>JAXQQM020085990.1:0-282444 GCA_034641835.2 Pinus albicaulis | reverse complement strand
TTGTTGACGGGAAAATTTGTTCGGCCAACAGTAGGGGATCTCCCCGGTAAAAAGTCCCAATTAGACCTTAAACCGTTTGGAGTAGGGATCCCATCCGGGGTGTGGGTCAGGTTAACGCTTAAGATGCCTTCCCTCCTGGTCTCAAAAGAACCTAATTAAACCTGCGGACACACACTTATCCATAGAATACGAAATACATGATTGATGCATGGAACGTGTCTACAACACTATGCGTAGCAAGAGAATGAATAAGACACATACGCCCGAAGAGATGCAGTTAACGGCACGTCTTTGGGGTCATGCTTGCAAGGTATCTTACCACAGAAGAAATAGTTCTTAATGGAAAGATTCCTTCTTACTTCTGAAAGATAAAACCAAATGCTAATAGACAAAGGTATTAACATTCATTTAGAAAGCGATAAAACTGAACATCATTAACACAAGCATAGATAAACATGATGTATAAATGATATTATTAGAAAATGCAGTTTCATTAATCATAGGATGTTCTGAAACTGTTCAAGAAATACACATAGTGCTGTCACAGCAACATACATCATCCGAGAAAGGGGTTTTAGCAAGTATTCGTATTCATATGTCTAAGAATAGGGTCTTTCAATACAATACAATGTAGCTCTTGAGTATTCCAAAAAGAAAAAGCCCCTATATCTTTCCCCGTAGGGAGTTTTATAGCACCAAACTTGCCCTTTGGGCTTCCCGACTTTTCGTCTGCCTGCCTATTGGGCTGCCTCGCGACCTCGAAGAGGTTGCGACTTGCGACCTGTCTGGTATGCGCGACTTGCGACCTGGGTAGGCGGTGCGACCTGCGACCCGTCCTGTTGGTGCGACTTGCGACCTAGCTCTACTTGCTGCTCATGACTTGCTGCTACCGGGCTGTGGAGATGGACGCGAAATGTTAATGTCAGGGATGTCAACCTGTTGCTCCTTGAGAAACTCCTGCCATGTCCGGTACTCTGCCGCTATGGGGGAAACCAGAGGGACTTCCTCCTTCAATCGATGCATACATTCCAATGCATTTGGTACTAAGGTTTCCCTTTTCTGTGCGATCTGATTTGAAAGCGAGGCCAGCTTGGTATAAATCCGCGCTGGAGTGGCAATAAACTGACTCAGATGCTCTTGAGATGCTGAGGGCTCTGGATCAGCAGCGGCTTGCTTGATAGGTTGCAAAAATGATTGGATGTCCTGGTCCACTTGTTCCCAGGTTTTCTCTTCGTCCAATGCCCCAAGCGATGGAATGTGGTGCAACGTATGCATTGAGTCGATACCACTGATCAGGTGGTTGTACGAGGACATTACTTTGTCCAGGTCCTTAGACAGTTTGTCTTTAGATTGTATCGCCATGCGGAGCTGAGCCTTTGCATCCTGCGTGTGAATCCAGTCCCTCTTAGGCAAATTTTCAGGTGCCTGAGGGTACTGTATTGTCCAGCCCATCATCCTGTCTATGGCCTGTGAAGCCTCCCTGAGCTGCTCGTGTCTTTGCCTGGTTTCCGCTCGTGCTCTTGCCAGTGGGGCGACTGTTTGCTTGATGGTGAACATTTCACCATATACCTGCCTCATGGTCACTTCCAACACTTCACACTCCTTGAAAATGGCCAGCGGGACTTCATTTACTGGTGGAGTCTGGTTTCGAAGTTGTTGAACTTCTGCTTGCAATTCTACTTTCTCTTACTCTGCTCTCTTCTCGCGTTGTTCAGCCGCGTGCAGTCTATTTTGTAGAGAGACTATTTCTCTACTCATTCGGGTTACATTCTCTTCCGTAGCTGCGGCAAAAGCAGTACCCGCTGATGCTATCATTACAGGATTAGTCCTGGTATCAAGGACTATGTATTTGCCTGTTGCCACTGTGGATGTGGCAGAGGGACTTTGCGCCAGTGACCTCCTCTTCTCTTGCCGGATTTTGAAAGAAAACTGGTCGAATGTGAGTCTGGTCAGGTCAAACACATCTTCTTCCTGTCCCTGGGGCGATCTAACGTCAGAGAGCTTGGTACTTCCCAGAGGTATATCGAGGGGAGTCACCTCGAGGTCGTCCAGCATGTCATCCTCCCTTTCTTCTGTGTTCTTTTCTTCTTCTTCCTTTTGCCGGCGCTCAGCTTCTGCTGCCGCTTCTATTTCGGCCTTCTTCTTCTGCTCAGCTGCAGCAGCCTGTTCGGCTTTCTTTTGACGTTCAGCCTCTGCTTTGTCCAGCTCTGCCTTAAGTGCCCGTTCTGTTGCGGCCTGTGCCTCCTTGCCCTCCTTTTCTTTCCTGGCCTCTTTGGCCTGCTTCTTATTTTGTGTTGTTGTTGCACTCTTTTGGCGCGCTTCCTCATCCTCTTTTATCTTCTTCTCCCTTTCTTGCTGGGCTTTTGCCTCTGCTTCTTTTTGTTTGATGGATGGAGTAAGCCCTGTGTTGGTTCGAGATTTCTTGGGTAAAGAGGAAGAAGAACCTCCTAACTGACGACTTATGTCTTCTAAGCTCTGATCATCTGGGTCTTCTTGGACCACGTCTGCTCCCGGGGAAATTTGTCTTTCAGCATTATACCAGTTCCTTCTCTCATCTTCCGCCGGGCGTTCAAGATGCTGATAAGTCCACTTGAATTTAGCTCTCAGGCAGTGTTCAGGAACTATTCTCTCTGGGTCATATGTTCGGTGTTCAAGCGCCCCGAGCTGATAACTTCTCATGGCTTCTGCTTCTGCTGCTACTTCCCTGAAGTCTTTAACTGTGTATGCACCAATGGTGAGGGGTAGCCTGGGCCACGACTTCTTTTTGCCTTTAGACAGGATGCTGGAGAAGTCGTGCGACATTTGAAAGCATACCTCCTGAATAAGCATTTTTTCTGTAACAAAGCGAGGCATAGCATGTGGTGCCTTGTAAGTTCCAAAGACTCGGATGAAGGTGTATCCAGGGAAAGGGAACCAGTGTGCCACTTTGACTAGAGTCTCCTTGGCCCGCCAAGACATGCAGGGGGCGTCTTGGCCAAATAAATGTCTGTACAGAGAGGGGATGAATACTTGGGAAATCTGATCTATATCCTGTTTGTATTTGGACTCCCAAAATACCTTGAGTTGTAGATGAATTGCGCGCGACTGCTCGGAATCCCAGTTGTGCGCCCATCCCTCAAACTGTACTCTGGCGCAGACAGCATCTAGTAGGTAAGAGGCCATGTAAAATTCAGCAGGCATTCCTTCATCTGGGGCCAATGCCGCGTTCAAGTTGGTCTGCATCGAAGTCATCAATATGCCGGCCCAGTTGAAACGGGTGCCATATGTTGTCACATACTGCATGATAGTAGCCCAACTGCCGCTGAAAGTGGAGCAGTCTGGGCGCCCGTAAAGTCTGCAAAGCATGGCGGCAACCAATTTGTAAACCTTCCTCAGGCTCACCACCGGGTACTCTTGGTATTTCTTGACCTTGAACTTCTCGGGCTCCTCCCACCATTGTCTAATAGTATCAACTATCGGAACGGCGTGAGCAATAGCCCATTCTGGAGAGAAATGCTCATCTGGGCGAGGCAGTGAGTAGTAAATGTGAGCATCCAAGCCTACCAGCGTAGGGAAAGCTCTACCTTTGTTGTCCCGGATCACAAACTTCTGGGGGTCCGTCTTTTGTATGATCCAATCTATAACCTCTGGACATGGGAATATGGCTGGATGCGCCCCTGCCAGATGTAGTTTGGACTTCTTTACCGCCAAGTATATTTCCCGGTCTGGGAGATCTTCTGGAAATTCCTCTTCCGGTATGGCGAACTCATGATATACTTGGTACCATCGCATGCTGTCATCTTTTGTAAACGTACATAGTGTATCCCTGTATATTGGGGGTGGGGACACCACTTCTAGCTCATCAATCTCTTCCACTACTTTCTTGTCCTTCCTCCGAGATAGCGGGGGCGCCATGTCACTAGAATCTGATAACACAGGTATGCACTCTACGTCTTCTTGAATTTCACCTGTCAAATTCATAAAGGAATCCCACGATAAGAACGACATGGTGATATAAAACCAGTTACATCTTAGTTATGAAATTTAGCTGTGCCACATGCAAAACTGGGCTATTGGTTTATTGGGTCGATGGGTCGCGGATTGCAAGAACAGAGTCCAGGCGTGACCTTGCGACCTTGCGACCAGGTCGCTGGGTCGCTGGGTCGCAGATTACGAACATTGAGGACAAATGCGACCTTGCGACCTGGCGACCAGGTCGTTGGGTCGCTAGGTCGCAACTCTTTAAAACTTTGGGATATGCGACCTTGCGACCTCGCGACTAGGTCGCTGGGTCACAGGTCGCGAGGAAGCTTGCCCGGGGGGTTTTTGCGCGTGTGTGGCCGAAAGCTTCTTCCCTCCCTCTTCTTGAGAATTTAAAGTTAGCTTGGTCCCGTCAGAGCTGAGGGATGGTTTTGCGAGCAAGGGACAAGGCCATGAGAGTTTGAATCAAAAAAGTGGTGAGGTTTGGGCATTTGTGGAGCAAACAGTTTCACAAAACACCAAAAAAACACAAAAGCTCAGGCAAATGGCAATTTAAAGGCCTAAGGGGAGATGGGTTTGGTAAGAAATGCATCAGAATGGAAACAACAGGAGGAAATGGCAACTTACCCGGGAAAATCGCGCCAGTCGAGCTGTCAGAGGCGTTTTCTTTCAAATCGCTGAATGAGTAAAATGCGACCTGGCGACCCCACTTATATAGGAGGTCGCACGTGCGGGCAATTAATGCGGGTCGCTAGGTCGCAAATCGATAAATTTCATAGTTTTGCGACCTTGCGACCTGAGGTCGCGGGGTCGCAAGGTCACTGGGTCGCACTTTTCATTAAAATCGGGTAATTGCGACCTAGCGACCTAGCGACTTGGCAACCTGGGGTCGCTGGGTCGCAAGGTCGTGGGGTCGCATTTTTCGTTAATTCTGGAGATTTGCGACCCTGCGACTTGGCGACCTGGCGACCTGGGGTCGCAGGGTCGCAAGGTCGCAGTTTTCATCAATAACTTAACTTTGCGACTTGGCGACTTGGCAACTTAAAAGTTTCTCTTTAGTTTTAAGGGGCTCCAAAAATTTGAAATGGTGGTCTTTTTTGGAGGGTGTTGTAGGGGCTACAACAAATGGCGATTCACTGGTCGAACTCAGAGTCTCTGCTGATGGTTAGTCTAGGCGGGAGGAGGGAGGGGCCTATGCTGACTGTTTTCCTCTACCTTGTGGTTGACATCTCCTAACTTTTGGCACCTAGCTGGGTTGCTCAATCTGCTAGCCTGTTTGGGCGCCATTCAACCAAATTCATTTCGTCAGGTCTCCGGACTGGAAGGGTTGGAGAACTTCAGGCGGCTACAGGGTGTGGTACGATTATTTTGTCCTCATCGTGTTGCTCTGCTGCCAGCGAACCTCTCGGTCCCGGCGGAGTCACTGCCTAGGAATCGTGAACGTTGCTCCGCTGCCAGCGAGCCTGGTCAGTACCCCGGCGGAGTCGTTACATCACCTCTTTGCGCAGGAAGCCTTTCTCAATCCTTTACCCTTATCTGTGTGCTATTGCACTTATTTTGAATGTGCCTGAGGCACTTATTTAGATGTGCTTATGGCACTTATTTGAGATGGCTATTTAGCCTGGGCGGATGAGGGATCCCGACTTATTTTGCTTGCGGAGAGGTTGTTCCTGGTCTGGTATGAGGACTTTGGTTTTTCCCAGACGCCCTATCGTAGCTTAGAGTATCTCTCTTCCCTTCTGGTCCGGTTACCATTTACACTGCATTTTCTTTTGTGGACACCCTCTCAGACTGGCGAGGTAAGTTCCCCTGCTTGACGACTTGCGCTTGGTAATGTGCTACCTCTAGGTGTAGAGGGCAAACAACTTTCGCCGCCTTTGAGTTTATCGGAAAAGGCTTTCCATCAGCAGAGAGCCTGCTGCAGTATGCCTATCTGTGTAGCTCTAACAAATCCTTCCTTAGGTTTTTATTCTATTTTATTATATATATATATATATATATATATATTTTTTATTTTTTTATTTTTTTTTTTAAAACAAACAAAAGACAAGGAACTATGGTACAAAACCAGACAACCCTCGAAGGGCTGTTAAGTGAAATAGTGTTTGAGGTCATGCCCGTTTACCGGGAGGACCTCGACTCGTCCATCAAGGGTTTGTAATCTGAATGTGTGTGATCCTATCTTCTCATTAATTTGGAAAGGGCCTGTCCAAAGTGCTTGGAACTTGGCATGCTTCCCCTTTTCCTCATGGGCTTTATCCCACTTAAGGACCAGGTCTCCTACTTCAAAATTTTTGTTCCCTGCGGACTTTTTATCAAACCATCTTTTGATTCGGCTATGATGGATGGCAAACTTTTCCCGGGTCTTTTGCCTTTCTTCCTCCAACTTCAGCAAGGTATCGATTCGAGTCTGTAAGGTGGGACACGGGGTACCATGACATTCTTGGGACAGTTGGAGGGCCGGGAGAGATAGATGAGAAGGGAGAACAACTTCTTTTCCATACACGAGGAAAATTGGGGAGGTGCCTAAAGAGGACTTGGGAGTGATACGGTCAGCCCACAGTGCATTGTGAAGGGCATTGTGCCATTTGCGCTGGTGAGATAGCAGAGTCTTCTTAATAATACGGATAAGGTTCTTGTTAATGGACTCGGCTAATCCATTTCCCTGGGGATAGTAATTTGCAGAATGTTTCAGAATAATACCATTTTCCAGCGCAAAATCATATAATTTAAAAGATGAGAAATAAGTCGCATTATCAAAAACTAAATAAGTCGGAACACCAAACCTGGTCATGATGGAATGCGTGAGGAATTCTATTACCTCTTGATCGTTGATTCGGCATAACGGTGTTGCCTCGACCCACCTGGTGAAGTAATCAGTGGCTGTAAGGATATACCGATGTTGTTTAGAAGAGTGAGGTGTGATTTCACCAATTACATCCAAACCCCACTGTTGGAAAGGTTCCTCTTCTGCTACTGAGAGTAAGGGGGCGGCTGGCCGTGCTTCTCGGTTGGCGAACTTCTGGCACTGAATGCATTTCCGAACATATGCATGCGCGTCTCTAAAAAGAGTAGGCCAATAATATCCTGCGCGCATTATCTTATGGGCAGTAGTATCTCTGGAAAAATTGCCTCCAGCTGGTCCGTCATGCAGCTCAGTTAAGATTTTCTGCGCTTCGTCAGTTTCCAAGCAGCGTAACAGGACCCCATTGTGGTGCTTCTTGAACAACTTACCTTGGATCAGTTGGTGAGATGCAGCTTTGAGTCTTATTGCGCGTTTCTGTCGGGCAGTAAGAGTAGGGTCCATGGTGCCTTGGGCCAAATATCTTGAAATGTCAGAATACCAAGAAGGGCTATTTTGCTGAGGCACATGGTCGCTCTGATACATGTCGATCTCTTGTTCCCAACATTCCTCTTCAATTTCATGAGCACTTGCAGCCTCTGCGGCCATTTGACATAAGCCCTGTCCTTTAACGGTATGTGCTGGTTTGAACTCTAAATCGTATTCTTGTAAACACGCCATCCAGTTGCCCCGCCTTTCGCCTAGCTCTTGCTGCACGAAAAGTGACCGGACCGCTGGGTGTGGCACAAAAACCGTGATGTGATTTTTCAAGATGTAGGGCCTAAAATGTTTTACGGCCTTGTAGACCGCATAGGCTTGCTTGTCAATTTCTGGATAGTTTAACTCACCTCCCTGTAGACTGGTGCTCATGAAGAAAATGGGTCGTTCATCGTTGTTACCATCTTTCTACGTAAGGACGGCCGCGAGTGAGGAATCTGAAGCAAAAGTGTACAGGATGAAATCTTTGCCAAAATCTGGACTTTGTAGGGAGGGAGCTTCAGCTATCGCCTGTTTGATTTTGTCAAAGGCCTCCCTTTCCGGTAGGTTCCATTGGAATGTAGCATTCCTTTTGATCATTCCCTGCAATGGCTTGACTATCTGTGCGAAATCTGATATAAATTTTCGTACGAAATTGATCTTCCCCAAGAAAGATTGCATCGTTTTTTTACTCCTAGGAGGAGGAATTTGAGCAATGGATTTCACCCGTTCCGGGTCGACGATAATACCTTGTTTAGTTATGATATGACCTAGAAAATTTCCTTCTACCACGGCGAAAATGCTCTTCTTTGGGTTAAGTGAAATTCCATATTTTCTACATCTTTCAAAAATTTGCCTAAGGTGGCGTATATGGTCACCCCAGTGTTTTGAAAACATGGTGACGTCATCTAAGTAGACCACCACACTTTGGCCTATTAGCCCCTTGAAGGCTATATCCATGGCCCTTTGGAAGGTTGCTCCTGCGTTGATTAATCCAAAAGGCATACGCCTGAATGCGAAAGTTCCCCAATTGGTTCGAAAAGTGGTCTTCAATCTATCTGGTTCAGCTACCAGCACTTGGTTGTAGCCGGAGAAACCGTCTAATAGGGAGAACATTTCAGACCCAGACACGGCTTGTAATATCTGTTCCATGGGCGGCACTGGATAGTTGTCTTTGTTTGAGGCACGATTCAGATTGCGGAAATCCACGCACAAATGGATTTCGCCAGACTTCTTATGTACGGGTACCAAATTTGATACCCACGTGGAGTGACGGATTTTGAAAACAATTCGTGCATCCAAGAGCTTCTTGAGTTCTTTCAGAATCAATGGTTCCAGAGTAGGATGTACCTTTCTGAGCTTTTGCTGGAACGGCTTTGCGCCTTCCTTCATGGGTATAACATGCTGGATGATTCGAGTATCATACGTACGTAGGTCATCATATGTCCAAGCAAATACGTCCCGATACTTGCGAAACAGTTGGGTGAACGCCTGCGCCTCCTGGGTGGTGCAGTCTTTCCCAAGGTTGATGAACTTAGGATTATCTTCTGATCCCAAGTTCACTTGTCGATGGGCCAAAATGGAGCTTTGCACTTTGGCATTCGGGGGCCCTCGAAAACGGCTCTGCAGATCGAAGAGTTTCTCAAGTGACACTACTCCTTTTGGCATGGGATTCCCTCTGTGTTTCTCAAACTCTTCCTGCACAGCTTGGTCGTGCTCATCTTCATCTATTGTGGCGTCTTTGAATGTTTCTGAGTTACACATGAACTCTAGTACCTGTTGATCATCATCAAAGACGCGTAAGTTAGTTATGTTGTCTGGCACGGAGGGTTTATATATAATTTCAATAGAAAAACCGTCCCTCAAAGGGGTGAATCTAGCAGCAGCATTAGCCAGAGTATCTGCTGCTGCATTGTGCATCCTAAGGACATATTTAATTCCAAATGCATCAAAACCAGAAATCAATCGCCATACCTCTTGTTGATACGCCTTTAAATGCGGAGATAAACAGTGAATAGTGTTGCGTACCTGGCGGGTGATAATCTCGGAATCTCCAATGACATGTAAACATTTTACCTTCAAATCCAGTGCTTTCTTAAGTCCGAGGATTAATGCCTCGTACTCAGCAGAGTTGTTGGTGCACTGGAACTCTAGCCGGCATGAGATTAAGTATTTATTCTTGTGCGGGTCAAGCAATATGCAACCAGCACCGGCTCCGTCATGGGTCTTGGAACCGTCATAATACAAGGTCCACATGTCACTTTCCGACTCCTTCAGGGTACTAGGTTGTGGAGGGGTCCCTGCTGGTGGTGAGTCTGGGATAACTTGCTCTTCTGTGACAAGTGCTAGTTCAGATTGGACTTCGGGGCCTACGGAAGACTGAGGGGGTTGGTAGCATCCGAATATTGCTTCCAGAAAGCACATGCCAAGCTCTTCTTGTGCAAAGCTGATGGGTTCATTAACTGCATCCAAATCAGTGATGGTATGTTTCATATAGGGTTCACTCTCTACCCTGATTTGATTATTCCGCCCCTTGTAAGGAAGCCACAAGTGGGACCAGTCGGTGGCGAAGTAGCCTTGTAATTTGCTGGACCAATCTCTACTAAGCAATAGGCCGTATGCTTCCGGGATATCGACAATCACAATGTCAATGCATTGATGGACCCTAGAGTCTGACGACAAGCAGATAATGACATTGTTCAACTCTCCTACGGCTGGTACATGTGATCTGTCAAGTTGTATAATCTTTGCGTCAGTTTTTTCCGGGCGAATGTTCAGCTTTTTACAGACAGATAGGGGCATGACGTTTGTTGAGGCACCAGAGTCAACTAGACAGTTGTGGACATTCAAGTTAAAAATCTCGAAGGACAAAAGGAAAGGAGGTGTGGATCCTCTTGAGTTGGTATTGATGGCGTTTACTATGGACTGTACATCTGGTCCAGCTTGCGCAGCCGTGTTGCTCACAGTCTTCGTAGCTGAAGTATTTGCGAAAGCCTTAAGAATAAGCTCCTTTTGATTAGTAATGCGGGCCAGCTCATAGAGAGAAATGTTTGCCCTTGTTTTCTTCATATCTTCAACAATGTTATAGCTAGACTCTGGTTGAGGGCTAGGCTCAGTGGAGGTCTTAGAGGATTCTGTCGGGAGCTTGCTCTTTTGACTAGCTCGGGTAGTGTTGTTGGGGTGCTTCTCCGGGACAGATTGTTTTCCGTTTCCTGGGGGCAGGATTTTCCTTAGGAAAGCCCTTTTCTTGTCTTCATAGGATTGCTCGGGAACAGGTCCTTTGCTCCTGAGGCTATAATTCCACACGGGCTGATCTTTGGGAGCATCTGCCATGTTGATATCAATAGAGGTAAGGTTGTCCCCACCTCGGATTACGTCAAAAGCAAGGATAGAGGATTCTGGTTCTTCGTTTGAGGGCGGATCCTCATCGTGATCTGAAACATCATCCTTCGTCACATCCCCTGGAGTTTGGTCATCTAAAAGTTGATTAACTACTGCTGTCATGCTTCCAATCCATTGAGGGCACGTTTTTTCAGAGTGGGCAGCTTGGTGGAAAGAACATAAGTTATCTTTCCCTATCTCTTCCACATTGAGAGCAGTATTTGTGTTGGACAGAGGTCTGTTAGTGTTGGGATTACTTTTTCTGAAGAAAGGTTTGGGTGGTTTAGTGCTAGTTGTGGTTTCGGTGCCCTTTCTCCTTAGGTCAGTGACTTCATTCGTTAAATGCTTGAGCGTTTTTGCCATGCTTTCAAAATCAAATGCATCCCTATCCTTATCGGTGGTCTTAGGAGTGGAGGACTGACCTCTCTTTGTGTTAGGCTTGTGATCATCTCTCCCTTCATGATCGATGGCTCCTATCGAAAGCATGTCTTTCTCTACGGCGAGAGCGGCCTCATAATTAGCCGTAAGTGTAGCGCGGGCTTCACGTTTGACGAAAACGGCAATGTCCCTAGGGAGTGCCTTGCTATAGTAATCAATGGTGATTGAGTCATCCAACGCTAGGTTTGGGGGAAATTTCTGCAGTATGGTAGCGAAGCGTTGGTTGAAGTCCTTAACCTTTTCCTTTTTATGACACTTGATGGTGCTCAATTCAGTGAGAAGCATGGAAGGAGTTTTATCTTCTGAAAACTTATGTAGGAACGTGTGACGGAATTGGTCCCATGAAGTGATAGAGGCACTGGGGAGAGAGCGGTACCATGTGGCCGCCTTGTTTTCGAGGGTATGGGGAAACAGTCGACATGCGACATCATCGGACTGGACTCTCATGATTTGTAGAGACAAATAGAAGCTGCTGATATGATCTTCAGCTAAGGTGCCTTTCTCAGGGTCGAACTTAGGGAGATGTTTCTTCGGATGCCTAGGCAGATCTTGGATCGGGCCCAGAAGATTTAATGGGGATTGAGCCATCCAGGCTAGGGGTTGCACTCTCCTAGCCCGCTGGTGGTGCCTAAAATCATGTTCAGATTCGCCTCCCGAACATGAGACTGATGCTTCTGACTCGTGACGGGAGTGTTCGTCTTGGTGTCTCCCACGGTGCAGAAAATCTCTAAGATATCCCAAGTTGTGTATAGGGGGCCTCATTGGGTTTGGTTGATGATTGCGAGCTTGGTTTCCTTGACCTCGGCCCCTATCTCCTCCACCTCCAGCCCCTCGGCCTCTATTTCCTTCTTCTTCATTTCTGCGAGCTCTATTCATTTCTCCTTCATTTCTATGAGCCCTATTCCCCCTGTCTACATTTCCTCGGCCTCTGTCTCCCTCACCATCCCCGGGTGGGGGGTGTGCCTGGTTGTTGTTTTGTCGAGTATGGTTAGGCTGGGAGTCGGGGAAAGGCTCGGTGTTAGCAAATTCTTCGCCCTCTTGGAGAATCGGGTCATTCTCCTCCACAGCATGTGCGAGGTCTTCCAACATGAGATTTACGAGCTCGGGTATGGTACTCGTAAGGGCACCGTTTCGGGTGATGTTCTCGGGAGGATTTCTAGTATGGGCTAGGTATTCCATGATTGGAGTAAACCATAAGTTGTTGATAAGATCGCGGGCAGCTGGGCGCAAGGCTCTCAACTGTGCCCTAGTGATTTCAAAATATCGAGTCTCCCTCTCTAGAATATCTTCTAGAGGAGGAGGGACAGTTTCATTGTTTATGACCTCCCCTTGGGGAGTTTGTGATGGAATGTTCGTTGTGTGCTGGGAGGCTGCCATTCAGGCCCTCCTTCTAGCGCCAATTCTGTTGACGGGAAAATTTGTCCGGCCAACAGTAGGGGATCTCCCCGGTAAAAAGTCCCAATTAGACCTTAAACCGTTTGGAGTAGGGATCCCATCCGGGGTGTGGGTCCGGTTACCGCTTAAGACGCCTTCCCTCCTGGTCTCAAAAGAACCTGATTAAACCTGCGGACACACACTTATCCATAGGATACGAAATACTGTATAGGTGATGCATGGAACGTGTCTACAACACTATGCATAGCAGAGAATGAATAAGACACATGCGCCCGAAGAGGCGATTAACGTCACGTCTTTGGGATTGTGCTTC
Source organism: Pinus albicaulis (assembly GCA_034641835.2). NCBI lineage: Eukaryota > Viridiplantae > Streptophyta > Pinopsida > Pinales > Pinaceae > Pinus > Pinus albicaulis. The sequence continues at coordinate 269,638 of JAXQQM020085990.1, read as the reverse complement.
CTGAGTATCTTCACATAAGAAACAATTCTTAATGGCAAGATTCATGCAACACGAAAAGATGAAATGAAATGCTGGCAAACCGAGTATTAACATCCATTTAGAAAGCGATAAAAATGAACATCATCAACACAATCATAGATAAACATGATGCATAAATGATATTATCAAAAGGCAGTTTCATTAATCATAGGATGTTTTGAAATTGTTCAGGAAATACACATAGTGCTGTCACAGCGAAATACATCATCCGTCAAAGGGGATTTAGCAAGTATTCATATTCATATGTCTAAGTATATGGTCTTTCAATACAATACAATGTAGCTCTGGAGTCCAAAAAGAAAAAGCCCTTTACACTTTCCCCGTAGGGAGCTTTATAGCACAAAACTTGCCCTTTGGGCTTCTCGACTCTTCGCCTGCCTACCTGTTGAGCTGCCTTGCGACCTCGAAGAGGTTGCGACTTGCAACCTGGCTGGTATGCGCGACTTGCGACCTAGATAGGTAGTGCGACCTGCGACCTGTCTTGTTGGTGCGACTTGTGACCTAGCTCTACTTGCTGCTCATGACTTGCTGCTACCGGGCTGTGGACATGGACGCGAAATGTTAATGTCAGGGACGTCAACCTGTTGCTCCTTGAGAAACTCCTGCCATGTCCGGTACTCTGCCGCTATGGGGGAAACCAGAGGGACTTCCTGCTTCAATCGATGCACACATTCCAACGCATTTGGTACTAAGGTTTCCCTTTTCTCGTCCCCGATTTGACGAGACGTACTTGGTATAAATCACAGCAGCGGGTGGCAATAAGCCGGCTTTCAGGGTCTCTTGAGATGCTGAGGGCTCTGGATCAGCAGCAGCTTGCTTGATAGGCTGCAAAAATGATTGGATGTCCTGGTCCACTTGTTCCCAGGTTTTCTCTTCGTCCAATGCCCCAAGCGATGGAATGTGGTGCAAAGTATGCATTGAGTCAATACCGCTAATCAGGTGGTTGTACGAGGACATTACTTTGTCTAGGTCCTTAGACAGTTTGTCTTTATATTGTATCGCCATGCGGAGCTGAACTTTTGCATCCCGCGTGTGAATCCAGTCCCTCTTAGGCAAATTTTCAGGTGCTGGTCTTGTGTCCATCCGTATCATCTGTCTACGGCACCCCGTGAGGCTTCCGCTGAAGCCTACTTTCCGTATCTTTACTGGATTTTCGCTCGTGCTCTTGCCCGGTGGGGCATTTGTTTGCTTGATGGTGAACATTCACATATACGCCTCATGGTCACTTCCAACACTTCACACTCCTTGAAAATGGCCAGTGGGACTTCATTTACCGGTGGAGTCTGGTTTCGAAGTTGTTGAAATTCTGCTTGCAACTCTGCTTTCTCCTGCTCTGCTCTTTTCTCGCGCTGCTCAGCTGCTTGCAGTCTATTTTGCAAAGAGATTATTTCTCTGCTCATTCTGGTCACGTTTTCTTCTGTGGCTGCCGTGAAGGTAGTACCCGCCGATGCTATCATTACAGGATTAGTCCTGGTATCCAGGACTATGTCTTTGCCTGTCGCAACTGTGGATGTGGCAGAGGGACTTTGCGCCAGTGACCTTCTTTTCTCTTGTCGGATTTTGAAAGAGAATTGATCGAATGTGAGTCTGGTAAGGTCAAATACATCTTCTTCCTGTCCCTGGGGCGATATAACATCAGAGAGCTTGGTACTTCCCAGTATATGGGGGAGTGCACAGAGAGTATCGCTGCTCATCATCCTTCACACTTTTCTTGCAGCCTATTTTTATTTATTTGCTTCCTTTTCTGGTAGCCTAGGCTTACTGCTGCCGCTTCTATTTCGACCTTCTTCTTCTGCTCAGCTGCAGCAGCCTTTTTGGCTTTCTTTTGGCGTTCAGCCTCTGCTTTGTCCAGCTCTTCCTTAAGTGCCCGTTCTGCTGCGGCCTGTGCCTCCTTGCCCTCTTTTTCTTTCCTGGCCTCTTTGGCCTGATTCTTCTTTTGTGTTGCTGTTGCACTCTTTTGGCGCGCTTCCTCATCCTCTTTTATCTTCTTCTCTCTTTCTTGCTGGGCTTTTGCCTCTGGTTCTTTTTGTTTGATGGATGGAGTAAGCCCTGTGTTGGTTCGAGATTTCTTGAGTAAAGAGGAAGAGGAACCTCCTAACTGACGACTTCTGTCTTCTAAGCTCTGATCATCTGGGTCTTCCTGGACCACGTCTGCTCCTGGAGCAATTTGTCTTTCAGCTTTATACCATTTCCTTCTCTCATCTTCCGCCGGGCGCTCAAGATGTTGATAAGTCCACTTTAATTTAGCTCTCAGGCAGTGTTCAGGAACTATTCTCTCTGGGTCATATGTTCGGTGTTCAAGTGCCCCGAGCTGATAACTTCTCATTGCTTCTGCTTCTTCTGCTACTTCCATGAAGTCTTTAACTATGTATGCACCAATGGTGAGGGGTAGCGTGGGCCACGACTTCTTTTTGCCTTTAGATAGGATGCTGGAGAAGCCGTGCGACATTTGAAAGCATACCTCCTGAATAAGAATTTTGTTTGTAAAAAAGCGAGGCATAGCATGTGGTGCCTTGTAAGTTCCAAAGACTCGGATGAAGGTGTATCCAGGGAAAGGGAACCAGTGTGCCACTTTGATTAGAGTCTCCTTGGCCCGTCAAGACATGCAGGGGGCGTCTTGGCCAAATAAATTTCTGTACAGAGAGGGGATAAATACTTTGGAAATCTGATCTATATCCTGTTTGTATTTGGACTCCCAAAATACCTTGAGTTGTAGATGAATTGCGCGCGACTGCTTGGAATCCTAGTTGTGCGCCCATCCCTCAAACTGTACTCTGGTGCAGACAACATCTAGTAGGTAAGAGGCCATGAAAAATTTGATAGGCATTCCTTCATCTGGGGCCAATGCCGCATTCAAGTTGGTCTGCATCGAAGTCATCAATATGCCGGCCTAGTTGAAACGGGTGCCATATGTTGTCACATACTCCATGATAGTAGCCCAACTTCCGCTGAAAGTGGAGCAATCTGGGCGCCCGTAAAGTCTGCAAAGCATGGCGGCAACCAATTTGTAAACCTTCCTTAGGCTCACCACCGGGTACTCTTGGTCTTTCTTGACCTTGAACTTCTCGGGCTCCTCCCACCATTGTCTCATAGTATCAACTATCGGAACGGCGTGAGCAACAGCCCATTCTGGAGAGAAATGCTCATCTAGGCGAGGCAGTGAGTAATAAATGTGAGCATCCGCGCCTACCAGCATAACGAAAGCTCTGCCTTTGCTGTCCCAGATCACAAACTTCTGGGGGTCCGTCTTTTTTATGATCCAATCTATAACCTCTAGACATGGGAATATGGCTGGATGCGCCCCTGCAAGATGTAGTTTGGACTTCTTAACCGCCAAGTATATCTCCAGGTCTAGGAGATCTTCTAGAAATTCCTCTTCTGGTATGGAAAACTCATGATATACTTGGTACCATCACATGCTGTCGTCTTTTGTAAACGTACACAGTGTATCCCTGTATATTGGGGGTGGGGACACCACTTCCAGCTCATCAATCTCTTCCACTATTTTCTTGTCCTTCCTCCGAGATAGTGGGGGCGCCATGTCACTAGAATCTGATAACACAGGTATGCACTCTATGTCTTCTTGAATTTCACCTGTCAAATTCATAAACGAATCCCATGATAAGAACGACATGGTGATAAAAAACCAGTTACAATTTAGTGATGAAATTTAGCTGTGCCACATGCAAAATTGGGCTATTGGTTTACTGGGTTGCTGGGTCGCGGATTGTAAGAACAGAGTCCAGGCGCGACCTTGCGACCTCGCAACTAGGTCGCTGGGTCGCTGAGTCGCAGATTACGAACACTAAAGAAAAATGCGACCTTGCGACCTGGCGACCAGGTCGCTGGGTCGCTAGGTCGTAACTCTTTGAAACTTTGGGATATGCGAACTTGCGACCTCGCGACTAGGTCGCTGGGTCGCAGGTCGCGATGATGCTTGCCCGGGGGGGTTTCTTGTGCGCATGGCTGAAAGCTTCTTCCCTCCCTCTTCTTGAGATTTTAAAGTTAGTTGGGTCCAAGCAGAGCTGAGGGATGGTTTTAAGAGAAACGTACAAGGCCATGAGGGTTTGAATCAGAAAAGTGGTGAGGTTTGGACATTCGTGGAGCTAACAGTTTCACAAAACACCAAAAAATATAAAAGCTCAGACAAATGGCAATTTAAAGGCCTAAGGGGACATGGGTTTGGTAGGAAATGCATCAAAATGGAAACAACAAGAAGAAATGGAAACTTACCTGGGAAAAACGCACCAGTTGAGCTGTCATAGGCATTTCCTTACAAATCGTTGAATGTGTAAAATGCGACCTGCTACCTCCCTTATATAGAAAGTCGCACGTGCGGGCAATAAATGCGGGTCGCTGGGTTGCAAATCGATAAATTTTAGAGTTTTGCGACCTTGCGACCTTGCGACTGGCGACCTGAGGTCGCTGGATCGCAAGGTCTCTGGGTCGCACTTTTCATTAAAATCGGATAATTGCGACCCAGCGACCTAGCGACTTGGAAACCTGGGGTCGCTGTGTCGCAAGGTCGCAGGGTCACATTTTCGTTAATTTTGGGGATCTGCGACCCTGCGACTTAGCGACCTGGCGACCTGGGGTCGCAAGGTCGCGAGGTCGCAAGGTCGCGGTTTTCATCAATCATTTAACTTTGCGACTTGGCGACTTGGCGACTTAATAGTTTCTCTTTAGTTTTAAGGGGCTCAAAAAATTTGAAATGGTGGTATTTTTTGGAGGGTGTTGTAGGGGCTAGAACGGTGTCCTGAGGTAAATATTATGCGAGATGTGGGCGCACTTATTGGAGGATATAGTAATAATTAATTATTTTCCTTTTATGGGAGGGTTATGCATGGTTTTCGTGTTTGAAAACGTCCCTCACTTTGATGTTGTCTTGCAAATGGATGGATGGGTTTTATTATTAGATTCCATAGAGTATATTCATTCCCCTTTATGTAGAAAAAAGGAAAGATTTTAAAGAGAATGGAACAGTGGAATTTTTTTTTTTTTGTTGGAAAACTATGCCCCAAAATAGCCAATTAGCGAATATTATCCTAGTATGGAGAGAGGTTCCAATGTTGGGATGTTGGAATTCTGTGCGGCATGCATGGAATGTTAGTTGCTAAACCAATGGTTGTTGCCATATTTTCTGACACTAATCACCTATGGCATTATCCTTCCTACTATAATGGGTACACATTGACCATGAAAATGATTTCTTAATGCTAGTTAGAGCTTCTTGGAATAATATACATACACTTGCATTTTTATCTATATCAACATTAACAAGGGTATTTTCCCAAACATGTCTGTGAATTGGAAAATATTTCAATGCATTAATATCTTAGATTAAGAGAACATAGATTTTCCTTATTGAATATGTCATCTACGATTGCATGTACAAGCTAGTTGTGTGCATGGTTGTAGTCATCATCCCATGAAAAAGAGACGACGCCAAAATGAAAATTCATGCAGGCCTAAGTCAGCCCTGCTTAAATCCCTAGCTTAGGAAATTGAAAGTGCCCAAACATCTACCTTCAACACTGTATAATAGCGTACAACGTATAGAATAATAATACAGTCATAGTGGGAGGATTTTAAAGGATCTAACCCTTTTAAAAACCAATTTATAGTTGGAGGAGCTGAAGGGTATCAACCCTTTCTATCTATATTCAAAGTCTGATGGCCACCACCCTTACCAGTTACAACGTACATGCATACCTCTATCAAATCCCTTTTCGAATCTCGACCATTTGTTTCATTTTTATAATAGTGCACTAAATCTACACCTATAAGTGTAGAAAAAACCGCTCTCTCGTTGTCCTTAGGCTCCTCTTCATTCTCCTTGTCGTGCCCTATAATGATGTGCTCCATGATCCCGGGCTCGGTCCCTTACTTTAAATCACAAAAAAACATTCGAACTTCTGACCTTTCTGTTGTCCCTCTGTATTTTCTATATCAACATTAACAAGGGTCTTGCCTCTGTACCATGTCCGTAATTTAAAATATCAATTTTAAGCCATTGTCTGATTAAGAGAACTTGAGAGCCTTCACACAGTGTCATCTACGATTGCATGTGCAGGCTAGTTGTTTGCATGGTTGCAGTCATCATCCCATGAAAAAGAAACAACATCAAAATGAAAATTCATGTAGGCCCAATTCAGCCCTTCTTAAATCCTTGGCTTAGGAAATCGAAAGTGCCCAAACATCTACCTTCAACACTGTATAATAGCGCACAACTTACAGAATAATAATATAGTCACATTGGGAGGATTTTAAGGATGTGACCCTTTTAGAAACCAATTTCCAGTGGAAGGAGCTGAAGGGTATCAACCCTTTCTATCTATATTCAAAGTCTGATGGCCTCCACCCTTACCTGTTACAACATACATGCATACCTCTATCAAGTCCCTTTTCGAAGCTTGGCCATTTGTTTCATTTTTATAATAGTGTCCTAAATCTACACCTGTAAGTGCAGAAAGCCCCACTGTCTCGTCGTCCTTAGGCTCCTCTTCATTCTCCTTGTGATCGCGCCTTATAATGATGTGCTCCATGATCCAAGGCTCGATCCCTTACTTTAAATCACAAAAAAACATTCGAGCTTGAAGCTTCTCGGGTTCTCCCTCTTGTATTGTCTCGACCTTGATTGGTCCATTGGCTTCTACGTCTACCGCTTCCCACATATGTTGTTTACAAAGGCTCGATTCCATTGATACCCAATCCTATCATTAAACAAGTCTCAAACCCTCTCATCCGGCCGCCCACACTCCTCGACTTCCTCCTCATACTCCGTCCTCACCCTCCATCCTATTTACTGGTTGGGACAGCTTTGCCAGGACTGGCCCCACCGGCCTCACATATTCTCGTTAAGTGCTCCTCTTCTTTCCCTCCCCCGTATAAGTGCCTATGTCTGGCTCGTTGTCAAGTTCTATCTCCCCATGCGATCAAGTGATGGACTCGACTGGGATAAAACTAAGTGTTGGATTCTTCTGTGTTGAGCTTCCGCTACCACCTCTTTCCTATGTACTCATCCTTTTGTTTCGATCTTGGTCCTTCTCAAATCCTCCTGCTTTCTTTTAGAATATTGTTAACACTAATCTGATTCGGTTCTTCCTCAATCTATTAATATCACCATGCTTCCAGTGCACTACTCTAATCGCTTTAGTTGCACGACTCTACTTTGGGCATTCAATTTCTCTGTATTTTAATTTTGTTCTTAGACATTGTCCCTCCTGAGATTTAAACAACAATCCTACGGCCTCTGCATACTTTTGACAACACCTAATCTCGGTGCAATTCCACCTGAGCTTCGATTCACCTGCCATTAACCTGTATATATTGAATTCGTCATAATACACAGAATCAACTTTGTATTATAAGAATACTTTGAGGGTGACCATAAGCCGAGCACACAGATCAAACATTTGCATAAAAATATTTCCTCTATCTATATTTATCCATAAATACTTCACATGGGCCCTTCTGTCTAGATTTACATTATGTGGCCCTTTCTTGGCATTGAAACCATACTTGGCTCCCTCAAGCCTCTTGATTCTCTCTCTTTCCCCACACACACATGACTCTATTTGAGATACATATTTATAAATAAGTATTTTGAACCATATTCTGGTTCATATCCACAAAATCCTCACCTAAAACCCCTATTCTAGGATTCCTACATCCATAAATATTCCAACAATCTAAATTCCCTCATCTCTCTCTAAATATCTTAAATACTATCGGGATCTATCTCCTAAAAGATAGATCTAGTTACAGTATTCCTCATTTTAATCAATTATCTACATTTCTCATGAGAACATATGAGAATGTAATTAGATAAATTATTGCACTCAATTAGGGAACCAAATCCCTTGGTGAATGAAAATCGTTTTTCTAGTGGAAAAGTGTTTTGATTTGGAAGTAAGATGCTCCTGCATCATAATTCCAAGGCAGAAAAATATCATGGTTTCCTGGCCAGGTGTATGTTGATGAAGTCCTCCTCGATCAAAGATTATAGTTTGTACATGGTCTCTTTCCTTGTTGCGATGATGTTGTTATGCTTCTTCTTGTTCTCCAGGTTTCCATATTTTGTGTTTTTGTTTCCAACTTTCTCTGTTGATGCAGAGTTATTTTTTCTTTGCTCCTCCTTGCTATGTATCCTCTTCCTCCTATTGTACCTAGTTCTTTTGGATGGTTTTTCCGTTAATACACACACTTCATCAATTACTCTGGCAATTTCTTCCTTTGGCTACATTTCGTTGCTTATACTCCTTCCCTCTGACTGTTGCACATCCTCTATTTTCACGAGAGTTATAAAAATCTTATCAATTAGTTATTCATACTTCTGTCGTTCAACCTTTGTAGTCCTTCCCTCACTGTTTTGTAACACATTTCCTTTTTCGTTCAGCTCTGTCTTTGCAATCTGAATGTGAATTCGTTGGTTCTCGATTATCTGTTCTAAAGAATGTTGTAGATATTTCAATTGGCTATAAAATCTAAATAATTCTCATTCATGGAGGATATTGAGTGATTATGTCAGCCATCGTCTAACAATGATGCTTAATATCTCATCATTATTACCCAAGGGAGATTTATAATCTAACACATTCTCTTAAGAATTACACTAATAAAAAGGGCACTTACACATTAACACAATTAAAAATAGAACCAAACATTATCCAAAGGCTTTAGCTTCGAAACAATGTTTGGTTGGTAAGAGTCCTTCATGTTTCCCCCTATTGCACCGAACAGTATAGTCTCATAGACGTTATCCAAATTCCCAACATCATTGAACGTCATTATCAAGTGAAATGTATCATAATCCTCATAAAATTGTACAGTGTCCTAGAGATTATCGAAGTTTCCCAACATCATTGGACATCATTAGCTTGTGACGTGTCTCATAACCCCCATAAAGTTACGATGTCTAACTTCCATATACCACATACCATAAACGACTGGACAACAATAACCATATGCGTGTCTTAGAAACCTAGTGAGGTATGACCTCCCTAATCCACTAGCGTCCTAAATTATTAAACACAATTGATTCATTCTCCTTGCTCTTTTCCACAGCCTTCAAAAGTGTGAAGTGTTCAAGATTTTATAATTGTGTTTTTATTATTTCATAATCTAGTAACCATATTCCATTTGTTTGAGTTGTTTGAGCCGTTATGACTACTTAAATGATGTTAATGATTTTCTACCACAAACATTTCAACCCAAATAGTGAACATATGGACGTTGCATTGATTTGATACTTGGCATACTTGGTATCCACCCTAGGTTCCCGCACATGGTTTTAATAAACAAGGACATGGTTGAATTGCAAGTCTAATATTTCTTTTCTCCTGTGTTATGTCAACATTATCTCTGCCAAAACTGAATTTAATTTGTAAACATTCCTCCTATGACTAGTTATTTTGAGCTTCCCAAAGGCCCTTGCAAGGCTAGCGAGATATTTCTTGCGTTTTATTTTGAATTTCTAAATAAAATGGCACACTAAATGGCCATTAAAGTCACCTAAATGGGCATCTCATACTATGGACTTAACCTTAAATATACCAATTTTTATAGCTAATAGAGAAACATAAAATGGTTTCTCTGTAGATAATAGAGAAACATCAAATGTCCCACCTTACATGAAAAAATAGATACTTTTTTCAAACCAACAAAGTTTTACTTCTTGTACATAGTAATTGCAATGACAGTTGGATAATTGAGTATTCTCATCTCATTTTGTCCACGAATGAGGTTGACTCTAGGAGTCATTGAAATAGTAATTGTAATAGCAAAATTCTTTTTGATACATCCCAAATAATATTTACCTATCTTCTCAATTTTAGGCAGAAATATAAAATTAATCTATCTTCTTCAAGACTATTGGCAGATCCATGCAATATATCAGCATACATGGATCATTTTACACTAGAAAAGAATAACATCCAAAATCTTGTCTTGCAGAGCCATGCATGACATCAACATACATGGACACATATATAGTAAGTCATTTCTCGAGTATTCACTAAATTTTCCAATTATTTGAACATCATTCAATTATTTATTCATTTATTTATTGTTGAGATTTTCTGTTTTTCATTAAAATAGGCAAAAATCTCAGTAGGTGACAAAAATTAGGAATTAGTTCCTAGATTAGCTCCAGTTTGTTGGGAGGGAGTTAATGCATCCTAAATTTGAGTTGAGAGGATTTATGAGGCAGTTAGATTCTCCTTGCTATAAAACAGGTATCCATACGTTTGTTTTGGAGGGTGTGAGAGTTTGTAATCTCCTGTTTGATTAATAAAGAATTGCCGATGCCTATGTTGTGTGGACGTAGCCCAGAATGGTTGGGTGAACCACGTTAAACTCTGCTTGTCTCATGCTTTCTGCTGTGTGTGTTAATTGTGTTATGTTTCTGCTGTGTTAAACTCCAACAATTGGTATCGGAGCTTTCTGTTGGAGTGCATTGAACGCTGGTGCGTGGAGTCCGTATGGGCGCTGGTCGAACGCTAGTGCGTGTTAATTTAAGTTATTAAATTGGTGCATACGCCGGACAGCAAGGCTTGAAATTGCTGCGTTGAAACCTGCGAGGAGATTTTATGCTTTCCTGCGTGAAGGTTTGAAGAAGCTGTGTGGTGGAGCGTATATCCACTGTCTGTCTGCGTATAATCTATTGAATGCCATTTAAAGTCCGTAAGCTAGAAACAGAACTATTAGAGTGCTGGTGTGGTTCGCTGCTGGTGCATGTTGCTGCAGAAGGGGCGCATGAGCCTGCGTGTTAGTGACTGCTGGAGGAACCGTGGGTCTGAGCCGTCGCTGCATTTTTTGGTGAGCCTGCAGCATTGAATGATGAAGAAACGCTGGAATATGCTGGTGGAGGTCTGTGTGGGGTCGTTTACCACTGCCGTATCTCATTCAAATCGGTTTAAAATACAGCAAAAAGGTTTGTTTTTGAATGACAGCAAAGGAGTTTTGTAAATCGATTTTGGAGTTTTGAAATTAAATAAATCGATTATATTAGGGGTGGCCCATTAAAATAAATCGATTTGTATGAGTAGTTTGAAGAAGTTTAACAAATCGACTTTGGAGTTTTGTAAAAGGCCATATATATATAAATCGATTATATTTAAAATCGATATATATATTTAAAAGTTTTTTTTTGTTTAAAGCGACTTATATATATCGATTTGGATTGTATTGAAAATCGATTTGTAATTTTTGTTTAATACCATTTGTATATGGTATGAAAGGAAAGGTTTGATATTATAAGGCAAGGGCAAATTTTTTTTTTTTTAAAGGGCATTCTTTTAAAAAAAAAAAAAAGATCAAATTCTTTATTTACAAGTTGGGTTCAGGAGATTCTTTGTTTTTTAAACAAGATGGCGAAAACTCAAAATGCCCGGTTTGAAATTGAGAAGTTCAATGGCAAAAACAACTTCGAGATCTGGAAGGTAAAGATGCATGATCTCCTGGTACAACAACGCGTGGCGAAAGCACTGTTGGGGAAAAGCAAAAGGCCTTCTTCCATGACGGAGGATGAATGGGATGAGTTGGATGACAGAGCTCTGAGCGCAATTCGGTTATGTCTGGCGGATGACGTTCTGTTCAACATTGTGTCAGAGAAGACCGCCGCAGGCTTGTGGATAAAGCTTGAAAAGCTCTACATGGCGAAATCTTTGACAAATCAGATTCTCCTGAAGCGACAACTTTATGGTTTGCGGATGAAGGAAGGTACCTCGATTACTGACCATCTGAATGTTTTCAATACTCTAGTGGTACAATTACAAAATCTAGATGTAAAATTTGATTCAGAGGATAATGCAATAACTCTATTGTGTTCATTGCCCGAATCGTGGGATCACTTTGTTACTTCCATAAGCTTTAGTATTGCAGCCGTCCTTGAGTTTGACGATGTGGTTGGAGCCTTGTTGTCTGAGGAGACCAGGAAGCGGTCGAATGCTGACACCTCTACATCAGAGGCAATGATGGCTAGAGGTCGTTCTAGAGAAAGACGCTCTGGTAAACGCAGCGATTCGCGTTCAAAGTCGAAAGGGAAGAAGAGCAAAGTAAAGTGCTGGTTTTGTGGCAAATCAGGGCATTTAAAGAAGGACTGCTGGAAGCGACAGCAGCAAACTTCAAAAGCAGATTCTTCGATAGAGAAGAAGGAGGCAAATGCGACAAATACAGGTTCGGCATCTGGTTCAGGTATGAGCGACGAAGTGTTGTCTGTTAATATGTCAAATCATGGTCAACATTGGTTGTTAGATTCTGGTGCATCAAACCACATGTGTATTCATAGAGAATGGTTTAAGACATATAGATCAGTTAATGATGGAGTCGTGTACATGGGTAATGATGTCACATCTAATATTGTTGGGATAGGAAGTATACAACTGCAAATGTTTGATGGCACAACTAAATTGTTAACAGATGTGAGACATGTTCCAGACTTAAGAAAAAATCTAATTTCTTTAGGAGCATTGGATACGAATGGATATAAAACTATAATTCAAGGTGGAGTTATGAAAATCTATAAAGGTATCTTACTAGTAATGAGGGCTAAGAAAGTAGGAAATCTATTTCAGTTAGAAGGAAGAACAGGGTCAGATCATGTGTCTACAGTGTCTGAACATGACAGTAGTTCCATTCGCCTATGGCATAAAAGGTTGGGCCATATGAGCGAAAGAGGGTTAAAGATTTTGGCTGATCGCAAGTTACTTCCTAATCTAAAGTCTGGAAAGTTAGATTTCTGTAAGCATTTCTTGTTTGGAAAACAAAGTAAACAAAAATTTAAAACAGGCAAACATACTAGTAAAGGGATACTTGATTATATTCATTCAGATGTCTGGGGTCCAGCCCCTACAGCGTCATATGCTGGCTCGTCATATTTTGTGTCGTTCATTGATGACTTTTCTAGGAAGGTGTGGGTCTACATGATGAAAACGAAGTCTGATGTTTTTACAATTTTCAAACAGTTTAGAGCATTGGTAGAAAACATCACTGGTAGAACAATAAAGTGTTTAAGAACTGACAATGGTGGTGAGTTTACTTCCAAGGAGTTTGACAACTATTGCAAGGATGCAGGGATCGAGAGACATAAGACCACGGTTTATACTCCTTAGCAAAATGGAGTTGCTGAACGCATGAACAGGACTCTTCTAGAGAGAGCAAGGAGTATGCTGAGTAACGCCGGGTTGCAAAAGGAGTTGTGGACGGAAGCAGTGGCAACAGCTTGTTATGTGATAAACCGATCTCCATCGACAGCGATAGACTGCAAGATTCCGCAAGAGGTATGGAAAGGACACCCTTGTGACTATTCTAAACTCAGAGTGTTTGGTTGTGATGCGTGTGCTCTAGTGCCTAAACATCAGCGAACTAAATTAGATCCAAAGTCTAAAAGGTATATCTTTGTTGGGTATGGTGTTGGAACAAAGGGATATAGATTGTGGGATCCTACTACCCGCAAAATCATCATCAACAGAGATGTAAAGTTTGATGAATCCTCTCTTGTACAGTTAGATGTAGATAATAAATTGAAACAGGATGATGTATTTGATTTTCAGCACATTCAGTTTGACAGCACTTCTAATGATAGTCATGATGACCATAGTTCAGATTCTAGTCATGAACAGGTTTCAGAATCAGATTATGAACAGGGTTCATATGTAGGTCATGAACAGGTCTCAGATGGTGATCGAGAAGAAGTTCCTACAGATGGTAGTCAGCCAATTGCGGAAGCACTAGAAACAGCTTTAAGGAGGTCTACAAGGATAAAACGTGCTCCTAGAAGGTATGATGATTATGTTACTTCAGTTACTTTGACCACTAACGATGATGAACCTCTGTGCTATCAGGAAGCTATAGAAGGTTCGAAAAGTGACAAGTGGAAAGCAGCTATGAAGGAAGAAATGATGGCCTTGAGTAAGAACGGCACATGGGATCTGGTTGAGCTTCCGAAAGACAGGAAAACTGTGGGGTGTAAATGGGTTTTCAAGTGGAAACGGGGTGTGAATGATACGGAGGACAGGTACAAAGCGCGACTGGTTGCAAAAGGGTTTTCTCAGAAAGCCGGTATTGACTTTCATGAGATTTTTTCACCAGTGGTTAAAATTGTTTCAATTAGAATTGTGTTAGCACTAGTGGCTTTGCTTGATTTAGAGTTGCAGCAACTAGATGTTAAGACTGCTTTTCTACATGGAGATTTAGATGAGGAAATTTATATGGAACAACCGGAAGGGTTTGTTCAGCATCGCAATAAGAAATTTGTCTGCAGGCTCAAGAAGTCATTGTATGGTCTGAAGCAGTCGCCTCGACAATGGTATAAGAAGTTTGATTCTTTCATGTTGAGTCAGAAATATGTTAGAAGTGAATATGATCATTGTGTGTATTTCAAGCAATTGAAAAATGGCATGTTCATTATCTTAGTGTTGTATGTTGACGATATGATTTTAGCAAGCAAAAGCATTGATGAAATCAATAGGTTGAAGACTCAGATGGCAAGGACATTCGATATGAAAGATCTAGGAGCAGCAAGACAGATTTTGGGCATGGAGATTTTCAGAGACAGGAGCAATGGTAAGTTGTGGCTATCACAACAGAAGTATGTTGAGAAGATACTCTTGAGGTTTGGTATGAACAATGTGAAGCCTGTTTCAGTCCCTTTTGCTTCCCATTTTAAGCTTTCTTCCAGTTTATGTCCTAATACAGATGAAGAGAAGGATTATATGTCTCAAATTCCATATGCCAATGTAGTAGGATGTTTGATGTATGCGATGGTTTGTACTCGACCAGATATTTCACATGCAGTTGGGGTTGTCAGCAGGTATATGGAAAATCCGAGTAAAGAACATTGGTCAGCAGTGAAATGGGTGCTTCGGTACTTGAGAGGCACAAGTAGTTATTGTATCACTTACAATAAAAGCAGTGAATATGTTTGTGGATATGTTGATTCTGATTTTGCAGGTGATTTGGATAAGAGAAGGTCAACTTCAGGGTATGTCTTTACTCTTGCAGGTGGAGCTATTAGCTGGATGTCAAAGCTACAGAACATTGTTGCTTTATCCACTACTGAAGCAGAATACATTGCCGCTTCTCATGCTTGCAAAGAGGCGGTTTGGTTGAAAGGTTTGCTTGGTGAGTTTGGTAGGTTACAGGACAACATCAGGTTACTTTGTGATAGTCAAAGTGCAATACATTTGGCTAAGAATCCGGCCTATCATAGTAAATCAAAGCATATTCCAGTTAAGTACCATTTTGTAAGACAGGTTATCACTGAAAGGGGAGTCTCTCTTGAAAAGGTGCATACAAAGGAGAATTGTGCAGACATGTTCACTAAACCAGTTTTGTTAGAGAAGCTATGCTGGTGTTTGGCTTCTCTTGGCTTGCAGAAGAGATAAAATAATAATAACAGGGCATCAGGCTAATTTTTGTCAAGGTGGAGATTGTTGAGATTTTCTGTTTTTCATTAAAATAGGCAAAAATCTCAGTAGGTGACAAAAATTAAGAATTAGTTCCTAGATTAGCTCCAGTTTGTTGGGAGGGAGTTAATGCATCCTAAATTTGAGTTGAGAGGATTTATGAGGCAGTTAGATTCTCCTTGCTATAAAACAGGTATCCATACGTTTGTTTTGGAGAGGGTGTGAGAGTTTGTAATCTCCTGTTTGATTAATAAAGAATTGCTGATGCCTATGTTGTGTGGACGTAGCCCAGAATGGTTGGGTGAACCACGTTAAACTCTGTTTGTCTCATGCTTTCTGCTGTGTGTGTTAATTGTGTTATGTTTCTGCTGTGTTAAACTCCAACATTTATGTCTACTACTATGTTTTGCATGTGGTGTGGTTGAGATTATCCAACCACTTATTTATTTATATCTACTACTATGTTTTTCATGTGGTGTGGTTGAGATTATCCAACCACTTTATGTGGTGGGACTTCATTACATTTTTAAGATTGCATTGCTATTCAAAGAAATTATGTTGCTAGTGCTAATGTTTTAATATTGATATAGGAATTATCATATTTTCTTTTAAAAATTTGAGGAATAATTATAATTGAAAACATGGAATATATTAAAAATAGGTGAAAATTTAAAGGGCTCATATAATTGAGCCACTGAATTATTCTTTCAAAAAATTGGAATCCCCTTTTCTATTCTAGTTTTTCTCATTCTATATTCATTCCTTAATTATATGCTACTTTTGAAATAATATAATATACCTATATCTAAATTTATATTGTTAAAAGTAATAGAGTGATGTTTATATGCACATTTTGAAATAACATAATACACCTATATCTATATTTATCTAGTGTTTATCTTGTTAAGAATAGTAAGGTGATGTTTATATGTATATTTTGAAATAATATAATACAACATAGTACACCTGTATCTATATTTATCAAGTGTTTATCTTGCTAAAAATAGTAAGGTGATGTTTCTATGTATATTTTGAAATAATATAATACAACTATACCTATATTTATTTGGTGTTTATCTTGTTAAAAATAATATGGGTGATATTTATATGTATATTTTGAAATAATATAATATACTTATATCTATATTTATATGGTGTTTATCTTATTAAAAATAATAAGGTGATGTTTATATGTATATTTATGTGGTTAAAAACAACATAATATATTTATATGTATATTTATGTGGTTAAAAATAGCATAGTAATATCTATTTATTTTAAAAAGACTTTGTATCCTTTTTTATCATTTCAAATACAAATTCCCTTTATATCTTTTTTTATCATTTCAAATACAAAAGCTAAATTCGAATCTCTTTTTTTATCATTTTAAATACTAGATACAACTTCATATGTTTTTTTTTTAAAATTAATTAAAGTCAAAATTTAATTTTAACATTCAAATACAAATCAAAAAGTCAGTAGAGTAAAAAATTAATTGAAAGAACCTATTTTGAAATCAAATACCTTTCCAATTGATTATGCTTATCGTGTTCACTGGAGGGAAAAATCAAATTTAATGACGCGGATTGGTTATAACTCGAATAGATTACACAATGAATGAGTCGTTTAGTCTTTATAATGCACTACCAAATATCATTTGACACTACCATACGTACATTAAATGATATGAGTGTTCGTTTAATTCAAAGTCAAATATAAATAGTTTTATTTTGTGTGTGGCCTCATCAATTCAGCCAGTATGATATTAGGCAAAGGTGTTGTCACGTACAAATCAACAAATGTAAAGGTGTAGATGATCATAACATAAAAATTTCAAACACCATGTTGATGTAAATGTAAAATTTTGCTTAAAAATCCCATATTAATGTAAAATTTTGCTTAAAAATCTCAAACAAACACTCATATTAATGTAAAATATTGCTTGCTTAAAATCTCAAACAAACACCCATATTGATGTAAAATTTTCCTTTATTGTATAAGGAAGAGTCACGACTCTACACACTTGAGGGAAAGAGAGGTTTAGGTTTTATTTATTTATTTAGTTGGTCCCATATATAACAGCAGACGAATGAGTGAATGAATTAGATGAGTGGAGTAGGCATCAAGCTGCCTAGAATTTCCTTTGGAGAAGTTGGACGAGGGAGGCATCGATCTCGGAAGCTTTGGCGAGAAGGGAGGCATCAACAGGGGGAGAGGCTCCAAACAAGGATTGGGCGACCTGCTGGGTTCCTGGAAGCTGGCTGCTCAGTGCAGAGATGGCCACTGCGTTGCCATAGCCCACGTTTTGCTGGAAATGCACCAGGCCTTTGGGGAACACGAAGATGTCTCCCTTCTCAAGAGTTTTGCTAAACAATTTATTGGCGGTGGTGATAAAGCCGACTGAGAGAGTACCCTCCATGACCACCAAGATTTCTGTGGCCCGAGGATGAGTGTGAGGGGGATTAAGGCCAAGAGGAGCAGCGAAATCAATCCGAGCCATGGAGATTCCCAAGGTGTTTAAGCCCGGAATCTGCATTACATTGGCTGCAGTTACGTTGGATCCCAACATGTTACCGGTATCCGCAATATCTAGGCCCCGAACATGAAGTCATTTGCGTGAACTACAGCCAGATTCTACACCTGAACCCGACAACATTAATCGCAATCATGAAATTCAAATAAACATGATCAGATTATATTATTCACATCGCATGAATTAACGAAACCACAACAACATACATATATATTCTATGATTTGCAAACACATGATCACCTCAAACGCAAGCTCAAAGTCTAATTATTACATACCTCTACTCATCAAGTCAGCCACACAAACGTCTTGTAAAGGATCTGCATCACCTGCACACACAATAACAATATTATGCGCCACTAGTACTACAAGCGCTAGCGCTAGAAAGGATTTCATGGTACTGGACTGCAGCTGAGTACTTGACTGACCACTATTCTTCGATTCGATTCGAGTAGAGTAGAGTATATGCTCCCTCTCAAATCTGATCCTTAGATGAGATGATATGATATATGGAGTTTGATGAAATATGAAGAGCATTCTTCATTTTTATAACAACAACGCCAACAACTTCAATTTTCTTGATGGACTCCGTCCACGTGTACTTGGACACGGTTGTGTGTTTCGAAATTAAAATTGAGAAAGACGTAGTCACGGGGTTGTGGGTGTTGGAATTTTCTGTGAATTCCGTAATGTAGTCGCTCTCCTCTAACACAGAGAAATATTCTTTAAAATTTGTAGACACAAGGATTGCACTTCACATAAAAAAAAAAAATTCTATTAAAAAAAAAACTTGTTAACATGCTTCCTCATCATAGAGGAATTACAATCGTTTATACTTATTCTAAGCACGCTTCCAAAACAAAAACTTCTCCGTCTCGTCACGTAAAATTTAAATTAAAACACCGTCGTGTAAATCGATTTTACACTCGTGTAAAAAAAAACTTCATTGTCTTCGTTACTTAAAAATAATACACGCTGTATGATGAAGTAAATAAAAAAAAAATCTCAGTATCATTGCGTATTACATAAAATAGAACTACACTCGTTCTATATAATTTCAAAAGAACAAATGTAAATTACAATTCTGTTCTATATATTTATAGACAAAATATCTAAATTCAATTAATGTGATTTGTTGACAAAAATCACAAAATTCTACCGCTTGAAAATAACATTAATGGTGCCTTAAATTTCTGTCAGCACCGCATAAAAAAAATTATGGCAAATTTGAATCGTGGCAGAATTTTGAATTTCCCGCGGCGGTGGTGATTTGGTGGCGGACTGGCGGCATGTGGCGGAGCCACCTCAAACTGGTGGTTGCGGGGGGTATGGTTTTGGCCGTACCCATCAAATGGGTGACCCCCCACACTAAATATCAACCGTTGATCGGTTGGTCAACTCCCAATCGGGAGTCAACTACGGGGGGTGGCAATTTGTTAACGGTCGAGCTGTTTAAACCCCCGTACTCCGTCGATCTGATCTGATATGCCGCCGGTTTAACTCCGTGCTGTTCCAATCGTCCTGCCACCGATCTCCTTCGCGCAGTTGGAATTTACGTTCCAACACTCCCCCTTAATTTCAACTGCTGGGTTTTCTTGCATACCCATGCATTTTCTGAAATGTTCAAATCTTTTCTGCTGTAGTGGCTTTGTGAGGATATCTGCAAATTGATCCTCCATTCTACAATGCTGCAAAACGATTTCTCCATTGCTAACCAATTCACGTATGAAGTGAAACTTGGTGTCAATGTGCTTTGTCCTCTTATCAAAAACAGAATTTTTAGACAATGCAATAGCTGAACTATTGTCACAAAATATCACTGTCTCTTTTACATGTTCCTGACATAAGCTTCTCAACATTTTCCGCATCCAAACTGCTTGACACGCTGCTACTGTAGCTGCCACATATTCTGCTTCTGCTATAGATAATGCTAAAATGAGTTGTTTCTTAGAAGCCCATGAAATGGCTCCTGAATCCATATGAAAAACATAACCGGAAGTGCTCTTCCGATCATCAACACTTCCAGCCCAATCACTGTCAGTGTATCCAACTAAATCTGAACATTTCCGAAGTAGTATAAAAATACCAAACCTTAGCATCTTTAACATACCTGTACCTGGCTGCCACAATGTGTATCCTTTGGCTTTTCCATGAACCCGGAAATCAAACTAACAGCATGCATTATGTCCGGCCTAGCTGAGTTGCGCTCAAATACATGAGGCTGCCAACTATGCTCTTGTATAAACTAGGATCAAAATCCTTACCGCCGGCCCTCTCTGCTGAGCTTTAATCCCATCACTGTGGGAGTGATTGCTGTTTTGCATTCCTGCATGTTAAATCTTTCAAGTACCTCATTAACATACTTTGCTTGTGAGATAAAAATCCCATTTTTATCTTGTTCTACTTCTATTCCCAAGAAGTATCTCAACAAACCCATATTAGTCATTTCAAATTCTTCTTTCATGACTGTTTTGAAATGTTCAATAAGGCAATCATCATTACCTGCAAAAATAACATCATCAACATACAAGACTACAATCTAGATTTTACCGTCTTGTTCTTTGATGTGGAGAGTGGATTCTCCCTCACACTTCTCAAAGCCATTTTCCAGTAGATATGAATATATCCTACTGTACCACGCTCTTGGCGCTTGCTTCAGCCTATAAAGAGCTTTCTTCAACTTACACACTTTGTGCTCTTGGCCTTTATTTTCATAGCCGAGAGGTTGTTCAATATAAACCTCTTCCATTAACACTCCATTTAGGAATGTTGTCTTCACATCCATTTGGTAAACTTTCCACTTGTTTGGTGTTGCTATGGACGACACTGCTCTCACGGTTTCCATTCTAGCAACCGGTGCGAAAGTTTCTTCATAATCTATCCCATGATTCTCCTTATAACCTTTGACAACAAGTCTTGACTTATGTCTCTCTACTTTTCCTTCAACATTACTCTTGGTCTTGTAGACCCATTTAACTCCTATAACATCTTTACCTTTTGGGATTTCAACCAAATCCCAAGTCTTGCTTCTTTCTATGGCATTTATTTCCTCATCCATAGCTTCTATCCATTTCTTATTCTTGATAGCTTCTTCTAAATGAACAGGATCATCAACATGACAATATAAAGCAAACAAGGAATTGATACCTTCATTTGTTGTATCTTTTTCATAAATATCTTTCAAACTTCTGAATTTCTTACCTTTTTCATTAGATGTACAAATGCTTGAAGAAGCACTTTCATTTCTCCTCAAAGGTGTACTTTGCTGCCCTTGTATTGGTGCTGCTTTTTGGGGATGTATTTCAGCCACCTCATCATCATTCTCATCATGAGATAAACATTGTTTAACATTCACTGTTTTCTCTATGCTTCCATCCCAAGCTTCCTCTTCAATGAACTGAACATCTCTGCTCACAATAAACTTCTTGGTGGATGGGTTTTATAACCTGTAAGCCTTGGATTCCTCACTGTATCAAATGAAAATACTCTTCTCCCCCTTGCTGTCCAACTTCTTCCTTAGCTAATCCGGTATGTGTGCATAAGCTACACATCCAAAAACCTGCATGTGTGTGACACCTTGCTTTGTGCCACTCCATGCCTCTTCCAGCACTTTGTTCATCACTACTTTTGTAGGGCACCTATTCAAAATGTATGCTGCACAATGTACAGCTTCAGCCCAATAATCATTAGACAAATGCTTTGCCTTTAACATGCTCCTCACCATGTCCATTATGGTTATATTCTTCCTTTCGGCTACTCCATTTTGTTGTGGAGTATATCTTGTTGTAAACTGCTTATGAATACCATTTTCTCTACAAAAACGTAGGAAATCTTTAGAGATATACTCACCTCCTCTATCAGTCCTTAGGACTTTGATGTGCAGCCCACTTTGGTTCTCAACAAGTGCTTTGAAATTGCGGAACCTTTCAAACACTTCACTTTTGTTTTTCAAAAAGTAAACGCAAGTTTTTCTTGTAAAATCATCTATGAATGTTAACATGTAGTGGCTGCTAGCAAGTAATGGAGTTTGCATTGGTCCACACAAATCTGAGTGGACAATATCTAAGGGTGCCTTTGCCCTTATGCTTTTCCTGGAAGGAAAACTTTCTCTGTGTTGTTTCCCCAAGATACAACCTTCACAAAGGTTGTCTGGTTTCTCTATCAATGGTAAACCTCTTACCATTCATTTTCTATTCAACAAGTTAAGACCTCCAAAGTTGAGATGTCCAAATCTCAAGTGCCACAACCAATTATCAGCCTTTGGTTCGCTTTGGTAAGTCTCTCAGGTCACCGTCATTTCTCTTCACCAGTCTTCAAGTCTCGCTCTCATTCGAGAGGGAACATCTGCTTCCTTGTCATCTTCACTTTGTAATACATACTTTGCCGGGCGGTTTGTCCATGATGGTACAAACATCATCCTGAAAGAAAACATTATACCCCTTATGGACAAGCTGTCCAATACTTAAGAGGTTACACTTCATTCCTGGAACATAATAAACATCTGCTATGGATTTCTTTGCAACTAATCTTGTTAAAACATTTACATCTCCTTTTCCCATAACAGAAACTTTGCTATCAATTCCTAGTGTGACTTGTGAATGCACACTTTCATCTAACATGGAAAACATTGCTATGTTTCCTGTCATATGGTTACTACAACCGGAGTCTAGAAACCATAAATCCTCATTCTTTTCTTCAGCGATATTACAAGATAAAAACAAATTGTTTTGGCTGCTATTTTCTTTTGTGAAATTTGCACTAGTTCCACTTCTCATATCTTGTTTCTTCTTTCTACATTCATTAGCATAATGACCATATTTTTTACACTTGTAACATTGGACATTGGATTTGTCATACCTTTGTCCTTGATCATTCTACTGTCCACTTTGCTGGTTTCCTTGGCCTTGATGCTGATTTTTACTGTTGCACCTTCCATGTGAATGTGAAGGGTTGTTCCTTCCACCTTTGTTCTGGCTTCTTTCTCTTCCTCTTCCTTTGCCTTGCCCTCTTCTTTTTCCGAAAGACATATGGGTCTTAAAAGCATGTTCAAGAGATGATTTTTCACTCCTACTCAATCTCTGTTCATGGGTCATCAGTGATGCATGTAGCTCATCCACTGAAAACTTTGTGAGATCCTTAGTCTCCTCTATGGTGGTGACAATCAAATCAAATCTTGAGGGTAGACTCCTCAAGATTTTTTCCACAATCCTCTTGTCTTCAAGAGTTTCTCCATGAGATCTAATTTGTGTGACCATTCCAATCACATGAGTGAAGAATAAGTTAATAGTGTCTGACTCTTTCATACAGAGAGTCTCAAAGTCTCTCCTCAGCAACTGAAGTTTTGCTGTCTTCACTTTCTCCATTCCCTGATAAGATAAGCTGTCTTGAGAGTTTCCCATGCTTCTTGGGATTTCTTAACTGCTTCTATCCTTGGAAACACACTCTCATGCACTGCTTGTTACAAGAAGAAAAGAGCCTTAGCATCTCTCTTCTTATTGTTCTTCAGTGACTCCCTTTCTGCCTGAGTTAAAACATAAAACTCTGCCTCATTTGCTGGCTCTTCAAAGCCATCCTCAACTAATTCCCATAAGTCTTGTGAGGTAAATAAAGCTCTCATAGTTATTGACCAGTAGTCATAATTTTTCCCATTAAATTGTGGGGGATGGATATTTCCCAAACTCATACCAGTGCTGCAGCCAACCATTCTGCACTCTTAACTATGAATAAAAAAACACTTGACTGTGTGTTTAAATTTACCTAACTGTACTGCAACAGTAACACAGAATTGTATAGAGAAATACCTTCGAATTCTTCTTGTCTGAGTCTTCACACTGCTGGAGAGGCTTCTGCAATAACGAATTCCTTTTCTTCAGCTTATTTGACCTTCAAATAGCCTGAATTGGCTCTGATACCATGTTGGAATTTTCAGAATTCCAGAATAATAAAGCTGCCTCCTCTAACACAGAGAAATATTCTTAAAATTTGTAGACACAGTGACAGAATTTCCACATAAAAAAAAAATTCTATTAAAAAAAAAAACTTGTTACAATGCTTCCTCACTGCAGAGGAATTACAACTGTTGCTGGATTGCTTCTAAGCACAGTTCCAAAACAAAAAAAACTTCTCTGTCTCACACAGAAAATTTAAATTAAACACACTGCTGTGTAAATCAGATTTTACACTCTACTGTGTAAAAAAAAACTTCACTGTCTCTGTCTACTAAAAATAATACACTGTTGTGTATATTTTTAAATCTGCACTCTCTCTCCTTTTTAAAAAAAACTCAAAGCACTGCTATGCGTATTACATAAAAATAGAACTTCACTGTTCTATATATCAGCAACAACAGAAATTATAATTCTGTTCTATATTTATAACCAAAATATCTAAATTCAATTAATGTGATTTGTTGACAAAAATCACAAAATTCTACCGCTTGAAAAATAACATTAATGGTGCCTTAAATTTCTGTCAGCACCGCATAAAAAATTTATGGCAAATTTGAATCGTGGCAGAATTTTGAATTTCCTGCGGCGATGGTGGCGGAGCGGTGGTGCGGTGAGCGCATGTGGTGGAGCCACCTCAAAGTGGTGGTTGCGGGGGCTATGGACCTGCTCGTACACTTCAATTTGGTGACCCCCCGCACTAAACGACAGCCGTCCATCTTGGGTCAACGCCCGATCAACCGGTCAACTGCGGGGGGTGGCATTTTGTTAACGGTCGAGCAGATCGACCCCCCGCACACCGTTGATCAATGTCGACGTGCTATCGATTTAACTCCACGCCTGATCGACCATGCTGCCTCCATCCTGCACGCTGTGCTGATTTGTTGCCGCCTGCAACTTGATCGGCAGTTGGAATTACATTCCAACAGTGGGTTTCGAAATTAAAATTCAGAAAGACGAAGTCATAGTCATCGTCATTGTCTACCCAATCCCAATCCCGTCTTTATTGAATCTGGTTGCGTCTCTCTCTGCAACGAAGTTGTCAACACTTTCGTGTTTCGTTTCTTCAAGAAGTCTGTCTACTCGTAATGCAAACATTCTGTTTTTCTTTTATGTGTTAAACGGAAACAACACAAGTGTGAGCACACCTTTTCCATTTGGAAATATTTGTTTAAATATATATAAACGTTGCAGTGAGTCGCCCACAATGAAATATATATATTCATTCATGGATATGATGTTTAACATCATTATAATGCATTTATCACGTGCACGCATCTAGTGTACTAACCAATCTTCAACCTTCATTTTGCTCTTAATGAAAATTATTTCCATTGGGATGGAAAGTAGCTAAGTCAAACTTTGTTCAATGAGATGAAACAACCACTCTTCAAGAAAATTACCCTAACCCTTAGTTACTTTAAAAAACAACAAAGTCGTACAAAATGACTTTGTGCTAGTGTGAGTGAGGTAAACAAATTCATTTTGTATTAGTTTGAGGCATTGTGCTTTTTATGGATATTGTGGATTGATTGATAATAATTTTAACGGAGTCTGCCATTTTTAAATTATTTCAATGTTAAAAGATAAAATTGTTTATCTTTCTTATTAAAATTTCATCTTTTTTAACTTATTTATAATTAAATTTTATTTAAACTTTTCATTATTTTGGAGTTAATTTAAATTTACATTTTTCTCATAAAATATGGGTGCTAGATAATAAATTTGTTTAAAACAATATCACATAAAAATCTATTCAAATGTATATTATTTTATTTTTAATACTTACAACGTAATGTATATTATTATTTTTAATAACTTCCATCGTTATCAAAGAAAAAAACAAAAGAAAAGAAATTTATTCTCATGATTCATCTTTTACTCTACTGCATTATTTAAAAATGTCCTCTCCTCATGCAATGAATTTCAAAATCAAATACTTAATTAAAATAAATAGAATTAAAACAACTTCAAAGTTATAAAAAAAAGTTGGTTTATAAAAATCTAACCTATAATTAATAGTGATTAACAAAAAATGAATGAAATGTCGATAGCTACTTAATAATACTATAATGTATCTAAACTATAATTCATAGTGATTTACAAAAATGAATGCAATGTGGATATCTACTTGATAATACTATATAGTCAATTATACCATGATGATGTTGATGATGATTGAATCCCACCAAGACCTCTGTGGTCCATGGAACCTTTACAAGGTAAGAGACTCCTCATAATTCTTTCACATTTATTTTATCAAAAGCATTCCAACATCACCATAGTTTTCCTCACCTAAAAGGTGAAGAAGATTGATGGACTCCCACTTATGTTGAACATTAAATCAAAGGTCAGTAGAAGATGTGCAATTTGAAAGCGAACACTTTTCTCATCTTCATCGCTCCAACATCACCATAGTTTTGCGAACTTAAAAGGTACATCACCATAGTTTAGCTAACTTAAAAGGTGAAGAAGCTTCATGGAGTGATGCTTATTTTCAAAATTAAATCAAATGTCAGTAGAAGATGCGCAATTCAAGCGAACACTTTTTTCATCTTCAATTGCCTTACTGTTGCAAAGGTGACAAAACATTTCGTCCCATGGTGTTTTCAGAATCTGCCAACACCCTATCTCACTAACAAGCTTAATTATGAGAATTTCGTCCCATGGTTGAAGGCATATATGTTTTAGATTTAAGTCTCTCAACGTTGAAGCTGTCAACAATTTCGTGACTTGGTCAATCTGTCTACTCGTTTCTGTTTTTCACGCAGACTTGCTCACTCTCTCTAATCGTTTATGTTTTTCTTTAATTTGTTAAACATAATAGCATGGTTAAAAATTTATTTTTCCTATTAAGATTTCAAATTTTTATTTTATCCATTTTTTAATAAAATTTACTTAATTAATTTATATAACTTAAATTAATAGTTTTCTAATCAAATATGTGTTATGCACAATAAATTTGATTTAAATTTTAGTTTTAATAACTTTCAGAAAAAAAATTTACGAATTTTTTTAACCTTCTCAATTCTATTGTATTATTTTAAAAATGGATGCATTGAAATTGAAAATTATATAGGATTAAAATAATTCGAGCTTAAGAAAATGTTTGTTTTATAAAAATATAAACTATAATTAATAATGATTAACAAAAATTAATGCAATGTAGATATCTACTTAATTATTATTATTAATTGGTGTACAAAAATTAATGCAATTGTAGATATCTACTTAATTATTATTATTAATTGGTGTATGAGACCCCCTTGTTTGACTACTAAGTCTACCAAGGCATATACGTAAGGCATACATACTCTACTTTTGAACCTGTGACCTCTTCGGAAGAAACACATGCTCTTAACCATTAGGCCCATAATGATTAACAATAATGAATGCAACGTAGAGTGGCGGATATTTTGAAAATTAAGTCAAAGGTCAGTAGAAGATGCACAATTCAAGAGAAGGAAGGTTCTTTTCATCTTCAAAGCTCAGTAGAAGATGCACAATTCAAGAGAAGGAAGGTTCTTTTCATCTTCAAAGCTCCTATTGTTGCAAAGGTGACAAAATATTTCATCCCATGGTGTTTTCCTAAGTGACCAACACCCGATTTCACTATGAACCTTACTAGAATTCGTTCCTATTTTACCAATTTTTATTTACTTCTTAAATTAGTCAAAAAGAGAGATACTTTTGATCACAATAATCCACTCCTTGGTCTAACATCTCATAAATTTCTTGCTCACATTGTTTATGGTTTTGAAAATTGCATGGAATGGGGGAAGTTGTTTGTTACTTTTATGATTTCCCCTCCTCGCCTGTATTAGAATAAACTCTAATTTAATGAGAGGCACAATGACAATGCAACAAATAGTGATTCATTGAGAAGGATTCCAAGAAGATATTTGATATTAGCTTGCATTACAATGACATGTGTTCATGTTGTAGATATTGCAACTGTTTATAAGATCTAAATACTTCTTATTCATGGAGGTGATTGAGTGATTATGTGAACCATCATTCAACAATGATGCATAGAAACTTGTCATTTTTACATAAGGAAGTTTTATAATCTAACACCCTCTCTTAAGACTTACACTTTATCCAAGTATATCTAACACCCTCTCATAGACATTATCCAAGTTTCCCATCATCATTGGACACCATTATCACATGAAATATCTCATAGCCCTCATAAAACAGTATAGTCTCCTATATATTATCCAAGTTTCCCAACATCATTGGACATCGTTAGCATGTGAAATTTCCCATAACCACCTCATAAAGTTGTGATGCCAAACATCCAGATCATAAATACCTTAAACGATTGGAAAACAATACTCGTGCATCTCTTAGAACCCCAATGAGGTATAGCTTCTCTAATCCACTCGCGTCCTAAACTATTAAACAATTATCTCTCTTACCCTACATCCCTCCATATCTTCAAAGTGCGGGCTCTTCAAGTTTTTATAGCTTAGGTTTTTAAATATCTATATTTGGCCAACTTTGTTCCACTTGTTTGAGTTGTTGGAGAAAATCGATCACTCTCATCAAACGAAGCTAATAACATCTCTTATCAACAAAGGCATCTAAAATCCAATTCAATGACACTCGTGACCGTTGCATTGATTTTAGATTTACAATCAATCTCCGTGTTCTGACACATAAGCTCATTGAAATAGTGGACATGGCTAAATTTGCATGTATATTATCTCTTTTCTCCCATGTTATCTCAAAATTATCTCTACCAAAAATACATCTTATCTGTAAACATTTCTCCTCTCACTAGCTATTCTCAACCTCCTAAAGGCTCATGAAAGGCTATCCAGATATTTCTTGCATTTTATTTTGAACTTCTAAATAGAATTCCTAACTAAGTGACCTTTAAAGTCACATAAACCGGTATCTCTTACTATGGTCTTCACTTTAAATTTACCCACTTCTATAGCTAATAGAGAAACATCAAATGGATTTTCTATAGATAATATAGAAACATCAAATGTCCCATCTTACATAAAAAATCAAAACACTTTTCTAACTAACAAAGTTATCCCTCTCTTCCGAAGAAATTGCAACAATAGTTCGTTCATTAGTTATCATCACCACATTTCGTCCAAGAATGACACCGGCATCCTTTGTGACCCGAATCAGGGAGTCATTAAAACAGGAATTGTAATAACAACATTGTTGATGGTAGATCCCAAATAAGATTTACCTATCTTCTTCGTTTTAGGCAGAAATATAAACTCCATCTATCTCCTTATATTTAGTCAAAAGCATTGAAAAACTTTCCTCCATGATTAATTTCAACTGTCTAGCATGTTGCCTCAAACCCTCAACATGGAACAACGTAAAAATATGGATAACCTTTAAATTTCGTCGCCTCACTGTATGTTCTAAAAAATCTTGGGAGATGTGTCTATCACCATCCCCGCCTCTAAGCTAGCACTCCCACTTGCACTCAATCTCATCACCACAATGCAGGCACCGCTAGTACCTACACCTCGATACGGATGGACGAAGTGCCCACATGATTGGGGAGAGAATCCATAATCCATGTGGCATGAGGACAATTTTTTCACTCCAATGAGAGAGAAGGGAACTTAAGCCACCAACCGAGAATTTCCCTTTCAACAGAACCATGGGATTACTTGGTGCTCGGGAAGATATTTTCATAACATTGCCTTAGGGTTCATGCTTATATGTATGCTTTTGTAGGCCATGAGACAAATTTCTTTGTGATTGGGGCGAGTTCTATCGGCCCTGTCGCTGTGTTGTCTCTGCACGCTTACCTAGAGTTACACAGAAATATTATTTTTTTTGTAGATGAAGAGTGTCTATGAATGGATGGAGGAATAGTGAGTTGCACCAGATTTTTCCTCATCAAGATCACACCTATCCCAATTTGAGAAAATGGATGTAACCTATAGTGATATATTGGAATTCATGGAGATCCAACTCACCAACTATGATCTTTACAAATAATTTGGAATATACTTTCACGTAGTGGCGGTTAAATGTCTTCCTTTGATGGGAACTAATGGGTAAGAGATAAGAACATAGTGTAGATGTATGGAGGCACAATAATAATGTAATGAAGAATAGATTAATAAGAGAAATTAGAAGAATATATTTGATGTTAACTTTAATGTGATAATATAATAGATTTCTCTTTATAGGATAGTAAATTGTTATACAATTTAAATATTCTTTTTATTAAGAGGTGGTTAAGTGATTTCATTAACTATCATTCAACTACAATTATTGTTTAAACAACTATCATTGTTATATTAACAGTCGTAATTATATTCTAATAACCTGTACATTAAAATTAATAACCATTATGATTAGCAAACTTTTTTAGCATCATTTATATTCATTTAAAAAAGTAGCACGTCATTATAAATTAAATGGTTGATAAACTAGTATAGAAATCAATCCATGATTAAAAAAAACCATAAAAATTGACATCATTTGTAAATCTTTAAAAAACTAGCACATCCAAATAAATTAAATGGTTGATAAGCGACTATTGGCATCGATATAGAATTTTAAGAAGTCATAGAAGTTAAGTAAGTTATAACTTTATTTCAGAATTAGTCTAAGTTTGTAGTTTGCAATTGTTGAAATATTAGATTTGCATCAAGCAAAAAAATGAGATGGGATCTTGAGCGGAATAGGTGGTCGAAAATTTTCCAAATAATAGGGGAAATTGATGGCCATTTATCCGATGCTCTCACCATGAAATATATATCTAAATATGGATGTGATACCTAGAATTTTTCTTAAACGGCATGAAGAGTATGGCATGGTTTTATATATTAGGATTAAAGTCCCACTCTTGATTGGTGTATGGTGTATATCGTCATAGGACCTATCATGGGATTTGATTTGTTGGTATTCCACTTAGACATATTTTTTTAGATAGTTGTATTTATGGTGTTCATGAGGGGAAATATTATGCGAGGGTGTGTGATATATTTCTACCATATTATGTTCCATATGTGGGCGCACTTATTGGAGGATATAGTAATAATCAATTATTTTCCTTTTATGGGAGGGTTATGTGTGGTTTCCGTGTTTGACAACGTCCTCACCTCGATGTTGTCTTGTAAATGGATGGATGGGTTTTATTATTAGATTCCACAGAGAATATCCATTCCCCTTTATGTAGAAAAAAGGCAAGATTTTAAAGAGAATGGAACGGTGGAAATACTATTTTTGTAAAACTATGCCCCAAAATAGCCAATTAGTGAATATTTTCTACTTAGAGATATCCTAGTATGAAGAGAGGTTCCAATGTTGGGATGTTGGACTTCTGTGTGGTATGCATGGAGTGTTAGTTGCTAAACCAATGGTTGTTGCCATATTTTCTCGCACTAATCACCTATGGCATTATCCTTCCTACTATAATGGGTACGCACTTACCATGAAAATGATTTCTTAATGCTAGTTAGAGCTCCTATGGAATAATATACATATACTTGCATTTTTATCCATATCAACATTAACAAGGGTCTTGCCCCAAACATGTCTGTGAATTGGAAAATATTTCAATGCATTAATGTCTTAGATTAAGAGAACATAGATTCTCCTTATTGAATATGTCATCTACGATTGCATGTGCAGGCTAGTTGTTTGCATGGTTGCAATCATCATCCCATGAAAAAGAGACAAAATCAAAATGAAAATTCATGCAGCCCCAATTCAACCCTGCTTAAATCCTTGGCTTAGGAGATCGAAAGTGCCCAAACATCTACCTTCAACATTGTATAATAGCGTACAACTTACAGAATAATAATACAGTCACAGTGGGAGGATTTTAAAGGATGTGACCCTTTTATAAACCAATTTCTAGTGAGAGGAGCTGAAGGGTATCAACCCTTTCTATCTATATTCAAATTTCTGGATGGTTTTTCCGTTAATACACACACTTCATCAATTACTCTGGCAATTTCTTCCTTTGGCTACATTTCGTTGCTTATACTCCTTCCCTCTGACTGTTGCACATCCTCTATTTTCACGAGAGTTATAAAAATCTTATCAATTAGTTATTCATACTTCTGTGAATAACCTCTATTAGTACACCTGTATCTATATTTATCAAGTGTTTATCTTGTTAAAAATAGTAAGGTGATGATTCTATGTATATTTTGAAATAATATAATACAACTATACCTATATTTATTTGGTGTTTATCTTGTTAAAAATAATATGGGTGATATTTATATGTATATTTTGAAATAATATAATATACTTATATCTATATTTATATGGTGTTTATCTTATTAAAAATAATAAGGTGATGTTTATATGTATATTTATGTGATTAAAAATAGCATAATATATTTATGTGGTTAAAAATAACATAGTAATATCTATTTATTTTAAAAAGACTTTGTATCCTTTTTTATCATTTCAAATACAAATTCCCTTCATATCTTTTTTTATCATTTCAAATACAAAAGCTAAATTCGAATCTCTTTTTTTATCATTTTAAATACAAGATACAACTTCATATGTTTTTTTTTATAAATTAATTAAAGTCAAAATTTAATTTTAACATTCAAATACAAATCAAAATGTCAGTAAAGTAAAAAATTAATTGAAAGAACCTATTTTGAAATCAAATTCCTTTCCAGTTGATTATGCTTATCGTGTTCACTGGAGGGAAAACTCAAATTTAATGACGCGGATTGCTTATAACTCGAATAGATTACACAATGAATGAGTCATTTAGTCTTTATAATGCACTACCAAATATCATTTCACACTACCATACAGACATTAAATGACATGAGTGTTCGTTTAATTCAAAGTCAAATATAAATAGTTTTATTTTGTGCAGGGCTCCATCAATTCAGCCGATAAGCTATTAGGCAGTGCAGTGTCACGTCAAATCAACAGAAACAGAAAGGTGTAAATGATCATAACATAAAAATTTCAAACACCCATGTTGATGTAAATGTAAAATTTTGCCTAAAAATCCCATATTAATGTAAAATTTTGCTTAAAAATCTCAAACAGACACCCATATTAATGTAAAATTTTGCTTGTTTAAAAATCTCAAACAAACACCCATATTGATATAAAATTTTCCTTTATTCACTACTACACCAAGGGTATTTTAAGACATTTGTTTAAGACAAAAGAAATCTTTTGTCTTAAAAAGTCACTTTTTATTTTAGCTATTTTATATTAAAATTTAATATCAATTGAATTGTCTTAAATATAAAATTTAAGACAAAAATAGTGTGAGACAAAAATAATTTGAGACAATTTTCTTTTTAAGACAAAAACAATTTGAGACAAAAATATTTAAGACAAAAACAATTTGAGACAAAAAAATTAAGACAAAAGTATTTTAAGACAAAATTTTATATTTAAGACAAAACAAATTTGAGACAAAAATATTTTAAGACAAAACTTTATATTTAAGACAAAATCAGTTTGAGACAAATATATTTTAATACAAAAGCAATTTGAGACAAAAATATTTTAAGACAAAAATTTAGATTTAAGACAAAAGCACTTTGAGACAAAAATATTTAAGACGGAACTTTATATTTAAGACAATGGCGACTTAAGACAATGACAATTAAGACAAAACTCATTTCAAATAGTTAGCAATTAAGACAAAATCATTAGCATTGGGAAGTTTGCATTGAAATATCATGAGTGGATAAAATTATATTTTTTATTTTTGAAAATCGATATTCAAACCACATGAAATTTAATCATGTCATATTTATTTCTTTTATATTATATTTTTATTTTTTCACTAAACCACATTCTAAAAATTTAATCAATAAATAGATAAAAAAATATTATTTTTAGGTTGGCAACTCAAGGGGATTTGAACTTTGAATCTCGTGTTTTAACCATAACTGCTCCAACACTAATATTCTTGGCCATATTATGTTTTTTCCTGCTAACTGCTCCAAATACAACCTCTAAGAACTAGTAGGGTCCAAGGAAAAGAGCTACAAGTTCCCCAAATCCGATCTACATTTCATGGACAACCACATTTCCCAAATTTCCTCCACATATTTTCCTTGGTGTATTGGAGTTTGAAAAATACATAGGATGCCACAAGTAATCCTAATCATAAGACTCAACTTTCCTAATGACTAGGAGACCTTAAAAATAAGAAAAAATCTTAATTTATGCCTAAAATTACTAAAATTTCCTATCCCAAACATGAAATTAGAAATTCTACAAAATTATAGAACAACAAGGAAACCAACTTCCTCTTGCAAAAATCTCTAAGACCTTATGGAGGACAAATACAAATTTTGAAATAAATTGTTGAAATTATGCTCTTGCATCAACAGCTACCAATGTATCCTTGTAGGCCACCCCCTTTAACAATTGTAATACCAATGCCCTTTACCAGCTAGAAGGAACTCCTTACATAATTCTCTCTTAGATCCCCTTAGCCCATTGCAATGATTGTCTTTGATGCCTACCTAGTTGCAAGCACATTAAGAAGCAATGTAGCATATTACTGGTTGAGGATTTCGATAAGTATGTGATTTTGTTGACATCTTGTGACTATCTCATATGTGAATATCTAAAATCTTGGATGCATGTCGCCCTGACACTATAACATGACTTAGTATTGCCTATCATACCGTGTCACTCCCTCCTTGAGACACCTAGAACTCGCTAACACACCCTGTCACACACTCTTATTCATTCATTTATGAATTTTGACCTAGTGCGCCTCTGTCATGTTTTCCTGGCACTTCCTAACACTCCTTAGCACGCATTGGCACACCTAGGCACTTGGAGCAACTTTGTATGCTTCCCTAGCACTCTAACATGCCTTGGCACTTCCAAGAATACCGTGTCACTCCCTTCTTAACACACCTAGAATTGGCTTATACTTCATTTCCATGCATTTTAAACTAGTGCCCCTTTGTGTTTCGCTGACACTTGGCCCTCACACTCCCTAGCATATGTTCATGCCACACCCTGGCACCTACCACATCTTGGCATGCCTATCATGCCTTGGAACTGCCTAACATGTCTTAGTACTTCTAGGAATTCCCTAACACACCTTGGTGCTCCTTAG
The DNA here is from genome assembly GCA_034641835.2 of Pinus albicaulis. NCBI lineage: Eukaryota > Viridiplantae > Streptophyta > Pinopsida > Pinales > Pinaceae > Pinus > Pinus albicaulis. The sequence continues at coordinate 234,643 of JAXQQM020085990.1, read as the reverse complement.
CTTTCATGTCGTCATAGATAACCTTGCTTTTTTTGTGACTTGGGAACCCAACCAAGTCATTGGAAAATCGATGTTGTGCCCAGCCCAAAGTTTCCCTTTATCTGAAACTACTTTTTCCAACCCTTTATGTAACCATAGGCTTACCTCCTACAAGTCTTATTCTGACCTTCTCCTAACACACTTTATCCTTGAGACACTTGGAATTCGTTGACACTACTTGGCACACACTCTTATTCGTTCATTTCCATGCATTTTGACCTAGTTCTCTCTTGCAATGTCCTGGCACTCCCTAACAGTCCTCAACATCCATTGACACTTTCTGGCATGTGTTAGCATGCCTTTTCATTCCTTGGCACGCATTGACACTCCTTAGTTATCATTCCCTCACAATTACCCTTACTTTTTTGGAACTTGGGAACCCACCCAAGTCTTGCCTTGAATATAACAACTTGACCAAGTTACGGTTACTACAACTAGATTGTGCCTTGTTCACCTAAGAAATGACTATAACCCCTCACCCATTTAGCCCCCTAAACACTAAACCCATAACCCATTTAACCCCCTAACCCCTTAAACCCTAATTCCAAACCCCTAACCCATTTAACCCCCTAACCCCCTAAAACCCTAACCCATTTAACCCCCAAACCCTAACCCATAAAATACTTAACTACTAAATCCCCTAACCCCCTAAACCTCTTAAATCCTAACCCATTTAACCCCCTAAACCTCTAATCCCTTAACCTCTAACCCATTAACCCCTTAACCCCTAACCCCTAACCCCTAAAATCCTTAACTGCTAAATCCCCTAACCCCATAAACCTCGAAACCCCTAAACCCATTTAAACCCATAAAACCTAAACGTCTAACCCTTAACCCCTAAGCCCTTAAGCCCTAATTCCTAACCCCTAACCCATTTAACCCCCTAAACCCCTAAAACCCTAACCCATTTAACTCCTAAACCCTAAACCTCTAAACCCTTAAACCCCTAAACCACTAACACCTAAACCCCTAATCCCTTAACCCCTAAACCCCTAAACCGTTAACGCTTAACCATTAACCCATTAACCCCTCAACCCTAACCCCTAAAATCGTTAATTGCTAAATCCACTAATTAAGCCCTAAGCCCCTAATCCCTAATCCCTTAACCATTAGCTCATTATTCACCTAACCCCTAATTGCGCCTAAATCCCCTAACACCTAAGCCCCCAATCCCTAATCCCTTAACCAATAACTCATTATTCCTCTAACCCCTAAATGTGCCTAAATCCCCTAACCCCTAACCCCCCAATCCATAACCCCTTAACCACTAACTCATTATTCCCTAACCCCAATCCCTAATCCCTTAAATACTAATTCATTATGCCCATAACCCTTAAGCCCCCAATCCCTAACCCCTTAACCACTAACGAGAATATACCACAGTGGGCATGCACAAGAAGAAGAACCAAAGAAATCAAATTCAATAAATAAAGCACAACCACCACTCCAAACTCGCTTCTCTAAAACACATACAACTGCAATAAATCCCACTGAAGCTTACAAATTTATCAAGCCCTAATTAACTTACTAACAAATTCAACAAGCCAACATGCTACAATTTTTTGAGTCACCCCCAAATCAATTAGTAATTATTGCATGAAAGTACATTTGTTAGTAGTTTTATTTAAAAGGTTGAAATTCTCTCAAGAGCGTATAGAATATATCCAAAAGTTAAAAAAATGGAAATTTTGCTTACCTAAACTAGTGCTCCCTTGTGTTTCCTTGACACTTGGCCCTCACACTCCCTAGCATGTATTCATGCCACACCCTAGCACCTGCCACATCTTGGCATGCCTATCATGCCTTGGAACTGCCTAACATGTGTTAGTACTTCTAGGAATTCCCTGACACACCTTGTTATTCCTTAGCTTTCATGCTGTCATAGATAACCTTACTTTTTTTGTGACTTGGGAACCCAACCAAGTCATTGCAAAATAAATGTTGTGCCCAACCCAAATTTTCCCTTTGTCTTAAACTACTTTGTGCAACCCTTTATGTAACCATAGGCTTACCTGCTAAAAGTCTTATTCCGGCCTTCCCCTAACACACTTTATACTTGAGACACTTCGATTTCATTGACACTACTTGGCACACACTCTTATTCGTTCATTTCCATGCATTTTGACCTAGTTCTCCCTTGCAATGTCCTGGCACTCCCTAACACTCTTCAACATCCATTGACACTTTCTAGCATGTGTTAGCATGCCTTTTCATTCCTTGGCACACGCTGACACTCCTTAGTTCTCATGCCCTCACAATTACCCTTAATTTTTTGGAACTTGGGATCCCAACCAAGTCTTGCCTTGACTATAACAACTTGACCAAGTTATTGTTACTACAACTATATTATGCCTTGTTCACCTAATAAATGGCTATAACCCCTCACCCATTTAACCCCCTAAACCCTAAACCCTAAACCCCTAACCCATTTAACCCCCTAAACCCTAAACCTCTAAACATTTAACCCCTAACCCCATAAACCCTAATTCCCAACCCTAACCCATTTAACCCCTTAAACCCCTAAAAACCTAACCCATTTAACCCCCAAAACCTAACCCCTAACCGCTAAAGTCCTTAACTGCTAAATCCCCTAACCCCCTAAACCTTTAAACCCCTAACCCATTTAACAACCTAAACATCTAACCCCTTAACCTTTAACCCCTTAACCCCTTAACCCTTAACCCCTAAAATCCTTAACTGCTAAATCCCCTAACCCCCTAAACCTCTAAACCCCTAAACCCATTTAACCCTGTAAACCCTAAACGTCTAACCCTTAACCCCTTAAGCCCTAATTCCCAACCCCTAACCCATTTAACCCCCTAAACCCCTAAAACCCTAACCCATTTAACCCCTAAAACCCTAAACCTCTAAACCCTTAAACCCTAAACCACTAACACCTAAATCCCTAACCCCTTAACCCCTTAACCCCTAAATTGTTAACGCTTAACCATTAACCCATTAACCCCTCACCCCTAACCCCTAAAATCCTTAACTTCTAAATCCCCTAAGTCCCTAATCCCTAATCCTTTAACCACTAGCTCATTATTCACCTAACCCCTAACTGTGCCTAAATCCCCTAACCTCTAAGCCCCCAATCCCTAATCCCTTAACCACTAACTCATTATTCCCCTAAACCCTAAATGCGCCTAAATCCCCTAACCCCTAACCCCCCAATCCATAACCCCTTAACCACTAACTCATTCTTCCCGTAACCCGAATCCATAATCCCTTAAATACTAACTCATTATGCCCCTGACCCCTAAATACGCCTAAATCCCCTAACCCTTAAGCCCCCAATCCCTAACCCCTTAACCACTAACACATTATTCCCCTAAACCCTAAACCTCTAACCCCTAAGCCCCTATTCCCCTAACCCCTTATTATACCAGGCTCGTGGTGCTTTCTTGAGGCCATACAAGGATTTTACCACTTGCATGCTTTATGTTCCTAACCCTTCAGAAAAAATCCTTCTGGTTGGGACACAAAAACATTCTCTTTCATATCTCCATTCAAGAAAGCAGTTTTTACATCCATTTGATGGAATTTCTAACTTTTTGAGTTTCTAGGGCAAAGAATGTCCATATGGTATCCCATTTTGCTACGGGGGAAAAAATTATTCTCATAAAAGACCCCTTCTTTTTGTGTAAAAACTTTTGCCACAAGCCTAGATTTATTCTTTTCAAATGAGCCATCTGCTTTATACTTTTTTTTGAAAAATTTTAGCGTTTAATTTAGCAAGGGTCGTAGGAGGGGTTCCAAAGGGACTACTACTAGATCAAGTGGAAACAATGGGACAAGGACCCATTGTCGCCTCATTCAATTTCCCCTGCTCTTTATGAACTTTCACTGATGGGAGGAGTCTCGGTATAGGGAAATTACTAGAATGATGAGACCAATAATGATGCACAATGTGATTTCCAATGCCCATTCAAAGAAGAGGATTAGATAATAGGTTCCCTACTTTAGAAGCAAAAGAAGGACTCTCCAAGAAAGGCTCGAGGGAAAGATGATCTCGGGTTTAGGGAAATACTATAAGAGACTAAATTTTGGGAGATATACCGTGGTAAAGGCTCATCCAATGATCATTTATAGTTAAGATAATAGGTTTTGAATGATGAACTACAAAGTGCAAACCTTCAAGAAATCCTCAAGTCAAAGGAGCATCAAGGGTTCCCTCTTGGTGTGATAGTTAGGGCATCAATTTATGTGAAATTCCACCATCGTATTTTGTTCAAAATTGGAGGATGGCTAGAGCTATAACCTAGCCTAGGAAGCGATGCCTTGCTTGAGGGCCTTTTGCTATTTTTATACACCTTATCCTTTTTTATTTTAGCCTCTCTATGCATCATACTATTTTAGAGAAAATAAACCTTTATTCCCACACCTTGCGTGTGACCCTCTTCTTGGAAACTCCACATGATGCAATTCAACCTAGCCATATATGCATGGTTTCTTTTCTTCATGAAGTCAAATTAGCCTTGCATTTTTTAAATGCTCCTAGCCATATATGTTGGCAATTCAACGTAAATGCTCCCTTGTGTTTCCCTGACAGTCCCTAACACTTCCTAGCGCATGTTGGCACACCTTGGCACCTAGCACATCTTGGATGCATGTCACCATGACACTATAATATGACTTAACACTACCTATCATTCCATGTTACTCCCTCCTCGAGACACCTAGAACTCGCTAACGCTCCCTGTCACACACTCTTATGCAGGCGAGCAAGCTGACCGTAGCTGAGGCAACCCACCCATCACATGTGAAGGTGTGGTTATATCCTAACTCATAATCCTTGTCCCTAGCCTTGATGCTTTCAGATTCATCACCTTGTGTATTCTTTGAAGTCTTCGTCTTCGACAACAACCCAAATCTCAGCTCCCACATCAGAGGCATGTTTTCTGCACCTCATAAAGCCCCGACCGGCCAACAAGCCAAAAAAATCCGCGGGAGCCGTCGTTTTTATATCTGCAATGCCCAATCACGTTAAATCCCGCACGGTTTTGAGGGCCTGACTGGTGTGACAGAGCTCCGCTTCAAATCAAAGTTTGAGTTTGGGTTTTAGCTGTGCGGGTATCGAAGTGAGGGCTTCCAAAGGCTCGGAGGGTTTGACAAAACTTAGGATTGTGGAATTGGTACACAGATTTTCGGTGAATATCACGACGTCTCAGCTTCTGAAGGGAAAATATGGGTCATGGCTGCCAAGCTCAAGGACGAGCAAGGTACTTCGAAATTGAAGGGCGAGGGTTTTGAACCTAAGAATCTAGTATGTATTAGTTTGATTAAGTGTTGTGTCGTTGATTGCAATGTTTTCGTTTAGTCAATTCAGCTTTCGCTTCAACATATTTGTTGGGGCAGGACAACGGGGTCAGGATTTGACCGCTTCAACATATATTGTTGGGGCAGGACAATGGGGTTAGGGTTTTTCCAGCTTCTATTGCTTGTCTGGCATCTCCAAAAACCTACGTTGGGGCAGGACAATGGGGTCAGGGTTTGGCCATATTATATTGCTTGCCTGGCATCTCCAAAAAGCCTTGAAGATTTCTTGGTAGTATTTATATGTTCGGCCATCTTCTATTACTTGTCTGGCATCTCCAAAAGCCTTTGGATCCATGCCAATTACTAAATTTGCTAGGGTTTAACCACCATGAGCTATATTAATGTAAGAGATTTGTGGCTAGGGTTTCACTATTGCCTCTGTGGATTCCTTAATCAGCCCATAACCTTGTCCAATCCCACCATGTTTTTGTCCATCTAACAACATCTTTAGGACGAGAGTTTTATAACTCTAGGATGAGAGTTTTATAAACTCTAGGACGAGAGTTTTATAAACTCTAGGATGTGAGTTTACCCGAGAGTTTATGTCAATAAAACTCTCGGACGAGAAAATACTTAAGTCTCATCCGAGAGTATTTTAACTCCAGTCAAGCTCAATCAAACTCTTGGCTGAAACATTAAAAATATCTCGGACGAGAGTTTTAAAAACTCTCGGTCGAGAAATTTAGTTGACTATTCTCTCGGACGAGAAATTAAAAATTTCACCCAAATTCTAGCCATCTGCCAAAAAGTGTTTCCCAACTTCGGGATTTCACTCGTAGGTCACCTTCGACCACCACTTCCCTCCCCAAATTTTCCTCCAGTTTTGATGTTGATTCCCCTGTCCCCATCTTGATTTTATCATGTAAGCTTCCTTGACTGTAAATAATCCTTTCGTAGCATAGCCCCATATCAATATGTCTGACCCTTCCTCGAAGGTGATACTTCTCGATTCTAGCTCCTTCAAATGTATCCATTGATCTGAATTCGTCACATTTGGCCAATATATCATGTTTTCCATCTTCTCCATCCACCGTTAATGGTATCTTCCCTCTAGTATTGGTTTACCGTTTTATAATTGGTGTTCATAGCATAAGTGAACCATTCACTCAACTCTTGTTTAGGGAATAATTTGCCCCTCTGTTGCTAGGATTCATTCTAAAAGAGAGTTGTTTTTCCATTCATTATTTCCCAGAATAAATGCTACAAAATAAGATCTCTATTTTGGGCTACTAGATTCCAAATGGTCGATCCTTTAGGGGGGTCCCGGTATCTTAAAATATCCTTTGTACGGTTGGGCATGCCGTATTTCCTCATCCATATATGCTTCCACAATCCCGTTCCTCCTTGTGCCCATATCCACCATAATTTCGTCCCCAATACCTAGTTGAGAATAAATGGGTCTCTAAGGCCTAGTCCCCCTTCCATCTTAGGTTTGATGAGGTTCGACCATGCTACCAAGGACCATTTTTTCAACTGTTGGACCCCTCCCCAAAGGAATTTCTTGAATATTTCCTCCATTTTGCTACAAATTGTTTTGGGTGTGGCCATTCCAGACAACTGGTAAATGGGGATGGATTGTAGGATGAATTTAAGAAGGATGGTGTGGGGAGCCATATTGAGGCCTCTAAAAATCCAATTGTTGAGCTTGCTTTGAATTTTGTGGGTAAGATCACTCCAGCAAGCAATTTTCAAAGAGCTTTTAGCACTGGGCATGCCCAAGTATTTAGTGGGAAGATATCTAATACCAAACCCCAACACTCTCGCCATAAATGTTTTTATATTTCTAGCCTTATTAAAGAAGAAGATGCATAATTTTTCATTATTAATAAGGGTGCCACAGGCTTCCATAAACACATGGAGTATATCTTTAATGTTTTTTTCTTCCTTCAACGAGACATGACAAAAGAGCATAATGTCATCAATAAATTGCTGGTGGGTAAGAGGGAGGTAATTTCCCCAAGAAGCTAAGGCCACAGATCTTGAGATTACGAGCTTCCTTATTTAGGAGTCGATGGGGTTTAAATAAGGTTTTGATGTTCATTTTAGATATAATTCTAGAAAATTGATCAGTAACACCTTGAATATAAGGAAGGGTTACCTTGGCTAAGGGAGGGGTGCAAGGACGAGTTTTGGGGCGGGGATGGAGGCAAATAGATCTTTAGTTGATCCTTCAGTTGCAACATAACTTAATCCTAATTAACCGAGTAGTGACACATTAAAAATGCCTCATTAATCATGAAATTAAAAAAATATGGATATGAGAGGGAAACCTCTAAACCCCTAACCCATTTAACCCCCTAAACCCTAAACCTCTAACCCCTAACCCCTTAAACCCTAATTCCCAACCCCTAACCCATTTATCCCCCTAAAACCCTAACCCATTTAACCCCTAACCCCTAACCCCATTAACCCCTAACCCCTAAAATCCTTAACTGCTAAATCCCCTAACCCCATATACCTCTAAAACCCTAACCCATTTAATACCCTAAACCCTAAACCTCTAAACCCTTAACCCCTAACCCCTTAAACCCTAATTCCCAACCCTTAACCAATTTAACCCCCTAAACCCCTAAAACCCTAACCCATTTAACCCCCTAAACCTAACCTCATTAACCCCTAACCCTAATCCTTAAATGCTAAATCCCCTAACCCTTTAAACCTCTAAACTGACCCTAACCCATTTAACCCCCTAACCCCTAACCCTTAACCCATAACCCCTTAAACCCTAATTCCCAACCTCTAACCCATTTAACCCCATATACCTCTAAACCCTAACCCATTTAACCCCCTAAACCCTAAACCTATAAACCCTTAACCCCTAACCCCTTAAACCCTAATTCCCAACCCCTAACCCATTTAACCCCTAAACCCCCAAAACCTTAACCCATTTAACCCCCTAAACCCTAAGCCTCTAAACCCTTAAACCCCTAAACCATTAACACCTAAACCCCTAACCCCTTAACCCCTAAACCCCTAAATCATTAACGCTTAATCCATAACCCATTAACCCCTAAAATTCTTAATTGTTAAATCCCCTAACCCCTAACCCCCTATCCCTAATCCCTTAACCACTAACTCAGTATTCACCTAACCCCTAATAGTGCCTAAATCCCCTAACCCCTAAGCCCCCAAACCCTAATCCCTTAAGTCCACATTGAGAATTTATCCTAAGCAAGAGCCTTCGAAGGTTGAAGTACCTATTGTTAGACTTCTCCTCATACTAATTTTTTCACATACTGGGAGGTTCAAACAAGGAAGCGGACAACAATGCAAACAAAGGTTGCCTCCTCCCGCAAGGAGCCTTCAACAAAAATGACGAATTCCCTTCTCAAATCCTAATTCGTTGAATTTGTAATCCTAAAGTGATGTACAACTAGTTCTTCCATGTCCTCATGACATACTATTCTATCTTCGGCCTCATTTTTTAGTGAGAAGATCTTGTTATGTTATCTGTGTTGGACCATTGCTTTATGGAAGAAGCGTGTGTTCTTCTCTCCTTCCCTCAACTAGTTGACTCCATATTGCTGCTTCCAGAGTATCTCCTCCTGTTTTCAGCATTCTTCTAGTTGCATTAAGTGTCCATCTCTCAAGGGGAAAATCTAAAACAGGAAAAGGGCCTAGAGATCCTTCTCTTATGAGGGCAAACAAATCTGCAACTGGATCAGTAAGTAGGGTAGAGATTGGCAATATGCTTGATGAATTCAAAACTGATATCTTAGGGAGCCTTAGTGAACAACTAGACACCCTTAAAATTCAAAACAAGCAAATGACGGTATAAGCCATGTGCCAGCAATAAAGAAATGTAGGAAGAAACATGCTTTAAGGGAATGTCCCTTGGATGCAAAATTTGTAGAAACATGTATGATTTTCTCAGAGAATCATGAGACCAAGGATTTTCCTTCAATTCCTGGACTCAAAGCTGTCTTTCAAGAAGATCTAAATTCAGTAGAATCTCTTTGTTTTGTTGCAAGAATACCTTGGCAGGGGCAACAAACTCAAGGGTTTAACAACCCTATGAATTTTCAACCCCCACCAAATTGGAATCCTTGGCAACGACCTTGGCCCCAACCTCAAAATCCATATCAATCATGGGTACAAGGTATGTGAAATCCTTATGGGAGATTTGCTCAATTTTATCAATATCCTCCATCTTTTCAAAATCAACAAGCTCCACAACTTCCAAACCCAAATCTACAACTTTCATTGCCATTTCCACAACAACAACCTTCTCAACAAAATCCAAATCCTCAACTCATGCATTATTCAACGAAAGACAAATCAACTTCCCATTCGATGCATTGCCAAATCCTAATAATAAAAATCCTCAGAATACTTACATGATAGAAGGACAACAATTTCCTACCTATATGATTGTTCCTCTCAATGATGTAGAACTCAGGTCTGGTAGAGTTTTAGAAAAACCTTCTATAGATGTCCAAGAGCAATATACCTTTGAGTAGGACTCTCTTAAAGTCAATAAGGGTTCTGAGGAAGCATCTCTTCAAAACTCAAACATTCAAAACGAGAAAGAAAAGCTAACCCCCACAACTCCTATAGTTGAGCAACCTGCATCTTCATCCATACCTCCTTTTCCTGAAAGATTACAAATTGATAAAGGGGTGGAAAAACAAATATTGTTGCCTAACTATGATTTTCTAGATTAATTAAATAATGTTTGTATCAAGATTCCCTTGCTACAAGCCATTAGAGAGATTCATATTCTATCAAAAACAATAAAGGAGTTGAGTCTCAAAAGACCAGGAAGGAAACTAAAAGACACAAGAAGAATCCACCTGGTAGGAAAAATTGCAGATATCATGATGGGAAAAATTACCATGCAGAAATATGTAGATCCAGGAAGTCCAATTGTCAAGACACATATAAATGAGATAGAAATTCCAAACACATTGATTGACTTGAGAACGCTATCAACATTATGAGTGAGCAGAGACTATGGAACAACTAAAACTTCCTAATCTTCTTTTTACACCTACTTTCTTTGACTTACCCGGTCGATCAGTGTCACCCTGTCTCTTTACTCTATGGCATGTGTTAGCATCCCCTACATTCCTTAGCATGCTTTTACACTCCCTAAAATAGCCCAACACTTCCTGACACGCCTTGGTATTTTAGCATACCTTGGCACTACCTAACATATAACCTTGTCACTCCCTCCTTAACACACCTACAAATTATTGAAACTCCCTTTCACACACTCTTATTCATTCATTTCCATGCATTTTGATCTAGTTCTTCCTTGATTTTCCCTGACACTCCTTAACACTCTCTAACACACATGCGCACACCCTAACACCTAACACATCTTGGCATGTCACCCTAGCACTCTAGCATTCCTTGGAACTACCTAGCATACCTTGTCACTCTCTCCTTAGCACACCTATATCTCATTGACACTCCCAGTCATTAACTCTTATTCATTCATTTCCATGCACTTTTACCTAGTGCTCCCTTGTGTTTCCACAGCATTCCTTAACATTCCCTGGCATGTGTTGGTACACCCTATCACCTAGGAGATCTTGGCATGTCACCTTGGCCTCTAGCATGCCTTAACACTGCCTAGAATACATTTTCACTCCCTCCTTAGCACATCTGGAACGCACTGACACTTCCAATCACAAACTCTTATTTTCTCATTTCCATGCATTTTGACGTAGTGCTCCCTTGTGTTTCCTTGACACTCCCAGTTAACGCTTCCTTGCACGTGTCAGAACATCTTGGCTACATGCCGCCCTAACACTCTAGCATTCCTTAGCATTGCCAAGCATGCCTTGTCACTCCTCCTTAGCACACTTGGAACTTGTTGACACTCCCTACCACACACTCATATTCATTCATTTACATGCATTATGAAATAATTCTCTCTTGTGTTTCTCTAGCACTCCCTAACACTCCTTGGCACACATTGGCACACCCTGGGACTTGGCACATCTTGGCATGCTTTCCTAGCATCAAATCATGCCTTGAAATTGACTAGCATACCTTGTCACTCCCTCCTTAGCACACCTAGAACTTGTTAACACTCCCTATCACACACTCTTATTCATTCATTTCCATGCAATTGAAACTAGGCCTCCATTTTGTTTACCTTGCACTCCCTAGCATGTGTTGGCGCCACACCCTAGCACCTAGCACATCTTGGAATGACTAACATGCCTTGGAACTCTCTAGCATGTGCGAACACTTCCTTGGATTCCCTGCACACCTTGGCACTCCCTAGTTGTCATGCCCTCATAGATAGCCTTACTTTTTTTGTGACTTGGGAACCCAACCAAGTCATTGAAAAAATAGTGTTGTGTCTAGCCCAAAGTCTCCCTTTGTTTGAAACTGCCTTTTCCATCCCCTTATCGCAATAGTAGGCTTGCCTCCTGCAAGTCCTATTATGAAAATTTTCTAATAAACTTCGTCCATGGAACACTTGGAATTCACTGACACTCCCTGGCAGACACTCTTATTCATCTGTTTCCATGCACTTTGAAGTAGTTCTCCCTTGTGATGCCCTGGCACCCCCCAACACTCCTCAGCATGCATTGACACTATTTGGCATGTGTTAGCACAAATTTTCATTCATTGGCACACCTTGGCACTCAATTATCATGTCCTCATAAATTCCCTTATTTTTTTAGACTTGGGAACCCAAACAAGTCCTGCCTTCACTAAAATAACTTGACCAAATTTCATTTAATACAACTAGAATATTCCTTGTTCACATAATAATGGATTATAACTCATATTACAATACTCATGTCCAATATTAACTCATCCCACTTAACAAGTTACCAAGTCAAGGCTCACGTCCAACCGTGGCCATAAAACAATTAAGAAACATAGTTTACATCTTGACATGCCATAACACCTAGAATGTCTAACAATCCCTTGGCACTATGTGGCACATGTTAACATCCTCTGCATTCCTTGGCATGCTTTGGAACTCTCGAACGCACCTTACCATTCCCATAGATGCCTTGGCACACCTGGAACTTATTGACACTCCTTATCACACACTCTTATTTGTTAATTTCCATGCATTTTGAACTAGTTCTCCCTTGTGTTTCTGTGGCACTCCCTAACACTCCCTAGCACACATTGGCACACCCTGGCACTTGGCACATATTGGCATGTCACACTGGCACTCTAGCATTCCTTGGCACTACCTAACATACCTTGTCGCTCCCTCCTTAGCACACTCGTAACTCACTAACAATCATTGTCACACACTCTTATTCATTCATTTCCATGCATTTGAAACTAGTGCTCCCTTGTTTTTCCCTGGCACTCCATAACACTCCTTAACATGCATTAGCACACCCTAGAACTTGACACATCTTGGCATGTTTCCCTGGCCTCTAGCATGTGTTATCACTGCCTAACATACCTTGTCACTCTGTCCTTAGCACACTTGGGAGTCACTAACACTTCCTGTCACGATATCGTAATCATTCATTTTCACGCGTTATTTTCACCTACTGCTCCCTTCTGTGTCCCTAAGACTCCCTAACACTTCATAGCATGTGTTGGCACACTTTGACACCTAGCACATCTTGGTCGCATTCCACTCAAGCACACTAGCATGACTTAGAGTTGCCTAGCATACCATGGCACTCCCTCCTTAACACACTTGGAACTCGCTGAAACTCCCTGTCACACACTCTTATTCATTCATTTACATGCATTTTGACATAGTTATCCCTTGTGTTTCCCTGGCACTTGCTAACACTCAACACACATTGGCACTTGGCACATCTTGGTATGCTTCCCTAACACTCTAGCATGCCTTGGAACTATCTAACATATCTTGTCACTCCCTCCTTAGATTACTTGGAACTCCATAGCATGCCCTATAACTCCCTGGAACATATTGGCTTTTGGTGGCACTTGACAATTCTTGGCATGTATTTGGATGCCCTATAATACCTTGGCCTGGTTTAAGATAAAATTTATTTGAGATCAATCGTCACAATTAAGAGAGAAGTAATAGATAATGATTTGGCACTTAAGACACACTAGCACTTAGCCTTTGTCATGTATTGGCACTAGTGTTGGTATGTCTAGTGCCCCCTCATGTAAAGGTAAGTTCCTGAATTATTAACCCTCGTATGTGTTCATTTATTTGCATTTTAACTTGGTGTTCCCTTTTGTCGTATGGCACTCCTTGACACATGTTCGCATACAGTAACACGTGGCACATCTTGTCATGCCTTAACACATGGCATGTATTGGCATGCATTGGCACTATCTGGCACATGTTAGCACACCCTGACACTTCTTGACATGCCCTAGCATTCCCTAACATGCCTTATCATTGGCACGCCTGATACTCGTTGACACTCCTCGACACACCCTCTTATTCATTCATTTACATTCATTTTGACTTGATGATTTATGTTTGATGGGGTGCATATCTAGAAATAGTTCCTTTAAGAGAATACAAAAATGATCGCACCATTACTGACATAAGTAATTGCGAGATTCTACTTGAATGACATTAGGAAACTACACAAGAGATTTTAGGAATGACATTTTTAGGGTTTTTTTAATGGTGTGGGAATGATAAGAAGTGAGTGGTCAATATTAAAGTACTTATCCTTATGATAGACTCGTCTTTAGAAAATGACAAACTCATCATGCTTACCCTCCAACTCCTAATATTCTAAAAATAAAGGCCAACTTGCATAGTGAGGGAATGCATGTTATTCTATGGTGTGCTAAGTAACTGGGTGACATTGTTAATGCACTATGAGAGGGACTAAACCATTTACTTTGCCTTTGCATAGCCATGTAATCATAGTTGATAAGTAATGTTGTGTCAAGCCTTACACCATCTCTTGCTAAAGCCTTCCAAGGAGAGCTCATTTAACATATGATTGCTATGTCACTATTTCCCATTGTAGTAAACAATTCCTTAAAATCATACAACAATTCCTAATATATATACATCCAAATGACACCCTCAACCATCCAACTCATTCTTGTTTGCAAGAGGGTTTCTCCTTGAAAACCCAAACACCATTCTCAACATCAATTCGACCTTCCTCTGTCACCGGGGCAAGGCTCTCCTTCAATAGGTTTCTGAAGGAGGGCGAGGCCAATGACACTTGAGATGAAATGCAAGCAAGAAAAAAAATCGGATAAAGTTGTAACTTATGAAACTTTTGAAAACCCCAAGAAAGTCATAACACATTGTATGTTTTCCTTTGATCTTTGGGATGAAAGGGAAACCAATTCGAAGCCAGAGAACCCCAAGAAGAGTTTTGTAGCCCTCGAAAAACGGCCTCAGGCCTTGGGCTAGCTGAAAATAGAAAACCAGAACAACGCACAATTGGAGCAGGGGTTAGGGCCTCCGAATCGCTAGATCACTGCCCTATCAAATCATTATCTTTGCTTTTCCAAAGACTTGGTAGGCCTAGAAACTGTGACATAGTGACTTTTCGATTTGACTTCCAAATAAGAATGGATAAAATCTTTGGGACTAGCCCATATTTGTTGAAAAAACCCTACTCCAATGCATAATCCACCAACTCCTTCATTTGGGCCTAATAGTAAGAAACCAACATCTTATCTGGAAAACATATTTGATGAGTAGTTGTGTGTCTTCAAAGGGTTTATCATGGCGGCCATTTTTATACTTAAAAATATATATCATGTGGATAAAAAACACATGGTTATCATACTTATTTTATATTTTGACAAGAATATCAGACCCTGACATTGTCCACAACCCATTCAATCTTCGTCAAAACTACACCTTGCTCTAGTCTTAAACTCCACATCCCTTTCTCTGCTTGCAATTTTTCCACGAGCCTCTAAGGTTTGTCTATAGCTGAATTCCTCTCTCATGGTAGAGATGTTGTAATGTCTTCTTAATAATAATAATAATAATAATTATAACTATAATTAATAATTAAACCAATTTAGATCCATCTTAAATTTGGATCTACCAAACACCAAGAGGAAGGGACAAAATATCTTAAGGTGCAAAACTCTTTTAGAGTGAAAAGATATTTGATCCCTCTAAACACTTTGGTAAATCTGAAAGTTAAGATATATATATATATATACTCGTCATATACAATAAAAATAATAATAAAAGTTGAGAAGACAAAATGACTTGAAAATTCAACATTATTTCTACCTTTCTTTTTAAAAATATTAAAATATTTATAATATTTAAATAGCTTAAAAAAAATTAAAATATTTCTTCTATTCAAATAATTTTTTTTTACATTATGGCAAAAGTTTTTAACTTGTAATTAAAATGCATTTAAGTCATTTCCCACTCCACCACATTTTAAGAGGGTACGACCAAACACTTAAATTTGAACACATTTGAATTTAATTTTCCCACTCAACTTAAATTTTAACAGGGTATGGCCAAGGATTGGCGGGCAAATGAGACAGGGATAACATTTTGTGAACAACACAGTAAAGCATAGCTGGAGTAGGGAGCCAAAAACTCTATCATCGATAGAAATAGTAGAGGAGGGAGCCAAAAACTCTCTTATCGTTACAGATATGCATTGGAGAGTTCGACTCAGGAAAATATTGAAGCCATGAGACTTCAACGGGAAAAGATGATGGAGCGATTATTCAGTTTCAAAATCCATAGAAGAGGGAGGTCAGGTCCATTCTTACATAATTAAAACCGGGTTTCATTCAAACATGTTTGTGGGGAATAATTTTATCAACATGTATGAAAAATGTGGTATTTTAACAGAGATGCATGGAAACTGTTTGATGAAATTCCTAAAAGAGGTGTGGTTTATTGGAATGTAATGCTTGCAGGTTATGCACAAAGTGAGCAGTGTAAGGAGTTTGTTTATTTTTTAAAAATGAAATTGGCAGGCATGAAACCCAATAGATTAACTTTCGCAAGCATCTTTATGGTTTGTTATAGCTTAGGATTTGATCAGGGAGCCTCCACTAGTCTCCTATTCTTCGGTCCAAGAGTGTCCCTCCTTCGGCCGCCTTCCAACACTCTCTTTCTCTTAATGATATCCTTAGACCAAACTACTACACTCCTGAAACAACCTTCGACCTCTACTTGATTGCAGAGGTAAGAGTACAGACTTAGTCCGAATATGATAAACCCTTCAAGCACTATTTTGTTGTCTTCTTCTTCGCTACGTGACCCTTAAAACTTCGCCAAATGATCCTTAACACTTCGCTGTATGACCCTTAACACTTCTTTGTATTTCCTTTACACTTACGCATTGTGATGCTTATTGCAGAGGCGTCCTTCCTTATCTTCGGATACTATTTCGTATTGCAAGTCCTTCAGAGGTAAGTAGATTCAACACAAGTATGTTAACCCTTTTTTGCTGAACTGTCCTTTGTTTTTGTACCCAAACTGGACCTCAAGCTGGCACTACAATCTTAGAGTGGATCTGAACTTCCTTCCTGCAATTTAGACTGAGATTCTCAAAGATATGCTAGATTATTTTTTGCTTTAATGTGAGGTGCCTAGGAACCTATTTATAGTGATATGCTAAGAGTGGGAAGTGACAACTACCATTACCATGACCTAGACTCTTGACCTTTGTATGCCTCCAAGACCTTGTCAATGTCTTTTTCTTTCCTCAGCCTTCATACTTCGGTCCTTTCTTCCCTGCACTGTCTAGCAATGTTACTTGAAGAATATCGGTCTCTATATTCCTTAGCTCTTGACTTAGTCCTTATGGACTCCACTAGTCTCCTATTCTTCGGTCGAAGATTCTCCTCCCTTCGGCCTCCTTCCAGCACTCTCTTGCTCTTAATGATAGCCCGAGACCAAAATGTTACACTCGTGAAACAGCCTTCGGCCTCTACTATGATTGCACAGGTAAGAGTGCAGACCTAGCCTGAATATGATAGACCCATCAAGTACTGTTCTTTTGTTTTCTTCTTCACTGTGTGATCCTTAACACTTTGATGTATTTCCTTTACAATTACCCACTATGATCCTTATTTCAGAGGTGTCCTTATCTTCAGATATTGTTTCGTATCGCAGGTCCTTGAGAGGTAAGTAGATTCAATACTGAAGTATGTTAGCCCTTATTTGTTGAAACTTCTCTGCTTTTTGGACCCAAACTGGACCTCAATCTCACACTGCAATCTCAGAGTTGATCTGAACTTCCTTCCTGCAATTTAGCCCGAGAATCTCAGAGATATGTGAGATTCTTTTCTGCTGTAATTAGAGGTGCCTAGGCACCTGTTTGTAGCGTCTAACTCTCATTTTTACAAGACTTCGCATCAAAGCTTATGTGAATGAAGAAACAAGTTGGAATTCAAAGTGAATAAAAAATTATTAAACAATGAACCTAAGTCTCCTAATCGTGTCAAAATATCAAGTTTGTAAGTCACCATTCATGATTGGCTATTAAAAATTTAAAAAATCCAAAGAAATGAAAGGCTGACAACAATGCAAAATCTTAAGCTCCCTCAAGCCGGGTTTGCATTTATTTGATAAACATAACTCTGTATATTTACAATTTTGCAACCCGTGAATAAAATGAATACAAAGACTAATGCGGTGCGTTGAATCTCTTCTTTGCTTCACTGTATAAAATCACACCAATGATTGTGATTACAAAGCCTGTCATGCCCATGACAGTTACTCGGTTTTTGAAGATTAGGACCGAAATAACAACTGCAACCGCGACCTTGGCATTTCCTAAAACCTGCAATGTGAGAGCGCTCGTATGTTTTGTAACAAGAAATTTGGTTAAATTCACAAGATAAGCCATGGTCATGTTTCCAAGCAGCAATAATATGATAAAGGGGTTTTCTCTGGATTTTTCAATAGTAATAGCTAATACATTACCGTCCACAAAAAGAGTAACAAGAAGCAACAACAGCGCAGCAATTGGTGCCATGTACATGAGCAAATTCATAGAGTGAAGCTTCTCTGCCTCAGATGTAAGCAGGAGATCCTGAACAACTCATTTGAATGCTCTGGCAGTAGTTCATCCTAGGCAAACCAAAAAGCCAAAAAGGTGGAATAATGGCTCACTGTTGCTTGCAGCCTTAGAAATACCTTGAAACCTTAGAATTTACATATTTTGGTAACAAGAAATAATGAGTGCTACATCTTTATCAATCTTCAACGAAATTACGGGTATTGTCAGGACTTTTCTCCCATGGAAATTATGGTGTGACGAATATTGAATTACAGGCTAATAGATTGCCAGTCATTTCTCAAATTACTAATGGTTGTCGATATATATATATATATATATATATATATATATATATATATATATTCGGAATGATATCTATGCAAGCAATAGAGTTCCAAGGGTCAGAACTAACCTTTTCAAACCCAATTCTATGAGATGTTCAGCTTCGGTATATTTGACAGAACCTTTGCTTTTAGTTGCAGTAGTTGAGGAGTTCATATGTATTTTTGCTACTGTTTTCTCTATTAAACCAAATTCTTCATCAATATCTAAATGGAGAGGTATACCGCTTTCGTCCTCAGAGCCATTGTCAGTCGGTACTGTTTCTAGAATCTTCACAGGCTTCTGTTTTATTTTTCCACTTCCACGTCCGGCAACGTAAGCTTTTGTGCATTAAGAAATATCAGTTAGCTTAGTTCCAGAATATATATATATATATAATTTGTTCATGATTATATATTTTATTTATAATTTTAGTACATATCACCTGTTTTACTGATTAAAGCCACGATATATAGTTTCATGTAGGATCAGAATTTGTCTACTTACAACTGGAAACATGCAGGAGGATTTGAAGTTTACGACATCGTTTGGCGAATTCCACAATATTCTTTGCTCCCTTTGCGTTGACATTGAGAGAAATATCAGATCTGCATTTTGCAAGAATATGTGGTTGAAGGTACGCTTTATAAACACTTTCATATAATAAACATAACTAAGTAGCTAGATTTATAAACACTTTCCTATAATAAACATAACTAAGTAGCTAGATTTATAAACACTTTCCTATAATCGACATAACTAAGTAGGGAGGCAGGCTGTCACGTGGCATTTCAATGGGTCATCATATTGATGTGAAATTGTGCAAAATCAAGAGATTTAAGGTTTAATACTACTTCTTGAATTTCTGTCTATTACAGTCCATTCGAGTATATATAAATATGGGCTAGGAGGACATGTAGCAGGCCTAGCGGTATAGTGGGAGTGGTTAGATTTTGGAATGGAATCTGAATCCACTTAAAGATTCCCAAAGAGAATAGGTAGTAGGCCCATATGTATAGTGGTAGGGGCGATCGATATCAAGATGCAATCAGATTCCGAGATAAAATTTGAATCCACATAAAAATTCTTGAGGAGAAGTCTTAGGCCCCAAAGTTATAGTGATAGTGACAATTCCAAAAAACAAGATCCATAAGATTGCTCATAAGCCTGCATTTTTGACGCGTTCATGAAGTTTTCCAGTCAAAATCATTTCGGTTTTTCATGCATCTCGTTTCTTATATGTCAATAAAACAACTTCTCCATTTCCACTGAAATGGAACAGTGCAACTACTTGGGCAAAACTCATCCAAAATTTTTAAAAGTACAAATATAGGGCATCAAATTGCCGTGAAAGCAACCACATCTGCGTTCACAATGTCTAATTCATCTGATTATCTGATTTGGAATGCATTGATATTGATGGCTGTTTTCACATTACAGGTGTTATCCTTTAACTTGAAGGACCAAGTGACCTTCTGCCCCTGAAAGTTGAATGCGGTTGAAATGACCACGCCAGCCTCACGAACGTTAGAGACTCCTCTTTCTCTGGGCCACCCTTCCTCTTGCGCAATGTAACCGCAGATGTAGATGATTCTGAGTCAGAAGCCTCCTTTTTCAGAAATATATAAAGAAAGAGCTTGTCCTCCATAAACAACTGAAAATTCTTCCTAAGAAGAATGAAATCCATTGTTTCCAAGTTAAAATTTACAAAACATCCATCTTTAATTATCTCAAATAGTCCTGCCACTAGATCAGGAAATTCTACTAACAGACCATCTGAGACTACCTCAGCAAAAGTAGTGGCAAATAACATCATTTCCTTTTTATTGTGAGGATCAGGTGTTTGTAGGAGTAAACGCTTCTTTTCCTTTTCCCATCGCACCATTCTCGTTGTTTTCACTTGAATATTCTCTGCTTCACCAGTTTCTCTTGCCAATAACACAGAATATCGCACAACGAGTGGTTCATTCACTCCATAGGCTGGACAATCCAGAAGCCCTTTCACAAGATGATGTCTCTTATCAGCTCGAATTTTGAAGGATGGCTTTGCCAGATATGCAATAAGTATTTTGTACAATCCCATCCCCAATATCCCCTCCCCTGCTGTCAGCTTTTCCAAAGGCATACTCTCTGGAGCAGATATCTCTATTCTGCTCACCGCTTGTGATAGATTTTTAACTCCAAGATTATTATAAATTGAAAACAACACATCCAGAGGTATTTCAGGATTAGAGGGATTCAGCTGCCAACTAAAATTTAATCTTGCTGAATATTTTTTGAACAATTCTTTCAGTTGCAAGTCATCAGGGACAAATGCTTTGTCTCCCATACAAACACGAATATCTCCATCATCTGTGCATACTGGCACTTTACAGTGACCATCGGTTTTAAGATATTGCTTTATATGAGAGGAGGAAGATGACCAATTTTGTACAATATGCTTCCACACCAAACAACATTTTGATTTTAATATACGATGCCTGGAATTCCCTGCCCATTCCCGCCACAGGGAGCAGTAGTCTTCCATTCGTGGATGGCTGGGTACACCCAAAGATTTGGAGAAGAATCCAAGTAGAAATGGTTCATCATACCAGCCTTCCAATACCTTTAGCCTTGATTTGAAAATTCCATTCACATCATGGACAACACATGAACTTGCATCATGCCAACTATCATTTGGAATCCAAATTTTTAACACCGTCCTCTCATGAGGCTTCCATTTTGAAGCCTGTAGATACTTATACAGCCTTTTAATAGCGTTAAAATCTTGATGCATTTGTATATGATGATAAAAAATTATGTCACATCCTTTTCCAAACTCAATGACAACTCCCACCTTTTTAACAGTGTCCTTGAATTCATGAATAGTTTTTCCATAGTACGCCTCATCAATAAAGGGAATGTCATCTTCTTGAAGGGGAGAAGATTTTCCCTTGGAATCAAACAGGAAAGACCTTGCTGGAGATTCAAAACCTCTGGATGTTGCTACCCATGTTCCTTCCGATATAATATGTATAAAACAATCGTTCAACTTCTGTTTCTTTCTCAAATATTGGATCCACTACAGCAGAAGAAATGCATTCTCCATTGTCAAAGAATCAGGAACAACACGAAGATTATCATTCAGAGGAAATAGCTCTGGAATATCTACTACATCGAGGTATCTTGTAAAGAATGAAACCAAATCATTATCTGAATTCATCGAACCTCCTACATTGGGTTTCTAGTTCAATTTTTGCACAAACAATTTTCAGTATGAAGGTAATCATTAGCACTTTCATTTCATTCTTCATTGTTGGGGCTGTATCAGTCAAAATGCTTTGTAATGATTGTTATGCCTGAAACAAAGGGTATCTCAAATGAGGAAATTGAAGGGATATTGCAACGGAGGATAATTTTAGCATTAAGTTTTGAAAGAAGAGTAAGTCAAAATTTTTCTTCAAGGAGGATGATTTTCTTCTAGCTAGAAGTGAATATATTGAAAAGTCCTCAAGGGAGGATGATTTGAAACCTTGATTAATTTGACTCATTGGGGACATGGAGATCTAAATTAAATGAATATTGGTTCTTGTGAAAGTTCTGAAAATGACATGTTGAAAACGCTCCTCTTCAAGCACATGCTCCAAATAGTAGTACAAATGGTCTTTTTGCTATTGAGAAGTTGGGAACTTGTGGAAAAAATTGAGGTGTAAGCGTACGCAATTTTAGATTTTCAAAACCAAAATATGATCAACATGCAATAAGCTTCATAGTACTCATATCAATGAGTACATTTACATTTTCAAATGGATTACTCCTTGTGATAAATGTAGTAAATTAGTTCTTTAGAGCTCCCTTTGTTCTTGACAAATGATAGAAGCTGTTGCTTTGAATCCATCGACCGGTTCCTTGTCTTTGTTTGGATCTTTAAATCCAAGGGAATTTAGCCACGTAAGCCTTGTTGTATATTTTGGATTCAATGAATAGGATAAATAATGCAAATGGGTATGTTATATGTCCCATCTATTGATAATTATCCCCTTAATGGGTGTCATAGAAGAGAGGGTCTCACTCTTGATAATGCGGTGAATTATTTTGAATGGTGAGCTGTCCTACGTTTAATTATTGAAATATATGAATTTGTTATAAATATATCTCATGTTTGCGGGGAACTTGGAATGGTGAATGATCCTCTTGTTTAGTGTGGTGAGCAGAGTTTGTGCTTCTCCTCGTCCTCGGGTTATGCTTTTCAATATATTTTCTAGTTCTCCCCTTCTAACATGCATGCTTATGTTCTAACTTTTATGGTTTGTAAGTTTTTGATAAGTACGGTCTCTACCACCCAAGTGCTAGGTAAATGCTACCACAAGCACAACAAATCCTGTAGAAAGTAATAACACACTCCTGTCTGATAAATTAAAAGGATTAAATTCATTATTTATAGTCTAGAAATATTTTGAATATTTGATTATAAAATGTTACAAATTTCATATAATTCTCATGATGTTTCCACCATATAATATGTATTGTTTCACCTTTCATAGTTATTTCACCTTTCATAATTAAAAAGGAGGTTGAGTACAACATCATGAAAGTAATCCTATCGTCCGTCTGGATAACTATGCAATCAAATGTTATAACGGACCATATGTTCAAAACGCACTCCATGCAACTCAAGGTGGAAAATTTTGCAATGGGCTCCTACAAGTAAGAAATTTGTTAACTCAAACTCAACGATTTATATATAGTTTTGAATAATTCAAATTTAGCGAGTTACACCCTCTTTGACAACTAGAAGGATTCCCAGAGACTGCGTATACTCGATATATCAAAAACTCATAGCGGAAGCCTTTGCATATGGGTATATATGTATGCAAGCATTGCCATACTAAACTTAGCTAACACCTTTGTCCAACACCTTGATTTTTTTTCTACGGTACAAGTAAAAGTTTGATTATATGATATATTATTGGTTTATTGAAAATGTTGTAGTGGAATGCGGTCTTGGGTCTCGATCATATCGACCGAGATATTGTATGGATCAACAGCTTCTATCAGGCATGAAAAACTTGGTTTCATGGTCATAAACAACAAAGCGACAATCTTTTATATATTTTTTGCTTCCAAATTTTTTTCTAAAATTTGACAATACCTATTATAAGTTAGTTGTCAAGAAATAGCTTGCCTATTATAAGTTAGTTGTCAGAAATAGTGAAGCCTTAGTTCTTGTTATTTGTTGTAAGTTTTACTTACGGTGTTAATTAGTATTATTTGTTCTGGCTATATTGTCTTAATTCATGCAGGTGTGTGCATGGACTCAAGTTGCAAGTTACGAAATTTGAATGTTGTAGATCATACATGTTGATCGGTGCCTACTAGCAAGCTGGTATAGCTCTTTGGGTGGTGGTTGTATTGCTTGTACGAGATATAGTTAATTTTCTTTGTATGGCTAGATTAATTTGTTTGTAGATTATTGTTTATTATTAGCTTTTTGTGCAAGTCAAGCTACAACGATGTCATAGTGAGCTAACTCCATTGAGCTATTTTTATTAAGCTAAAAGCTAACTCCATTGTGTTATGTTTTTATTAAGTTAAAAATGGAGCTTGCATGATTATATATTTTACAAGGATTATGCCATTATGTGTTGAACATTTTTGAAAAATCAAATGTCTATTATACAATTCTTTAAAAAAGGGTGCTAGCTCAATGGTAGAGCACCTGCCATGCGAGAGGAGGTTGGTGGTTCGATTCCACTTTATTACCTAACATGAATTATTCAAAGATATTGTAGATTTCTTTCTAATTAAATATTTTTATATTGATTTATTTTAATGGTGAATGTTTTAGTTCATTGTTTTATATTGTCTCTAGAGAGACAATAGATAGGATTAAAGACATTGTCTCCATAAAGACAATATGTCTTTAATTCAATTATTGTCTTGGAAAGACAAATTAAATTGTCTCATAAGAACAATAAATGGCTTGTCTTTAGAGAGAGACAAAAATGAAGGTGTCTTTGGAGAGACAAAAATGAAATTGTCTACGGGAGAGACAAAATGATTTTGTTATATGTTATCTTTATGAGACAATATTTTAAAACAATTTAATTTTAAGAGCGATTTAATTTGAGACATAGCTTAAAGACAATGTTAAGACGATATCTGAAATTCTCCTTTCTGTCGAGTTAAGACAATTTACCCAAAATTGTCTTAAATATTGTCTTAAAACCCCCTTTATGTTGTAGTGTATTTGTGGTGTTACGAAGCATAATACATGGCTACAATTCAAGCGGCATGTGAGGTGATCTCGATGAGAAAGATACTTGTGGAATTGTTTGGTGAGATGATGGATACGACTATGATGTACTACGATCATGAGAGTTGCATCAAGTTCTCTAGGAATATTGTATTTCACGATCGATCCAAGCATATAGACATACGGCATCACCATTTACGAGATTGTGTGCAAAGGTGAATAATGTTGCTTCATTACATTACACGATAGAGGAACGAACAACGAAGTTTAATGACCTTGTCGAAGGGAAGTTCGAGTTCCATAAGTGTAGGATAAGGGTGATTATTAATCCCTTTCTTGCTAAGAGGGAGCATTGAAAAATGCGGCAAGAAATTATCAATTTGATTTTGCTGTGATTAAATTGAGAAAATTTGAATTCCCACATCGGGAGAGAACTTGGATGCGGTTAACTAAGGTGGCATGGCTATTGTCACTAAGTTAGCTCATTAAATTCGAGTTAGAGGAGTTAGAGTTTAGTTAATCATGTGTGATTGTTAATTTGTAATAATCAAAGTGGATTATTTCAAGTTGTTTCGGTGAAACTAGTTCTAACTATTGGAGGTACTAGTGGAAGCTCAAATGTTCGGTGGGACTTCGATTAACTCAATGATCATACGGTTAACTAATCAACTAGCCAAAATAGCTAATGCATGTAGAATTTGAGATCCCCAATTGTGGTGGAGATTGCAGAATGTAACATTAGTTCTAGACTAGCCTTGAGTGTATAAGTCTTTTTTTTTTGTCTTGATCCTTATGACCAACTTTTGGGAATTTTGCTATCCATTTTAGAGAAATTCCTAAATAATATGCAGGCCCTAGTTATCAAGGAATTGTGCAAGGAAATAGGGGCTCAAGCGAGCCATAAATTGACTAAGTTTAGGTCGAGCTATTCGGTGAGCAAAGAGATAGGTTATTCACTTGCGGATTTTTCTTAATTGAAAACAATTGTAATACATCTCTATTAGTAAGTTAATGCAAGTTTGCATTAAGTTTTTAGCCAGATGACTCCACTGGAAAAATATTGTGCGCATGTGTGTTATTTCTTATTCCATGTCTAAAATTATTGTTTTAAATTGTGAATTGATTTCCACAAATCGAAGAATTAGGTTTGTGTCTTGTGATTTTGATTAAAACTTCATAATACATTGCAAATCTACATCATTATTTCTACAATAAATGGATTTATATCTTGAAAATATCCTTAGCCACTTAGTTTGTAGACTATACAACTAAAGCTTTCATTCTTGGATTTCATACAAATAAATCAATTTTTTTACTATGGTTAACATTAATATAATTTTTTGATACTTTCTCTCCCCACACACAAAGACACATATATGAAATAGATCTTGAAATAAATTAGTTAATATACTAATTCAAATAATCTACTTTATGTGTTGCATTAAAATATTTGTAAAAATATAAGAATTTTATAACTCAAAAGTAAAAATATAGATTTTTTACTTTTAATTATTTTATATTTTTAAAGTTAATATAAAATTATATTATTTCACATGAACACTAAAATATTTTACTTCTGTTTTGTGTGAATGAAATATTTTTATAGCATTTCTTTCTTCCAATTATATATATTTATTTTTGTTTTTATTATATTGACATTATTTTTTATATTTGAAAATATTTTACTTTTAATTCAGAAGGAACACATGTGGTAAGTTGAGCATGAATGGAATCATACATCACTCACATCGCCCGTATACTAAGCTAATCGCCCTTATACTCAGCTATAGGATGAGCCTTTCACAGTGAAATTTGTAGTTCAATATTTAACCATTTAGCCATATGGTAATCCGTTTGAGCACTTTAACCATATTTCTGGGAAGGAGAAGATCTGCCTAAAATATAAAAAGGAAAAATAGTTACTGCCAATTAAATGATGGAATTCTTTTACAGACAATGATTCATGAGGTGCTGCTTATTGAGACTATCCTCATGTCATCTATTGTTAGTCAGGCCTACCACTTGAAATGGCTGGCAATCCCATCTACAGTCTCAATTCCGCTGAGGAGATCGATCGGAAGCATTAAACCATCCCAAAATTCTTGGTGTCATGAGACTCAAAAGTTGCATCATGATCACTTTTGTTCGGATCGGAGAGTGGACTAGGAGGGATACCCAATTCCTCATCTGTGGCGTGTAGTAGGTAGTCAATGCTGACGGCACTACAGCTCTCTTCTTTCATTTCACATGATGAATCTGCACAGCGCGCTTTCGCCAACAATACATGACGACAAAAATACCGTTATCCCACAAATTAGGACAACACATTGATACACTGCACTCTGCATCGGAGACGGAGCAATAATCAATTTCTTGATCGAGGCTTGTCATTCTATCCAATAATAATGCATCTTGGGCCGCCTGTAAATCCTGCGCATTAATACCATCGTCATCATCTGCAAAGAGAAGATCTGATAGTAATAGAACCCCTGCATCAGACATTGAACAGCAACGCTTGGGCGGATTCTCATGCTCATTATTGTTTCATGGAATTTGCAGTAATATTCCTCTCGGCTGCGCTTATATTGGGCCATGAGCATCACAACACACAAAGGATTTGATCTAGATTTTTACCCGACCTCTATTCCACAGCTGGCGTTCACGAAAAATTTTGATTACTAATAACGGGAGCGCTGCCGATTATATATAGGACGGGATCGAAGAGTTAATTTTATTTTGAATAACGTATGCGCTGCCGCTTATTATATATAGGACGGCCCCAAGTGCTTTTGGAAGGAGATTTGCTAAAGTGAGAAACGCGTTTCAGAAGCAATGGGAATAAAGAGAGGCACGCGTAGTCCAGATGCTAGTATTGAAGATTTGACAACATCCGAGGTAGGCACCGTGATTTTCACACGACAGATTGTGATTTTGAGTCGGTATGGGTAGGCACCGTGTTCACACCGTGGTGATTATGTATAGGTAAACCCCGGAGTTTAATAGCGGAGATGTGTTATGAAAAAAGAGAAAGCAGTGAGGATAGAGAGACGCGTTCGTTGTATTTTGGGTGGGGAAAAGTCTCAGAAAGTGACGGACTGGGGTGTGTTGAAGGAATCTGATATGACAAGATGGGAGGAGGTCAAAGTTGTCTCCCTATTGATACGATAGATTCTGATATATATAGAGTAGGCACCTGTTCAGCAGCTCCACGGCCATTCAATCATTTTTTCGATGATGCGTAAGAATTTGGGTCATTTGAAAAGGCAACGTCAAATTTGTGGTGAACAGAAAAAGGGTGGCTCAATCAAAGGTCTTGAAGGCCTTATTCAAAGCGTTCAAATACAGATTTATTGAGAGAGTCTTCGGATCAAATTGTGAAAAGGATTTTTGATACCGTTCATGTTTCAAACTGTGTGAAGGATTTTTAGGATTTTTTATCTGTTCCTGTTTCTATGTTTCAAATCATTGCTCATGTTTCAAACTGCTTATGGATTTTTTTGATTTTTTTATGTTGTTCGTGTTTTAAAATGTGTGAAGGATTTTGATCCCGTATATGTATTCGTGATTTTATGATCGCAAATTATGTTATAAGGGGAGGCCTTTTTCAAGGAGATAATTCATCAAGTAAAATTATTAAAATATTGAAATTAGTTATTAGGGAAAAAATAACAAAATATTGAAAGTAGCTATTAACAAAAATATTAGATAATGGCAGAGTCAAATAATAAAATAAAATTATATAATTAAAATAAAAAATGAATAAATAAATAATGAAAAAAATTAAAATAAATTAAAATATAATATATTTGAAATAAGTTAAAATATAAAAGATAAGGAGAGATTAAATGCATATTTAATATTATGTTTATTTTTATGTATGATCAAGAATTTGTATATAATATTTTGATAATAAGTTATTAGTAAATATTTTTTTAATATTATGTAACAGAGATTATATATCAATTAATGATTAAATGATATTAATATAGAGGAAATATGAATCATAGAAATATTTAAAACATAATTATAAACGGATGTTAGGGAACACATTATAAAACATCCGTATGGTAATATCTCGCTTTAATAATAATTTGAGATAAGGATTGAGAGATTTATAAAGGTGACACAATGAGAATGAATGAGGCATTATATTTTATCCCTGGTTAATGAAGAAATCTTGAGCCTTTAACATAGATTGAAGTTTGAGAAACTTCATTTAAAGGAACACTTCAAAAAAGAACTCATGAAAAAAACCTTTTAAATGAAGTGCATAGCCTTATCATCTTGCTACCTTTATTGTTGAACCATATCTTTGGTGAGCTTGATGGCGTTGTGATTGTCATAGTAGAGTATATTAGTATATTTTCATTGGAATTCAAACTCTAAAGAATTTGTTGAAGCTACATGGCTTCATAGACTTTTATTAACTATTGCTTCGACACTTTAGCTTTTGTTGAATAAATAGAAAGACTATTGTTACATATGGTATGTCCAAACTCAGAATCAATTTAGGAACCTTCAGAAAATGCATCCTGAATAAATTGCAATATTATGAAAAATTCAACTTGTTTTCTTTAGATCTCAAATTTCTTATTACTACTCTATGCTCAAATTTATGGAAATAACTAAAATTTAAAATGAAAGAAAATTAATGAACACAACAACCACTCAAATTAATATAAGATGTAACTTGAGAAATTTGGTATGAGAGAAACTTAGTTAGAAGGTGAGGGGCCTATGGCTTCTTGTTTTCTTTAGTTACGAAATTCAAATACAAAGAAAACAACATCCATCATGGAGAATCTTCCTTCGACACTAGCTTGAATGGATTGTTACATAATTGAAATCCGATTCCTAGATTTTTTTCATATATGTAATCAATGTCGAACTCGTTCTTCTCGACGGACTAATATTTAACATAGCCTAATAGCCATGTAGGGTTAGGTTTTTTTCTTTTCTCAACCTTTAATTAATATTATGGTTTGAAATTTGAACCATGTGGAGTAGTTTCCTAAAAGTCACAAGGAGAATACCTCCAAATGTGTGAGTAATGGAGGATGGCATGGCAACCACTAAGTACTATGGTGGTCAATAAGGTAGATTAAATTGCGATATGCATATCTTCTTCAAATTAACTTTAGTTGAGGCGATTTTAACAATGTTGAAAGCATCAAGTGTGTAGAAAAATGTTGAGGGGATAAGTGATATTCTCAAGTAAGTTCTAACATCACCTAATGCCTCAAAATGGTTCTACAAGGTTTGAGACTAAATCTCCAAAAATGGGACATGCCACTAAAATGGTCCCCATAAGCCAATTCTTCAATTTTTTCTACCCGTAAAAGTATTAATATGATGAAAATATATACAATGTTCCATTTAGGATCGTAGCTCCATTTATATACTTTTTGTCCTGAATTATTTCATTGAATGAGGTGAGGAAAATTTTCTTTTTCCTTCCTCCCCCTAGAGTACTATTTTTCCTTACCTAGAAGATATCGTCTAACCCTATTTTCCAAAAGTGATATTACCTTTTATTTTATAGTCATGAAATTCTTATAGAAAACTACGTTTTCTATCAATTTCACTTTATTTCATGGTGCTAATGACTCTATAATAGGTAGGACCTACTCGTTAGTTTCTTGATCCAACATGGAAAGCTCATTGAGTTTCAAAATTTCCACATGCACTATTAAGTAAATGCACATATATG
This sequence comes from Pinus albicaulis, assembly GCA_034641835.2. Classification (NCBI taxonomy): domain Eukaryota; kingdom Viridiplantae; phylum Streptophyta; class Pinopsida; order Pinales; family Pinaceae; genus Pinus; species Pinus albicaulis. The sequence goes on along the minus strand of JAXQQM020085990.1, from coordinate 204,126 downwards.
AGAGTTATACAAAGTCTATAAGAATTATAACTTACGTCTCGATACGTAAAAAGGGACATACCATAGAGCGTTGATCTTCTTAATTGGATCATGTTGGATTTCTGTTTTAGCTGGGAATCTCAAAGATCTCCTTCCCACCTTCAAATTTTCTTATTTGCTTTATTGACTACAGAGAGTTGCACTCTTCTTATGACTTTATCGATGTTTATTGTAGTTGCAAATGGATTTTTCCTATTAATTTCATTTTTCTTTTCTTTCCAATGCTTCTCTTGTGACATATTTCCAATCATCCTTGTTGTCCATATAAAACATTCAAGGGAATAGAAGAAGTACACCAAAGCAAGTTTTGAACAGGGTACTCTATTGTATAGAAGTATGCGCTACTTTTATTATAATATTGTTGAATATAGATCATATTTTCATCTTAGTTCTTTGGATGTTTCTAAGTGTAACCCTCAACAAATGAATCAATGTCACATTGGCTACTTCTATTTTCCCTAGTTCCGCATCTATATGGACAGACATAAATCTCTTCACTTGGTTTCCATCTTTTTCCACACTGTAGGTCCAAAATTAATTGGGAAAACTTTGTATCACCATTTGAGAAGATGCTCTTAGGTGTCCTAAAGTGCACATACATTTATTCAAAAAACATGTTTGTTTCTTATCCTTTTATGGGACTTTATAGGACATAAGAATGTGCATCTTGCTAAACTTGTCAACTACCACACATATATAGTCATGTCCTTCCTAGGAAAACCACCCAAATCCATGGAAATGCCTTCCTAGAGTATAATGGGCACGGCTAAAAGATTTTATAGCCTCTCTCTCTATTACTAGGCTTATTCGTATAACAAAATGTGCATCTTTTAATATACCAATCTACATTATTTTGTATTTAGGTTCAATACACATACCTTGTAAGTTTGAAACTATCCTCCCAACATCAAGATGTTCTACAACCTCGAGGTGTGAGCTTCTATGATAAAATATAATATTCACGTTTAAGGATAGATAGCTTGTATAACCTATAGAGAAACCTATTTTGGATATGATATTTAGTCTATCCATCACCTTGCTCACATTAATTTGGCTCTATAGCTATTCTAACATGATTTGAAAGTCCCTAAATTTTGTGTATGCCTCTTTGTATGCATAAAGGTAAAAGGCTCCATGTGCATAGCGAGTTCCCAAAGTTATAATATTTGATGCGGGTGATCTGAAGGAATGTTTTCCAAATTATTAGTGCTACCCTACTTATATTCACTTGGTAGATGAAACTCATACAAAATATCCATCCATTCGTAATGTCTAGTTTATTGAAGCTTATGCATTATTGAAAATACTACAATGGTTAGCAATCGATGTGGATAACAACATTTCCTATTAAATATTTGCTTCCAGTTCTTAATAATTTGAACCAACGCAGATGTCTAATAATATGTAGGGTAGTTTAGGAATCCCCCATGAAACATTTGATAATGATAGCATATTGAATCATGTACTTGCATTAAGATCATCCCCATACACTACTACATGATAAAGTGTTTAAGGCATTAGTTTGAGAAGTAATAACAATTTCATCTCAACTTTCCATTTTTCTACTTCTTATTGAATTTAATAGATATTTACCTTTTATTTGTCTCTCTTTGATGACATAATGAGTGGAAAATGATAAGTAATAATGTGCTTGCAGTGCCCAATAGATGCCAAATGTGTCACCTTACGAACTCTTTTGAAAATAAACGAACCATGACTCATTCCTTGTAGGCCTATCATCTAGATCGATTTATACCTAAGAGCCTAAGACATGTTGGCCATGTCTTTATTTCATTTTCAACTAGCATCGTGTAGCAATCCATTTCAACCTTCATTTTCTGGTAGATATCGACACAACACGAACGACTCCGACCATGAGAATGATTCACCATGCATTATTTGCTTCATGGGTTTTCAATGGAAAAGGAACTAGGTTGTCATATGATTTTAGGAAAATGGAATAATAAATTGAAATTGTAAAAATATTTTATGAGATCTATGTATGCAGCCCTGGCTATGACTATCTTTAAATAACATTAGATTGTAATGGCCTCATGCTGCTACATTTATGTATTAGATCAACTTTATCCTTATTTTCCCTTAGGAATCTTCAATGATCTGAAATGTGTGAACAAAATATTTCTTATACGAGAGATATATAGTAGGGGATTTCTTGGTTATTTTCACCTTTCTTAGAAAGGATGAAACCGAAGCTTAAGCCCTCTTGCGGCTGCCTAAAGAAATATGAAGTAAACACTAAAACGATCTAGTAATGAAAGTATTTGTTTCTATTTGCAAAGTATTCATTAACCAATTTTTATGTGTGAATAAACGAAGTTAAGGTATTTTGCGATGGAAGTAATGTGGTTCAAAAATGGAACAAATGAGTTTTAAAGTCAGCATATAAGTCTCATTGTAGTGGACTTATTAAAAGTCACAAATGCCCAATGTAGTAAACTGCGGAAATACTTGTGAGAATGCACGGCATAACGATGGCATTTTTTTAAGCGGTTCACCTCTCTTGAGCTACCTTTGCTAGTTCAAAAGCCTCCAAATAGGCTTTTCCCTCGTTTATTAATGCTCAAATTAAGTATTACACCATAGAGGAAAGCCTCAAAAGGCAAAATTAGCCTGAAATTTGGAATCAGAGTACGAGGAAACGGTAAAAATTGGCTATTCATTCACGTCAAACGGATGAACATAGCCCAATACGATAATCATTCTGAGCCCTAGAGGCTCCACAAGCAAATACGCTAATAAAACCTTTGATAGAGTGCCCTATTGGCTCTGTGACTGTTCCAATAGCTTCAGAATGCTCCAGAAATACCCCCAAATCAAAAAAACATTCGTTCCGTTGGACTTCCTAACGAAGTTATGACCAGCGGCGCTTTGTCAGGTTAGGGCTAGGAAAGCTCCACAATCACAGTGCAACTCTAGTTAAGCTCGACAATTTAGGGGGTCGGCGCCTAAATAGGCGGAGTCCGCCAAAATATCCGCTAGTTCGTGGTGCTAAGGGACAGGCCTTATCCCCTTACGGCGGAACCTCGACAAAACCTTGAGTTATGGGCATCATGTTTTAATGTTTAACCATATGATATGAGATAGTGCGAAACTCACGTGACCACCTCCAAACGGTTTGACGCGCCAATGTGTTTGGCTCTGGTTTACGTAGTGTGGTCGTATGTCGAGGAGAGCATTTGGCCTTTACGGCCTTGAAAACGAGTTTCAAACTTCAATTACGATTTCGAGCCCATGCTTTAACAAGCACTACACGTGGCCCAACGGTTTGGTCGCTCGGTTGTGGCAGCCTCAACTTTAAGGTTGATCCTGTACACGCCATATGAAATTTATAACAACATTTCGTTTGACCTTGGGGAGCAACTTGTGGCGGCCCTTGGTGAAGCACGTGGTGCCTGGTCAGATGCTTTCGAAATATTTTGCAGAGAATATTCGTGGAATATTCCGGAATATTCTCTTTTTAATAAAATATTTTTGTAAAGTCAAATTGGCCATTTTTTTTGCGAAATTGGCAAACTTCAAAGTTGAATAACTTTCTCATACGAGCGTCGGTTTTGATGTTGTTCGCATCTACATGATAATTTTTTCGAGCTCTTTCCTGTCATTCTAGTTTGTATCAATTACGAGCAACTAATTTTTTGAGCATTTTTCCACAAAGGACTTGATCACACAGTCACTCCTCTCAAATGGGAAGCTTTTGGACCCCAAAAGCTCTTTGATTGCGAAACTGATGATGTGGATACGCAGTTCTCACTCTTCCACCCTTGAATAAGCGAAATCTACCTAATTTCATCGAATGGAGATTTTGAGAAAATGATAAGCATGTGCGGAATCAGGCGATTGACCATTGCTAAGATTGACGGAGTCATGATGCAAATTATTAAAAATTTGCAGAACAACAATTAGCAATATGTGAAAACAAACTTTTTCTCTGCCCAGTCAAACTTCCCGAGAAGACTTAAATAACTTTTCTGCTTATATTTGTTCCCATGGCGAATTCTACCATTCTAAAACCAACTTTGTCCCATGCTAAATTGTGTGTCCTCCTTGCTTGCTGCTTGCTTTGTTTTAACACTTCATTCAACACACTGTTGGCTGACCCAAAAGGTAACTTGTGCAACATAACATCATCTTCTTTCAAAGACAATGTTATTAAGCCGAGACAAATCATTAGCAACATCATAAGGTGAATGCTCAAAATTTGGTCATTTCAACATTAACAAAGTTAGACTTTGACCCATTAATAATGTTTTCAATTATTTTGCATGGGTAAAGAAGATTCCAGATTCTTCTTGTGCTCTCTCACGGTGTACTCTTTACCATCTTTGAACAAGTGATACTTGTTTTCATGGCGATGAAAGATGGCCTTCTGTCAAATAAGTAAGGACTTCCCAAAACAATTCCTAAAATATCAACGTGACACCACATCAAGTTCATTGTGTCAATAAAGTGTGCGGTTATTGCAAAGCGCAATATGCACTTCCTTGAGACTTACAGTTGGCATCACCCATATCCATCCAAGTGGATAAGGCTTCGGATATGAGATTAGCTTGTGACCCACTATCAAATAGTGTGTCAATTTTGGTATGTTTTGAAATTACCCCCTCACATGGAAAGGCTCCTATCCTCCTCTTTTGTTCATGAGTATCTTTGTGACCATTTAAAGAGCTAGAGCTGAGGTGTGTCTTGCACCACTTCTTTTCCCTTAATGTTATTTAAAACCATGGCTATGTTTTTGTCTCATCTCTGAGTCCTAACCCTAAGTCTTGCTCAGCGTTGTTGCTACATTTTTCTCCTTTTCTTTGGTCTTGTATTTTTGTTTGGTTTCGGTTTAGGATGAAGCTTCCAACAATGATCTTCATCATGACTTGTCTTTGAAGAGTTCTTGGAAAATAAATTTCCTTTTTCTTTTCTTGAATTTGAAACTCTTTTCTTTCCTTTGTTTTTAAATTACTATCCTCATTAAAAGCATAAGCATTATTTCCTCCAGCTTCTAAAATTGTAGCACGGACGAGACTTCATCTAAGGTGGTAGGATTAAACATTAGGATAGTATGTTGAAGGTAATTGTGCAAACCTCCTATGTACTTCAACAAAGTGTCTGAAGCTTTGTAAATCTACCCCAAGTAAGAGTGCTCTCCTTCTAAACTCTTGGGTGTAGTCTCGCACATTTTGTCCCTTAAGTTGCCTAAAATTTTTCCAATTCATGATTGCCTTGAATATGAGCAAGAGGATAAAATTGTTTCTTAATAGCGATAATAAACTCAATCCAAGTTAGAGTTATCTTACCATGCTTCTTGATCTCTTCCACAGTCTTGGCTTCCCACCAAACCATTCTTTAGCATCCATTCTCAATGAGGCTAATTGGATTTTGTGTCATCATCATACGGATTCTGAATTCTTAGATAGACTTCCGATTGTCTAATCAGGTTATCCAATTTCTCTACATTAACATCACCATTAAACATTGGCGACTTGAATTTTACATCAAGCTTTAACAAGGATTTCGAAGAGATGTTTTTGTTTTGTGTGGTGATTCTGAGAGGTTGAAAAGGATGATGTGGAGGAAGAGGATGACGATGGAGATGGTGGATCACCATTTCCTCCATTCCCTTTCTTAGACTTATCATTGTCTTTCTTCCCTCTGAAGAATCTCCTTCTTCTCTTTGGTTTCTAGACCCTTCTCCAGCAATCCTATCATTTCTCTCCACGATAGAGGATCCTAACCATATCAATCATGTCCCGAAAAACTTTTCTAAAGACTCTTTCTTCTTCCTTGGGATCCATTTCCTCATGTACTTCTCCTTCTCTTGAAGACATGTTTGTGGCTGATTACAGAGCTAATGAGGATGAAATGGAAGGTGGAGATAATGGCACCTAGCCCTCCTTGGTTGAGGATTCTCTTACGCTCCTAACAATTGTCCTTCCCTTCTTTTCAATTTCGGCCTAGTAAGCATCAGAATTTGCGGAGAAAAACACAATTTTCTTGCACAAAATTCTAAAATTTTGAGCAAAACCTAGAGCTCCGATGCCAATCGATGCGAAATGTGTGAACAAAATATTTCTTATACGGAGATAGACGGTAGGGCTTTTTCTTTTAGTTATTTCACCTTTACTAGAAAGGATCAAACCCGAAGCTTAGAAGCCCTCTTCTTGACTCTGCCTAAAGAAAAATGAAGTAAACACTAAAAACGATCTCGCAATGAAATTATTTTCTATTTTAAAGTATTCATTAACCAATTTTATGTGTGAATAAGCAATTTAAGGTATTCGCAATGGAAGTAATGTGTAGTTCGGGGGAAATGGAACAAATGAGTTTTGATCTTGTATAAGTCTCATTGTGAAAAGTGGACTTATTAAAATTATTGTTTAATGTAGTAAAATCTAGAAATAAGTATGAATGCACGGCATAATATTAAGCATTTGTTGCTTGGGTTCACCCCTCTCTTGGGCTACCTTTGCTAGGTCCAAAAGCCTCCAAATGAGCTTTCCTACTCTTTTATTAATGTAAATTAATTATTACACCATGAAGAAAGCCTCAAAAGGCGAAATTAGCGCAAATTCGAATCGGAGTCTTTGAGCTTGATGAAATTGACTATTCCTTCACCTCAAACATATGAACATGGCCAATCTGATCATTCACGAGGCCCCTAGAGGCTCCACAAGCAAATCCAGTTTGATAAAACCTGCGATAGAGGTGCACGATGGCTGCAACTGTTCTAATAGCTTCATAATATCGATACCCCCAAATCAAAAAAAATTCGTTCCGAGTTGGACTTCCCTAGCCCCGAAGTTATGACCAAAGCGGCTTTGTCCGGAGTTAGGGCTAGGAAAGCTCCACAAAATCCTGGTGGAACTCCAATTACGCTTGAGCAATTTTAGGGGTTGGCGCCTAAATAGGCGGAGTCACTTAAAATATCAGGTTCGTGGTGCTAGGGGATAAGGGCCTTATCCCTTACGGCGGAAACCTACGGCATAAAACCTTGAGTTATGGTCGGCATGTTTTAATGTTTAACCATATGATATGAAATGGTGTTGAAACTCACGTGACCACCTCCAGATGGTTTGACGCGCCAATGTGTTTGGCTCTGGTTACTATAGTGTGGTCGTATGTCGAGGGGCGGCCCGTAAGAGGCTGTTCCCTTACGGCCCCGCAGAAACAATTTTAAACTTCAATTACGATTTCGAGCCCATACGTTAACAAGCACTACACGTGGCCCAACGATTTGGTCGCTCGGTTGTTCTGCTTCTCGACCGGGGTCGATCCCTACCGCGCCATATGAAATTTTATAACAACATTTCGTTTGAACTTGGGGCCAGTGGTGCCCTTTGATTGTATGCTTTTGAAATATTCCACGAGAATATTCTTAGAATATTTTGTGGAATGACTCTCTTTTAATAAAATATTTTTGTAAGTCAAATTGGCCATTTTTTTCTTGAAATTGACAAACTTCAAGGATTGAATAACTTTCTCATACGGCGTCGGTTTCGGTGTCGCTCGTGTCTAAAGAGATCGTTTTTACGAGATATTTGCAGCCGTTCTAGTTTAGGGTCAATTACGAACAACTAATTTTTTGAGCATTTTTCCACAAAGTACTTGACCACCTAATCATTCAAGTTCTTAAATTTCCCTAAGGTAAATTTTCTTTTGCAAAATCCTTTTATGAGAAACCCTCTACTTTTATAAATCAAGCGCCCATGGGGCTTTATGGTTGTGGAGGTTTAGAACCGTGAGAATATGATCCAATTAAGTTCATCGGCCCGACCTTAGATACTCGAATTGCATACCCTTCGATTCATTTACATATGTATACTCACATACAACTAGGCGGGAAGAATAAGAGGTAGGAAGCAATATTTTTGAAGCACATATGATATTCTTCCGGTCCCATACCTCACCCTTTTTCATTAAATTGTCAGTTATTATGCAAGGCTTGCTCAACCTTGTTTTAGTTGAAACAAACTTGGAGATAATATTGATGATATTGGTAGATATCTAAGGTACGAACCTCCATCTGTTTTTCTATGTTTCATTTTTAGGGTTTAAGTTTTATCATAAAATCTATCTTTTTGCTATAATTTCTTGCCAATCATCACTAGCTCTTGCGAGTGGCACATTATTTTTTCATAGAAAGTCATGTTTCTAGCTAGATTCAAAGTGTTCTAGCCTTTTGAATTTGTGGTACGATTGGAACCCCTAATCCTAGGGTGTTGGCATTGAAGTCAACGACAATAATATGATTTAATGGCTTGTTTTGTATTCTCTCATGCCTAGTTGCTTAATGATAGTTTATGTATGGAAAAACACCAAAGAAGAGTTTTTATGATGCAATTTAAAATATTTTTTATGATAACAACATCTCTACTAGCTTGTCCTAACAAGACTATGCAAATTTCATTGGCTAATGTTGTACAACCCAGTAAAAACTAGTAGAAAATGATTAAATGAGTGGTAGGTGACTAAAATAGTTAGTTTTAAAGTAGCTCTTCCCATTTTAAATACTACCAAAAATGAGCAATCTTAAGTGACTTAAATAAAAATACTAACATAAATGACTTATTTAGTCTAGGGTTAAAAAATATACTACTAGAAAATAAGTAATACAACTAAAAATGACTAACATTAATATTTATTTTAGTCTAGGAACAAAAAATAAAACTACATAAAAATTACCCCAATAATACAAATTAGTTGTTTATATTAATCATTTTAATTACGTCATGGGAAATCTAAACTTACAAGTGGTAGGATTCAAAATTTGTTGTAGATTGGTAGAAAATTATACTTCTTTAAACACTTCTTTATCAAATTAGTGGATGATTAGAGTTATTTAGTTAACTAGAATATTCAAGGTTATAACCTTTGATCACATACATAGAAATTCAATTCAAAGGGTGACAAATTATCCAAAATGGGAGTGGGATTACAATTGGGTCAAATACATTATGAAATATAACTATAAGGATATGTGTTAGTTAATTAGTAGAGGACAAGACTACTTTAGTTAAAGACTTAACTTTTCATGCATATCTATATTTTATCTTAGGATACTAATTTTTAACTTGGATATCAATTTGTATATCTAGTATGAACGTACATTATGAACCTAGTAGTACTAGGCTCTTATGAAATTGTTTTGAATCCTATGGTAATTTTGATGTTACTTTAAAATTAGATATTGCACATATTAGAATATCTCTCATAGATGTGAAGTACATTTAGTATATGTTGGATGACGTAGAATTTCAACTTTACATTAATATTAATTAAATAATGATATTTTCTTTTCTTATTGGAAAAAAATTTATTCATCAACCTAATTGCTCAAGTTTCATTTTAGTGACTATCTCCTTATGGTTGAAAAATAAAGATTTAGTATTATTTCCTACAATATATTTAGTTTAGTGATTAGTATAACATAAATAAAATCTTTGATTTTCTTCTCTCTTATCAATAATTTTAGTCTCTTCTATCCAATAATATTTTAAATGGCATTGAATCATGTGTTTCACACGTATAGGTGTGGCCCATAATTGAAAAAATAGTGGGGAGTTTCCACCCCATATCTAGCAAATCATCGTTGATACCCAGGACTTGAGACCTAAATTTATTTGCCCGAAGTTAGCTAATATGTTTGGTGGGGTATACGGTGGGAATATTGGAGGGTTTTGGCTTGAACCTTTGGGAAATAGACCTTCATACCTCTGCTAAGTGGAGCTCTGCAATATTTTATTAATAAATCACAGTTTAACATCCAAACAACATCAAAATACGAAAAATTACTTCGATCTTATGTCTTGGTACCATAATACACCCTTCGATATGGTCTTCTAGTGATGTAAATTCACCCAAGTAACGATGTTTCCTTCACACAAACATAATCAAATGATCATTGGGATGCACAAACAATGATGTACATAGAGCTGCTCCCCTTTACGGCTTCGAGACACTCCACAAATTTTTGCCCATGTTCTCATGCGCCCAATGGTATTCATCCCTTTAATAATTTCCTTCCCACACTTTAATCATTGCACCATGGTTAAGTGTGACGGAAATTCACATATTCCTATCTCTGGCACACATCTTAAGGTGTGATAGATCCCATATGATTTCTCTTCGAGTTTTCGATGCTCCATACGGTGTAATATAATAATTGTGTCGAAAATTGTCTAATATGTGCAATGATTTTCAATTGCTTCGTTTATCCGAAGTCCATACAAGTTCACAATTCACATAGCACAAATCCTTGTATGATCTAAGATTTTTGTATATGTGGCAAGTTACGATTATGGTTTTCATAAATATAGATCTTGATTCTTAATACAGTTTTGACATGCTTCCTCAACACCCATCAAGGATCTCGACTCTTCATATCCCATTAATGGAAAAATTGTCTAAGCTGGTTTTGTTTTGTCAAAAATTTGGGTCTTTGTAGAGAATGCAATGATAATAGTAATAACGCTTCACCAACAATTTTGATAGTTACGGATAAGGATTCTTCAATGGCGGTGGAATTAGAATGTTGTAGCGAGCGAGGGCCAAGCATAGATGAGGATGATATGGTGGAGCAAGTGTTAGTGGAGAATTGGGAGAGATTAGATATTTGTGTTGGCGATAATAGTGTGTTAGGTTCTTCAAAAACTAGATATTTGATAAATGCAACAACGAAAATAACGGTGGGGTTAAAGATGTTGTGCGAAGAAATTGCGAGAGGCGGGGGAAAAAGTGGGAGGAGAAGAACACTTTGAATCTTGACACCATATCCGGGGATGGATCCAAAAACGATGCGAGGAAGGTGGCTTGTGAAAGTGTGCTCTAGAATTTGACGCAATTGTTCCCAAGAGCCGGCTTCTAGAGAAGCTCATCAACAACGTTAGAAAAGAATTTTGATTCAATACCTCTCGAGTACGTTGCCTACGGTCTTCTATGATTTCTCAAAAATTTTGTGACTTTGATTTAAGTTGGCAAGGATGTGGATTGGGAAATTATAAATTCAATCACATTGCGAGTTCACCTTCTTGCCTTCGCTTATCGTGAGTCGAGTGAAATTTTGAAGTTGGGCCTCTATATATCCACCTTCCTCCCTAAGAGCATGTCGAAGAATACTAATGACATTTGTCAAGAGATGTATTGTTTTTCCAAATTATGATTTATAAAGTTACGGATGTTGATATTTGTTGTCATGTTTTCTAGATCTTTTTTAATTAGTGTTTTTGTTCTCTATCGACTCTCTAGTTTTTTGCAAGAGTAGACAATTGTAGTGAACCCTTTTTTATCTTTGCCATTTTCACCCCTCGTGAGAGAAAAATTACATATTCATATTGCAAACAAAATTACCTATAGATATGTACCATTCAAATTGTGAATATCTCGATGAGATGCACCAAAAAATGAAGATTTAATCTTATGGTTTCAAAATATGAATATGTAGAGTCATTTCCTTTAATGTTCATTGGTATTGCTAATGAGGCCTTGGTTTACTATTGAGGTCGACAAAGTATTAATCCATTCATCGAGTTCCAATTCTTTTTGTGTGCTCTACCTCCTGCCCAAATGAGATGGAATTTAAAAGGGATGAGGTCAAGTGCATGTCACTTGCAATTTTTCCGGAAGTAGTTTCCGGACCCGGTTCCTAGCGAAAGTAAACCACTCTGTCATAATTCGAAGCCCTTGGGGTGTGCTCCTCAAATCATTTAAAAAATGGATGAGCATTTGGATTAGGGTTTGGTGGATTTTCAATTCGTGTTTGTATCTATGTAAATGCTGTAATTGTTGATGGTGCTTTCGGCTCTAGAGCACCTTGTTTTATGATTTTAGAGTTAATATACGACTCTTCATTTTTTTCCTTTGTATATTCTCTGTTTGGTCCTTCTCTCTTAAAATTTCAAATGCCCTCTTGAGTTTCGATTTTAGGAAAATATGCAATTTTTATAAGTGTTTTAACTTTTTAGGAGAGGTTTTCGGCTTTTCTTTTTAACATATGCATTTTATTTCTACTTTTATCTCAATATTTGAATTGTGTTTTCCTTATTATCATATTTTATTTCTAGATTTGGATGTGATAGCTATGCTTAAACTCTCAATTTGATATGAAGGATTTTTTCATCACATTCATTTGATAAAGCAAGTATCATGTTAGTTCCCTATATTACTAGTGTAGTCCCTTATTATTTTAGTGTAACCCCCTTATTGTTATTTTTGTACCCTTGTAGTCCCCATATTGTTATTATTGTGCCCCATAAAAGACCACTATTTTTATTGTTGTGCCCTTACATTATTATTATTGAGTATTAAGTTATAATGTATTCATGGATCTCTATATATAGAAAGGAGGTTTTTTTATTTGTATCAACCCATTTTTTTCATTTATATAATGTAAAAAGGAGGTTTTCCCATCGAAAAGGCTTATTTATAAATGGGTGATCTCTCTTTTCTTATTTTGTGACCTGGTTTCATAAAGAATTTGGTATCGAGCTTTGGATTAGGGTTTCATTATTGCAAATAGGTCATCGTGGAATTTTCTTTAGAACTTTGTTTCTACAAAGTTTCAAATGTTAGAAAAAAAAACACATTTGATATGAACTCTAAGAACTTCATGTAACAATTTCGGATCTTGGTTATTTCTCTTGAGAGATATGATACGAGGAATTTATGGTTTTGTAGACTCCATAATTTCATCTCAAATATACGACAGCAGGAAAGGACTCATAACTTTCTCTGTGAGCATCGGATTCCAAATTCTGTAAAAGGTGGTCGAAAAGTGTGATTTTAGTTTCGTTTGTATCGATTTGAAAACCAAAGACAAGTAGTGACACGTGGAACTATGTACGGGTTCTCTGCTGAACGAGTCCATAATTATATCATTTGGGGAGATTGGGTATAACTTTGACTTGAAGAATCAAAATCGAGTCCGACTGTGGCATTGGAAAAGACTTAGAGGGGTACTACGAGTCCGAATTTGAAATCTTGGGGATTTGAAATCACGAGATATAGAAGGATCAATAAGCGAGCTCTAAAAGGAAAGAAAAAGGTGTGTATCATTTTTTGAAATTGCATAACGTTTGTTTGAAAAATCAGTTTGAAGTGATTCCAAGGGAATATTTAAGAATAGATATTAGTATTGGGTTCTAAAATGCCTCCCAAAAATAATTTCACACCCATTAAGTCATCGAAAAATTCTACTATGATGCATGAAGAAGAAGAAGTGCAACATGATATATCAAAATTACGAGACCAAGTACAACAAATGTCGCTCTTGCAAAAAAGTACCAAAAATGAAATGGAAGCTCAAATGGATGGTTTGAAGAAATATGTGGAAGCTAAGATGAATGGTGTGGAAGAAAATATGGATCGTTTGAAAAATGGCATGGATAGTTTGAATAATGGCATGGAAGTTAAGATTGATGGTATAGAAGAAAAACTAAAAAGCATACATGGAAGGTTTGACAAAGTTGCTACGAGAAATTATTCCTAATGGTGAAAAAGTAGTAAAGGAAACTCATGATGAGAACAAAATTTAGGTCATCATGATTTCCTAAATTCTAACATTGGATTGAAGACTTGCCATATTCCGAAGATAAATATAAGGAAGTTTGATGGAAATGATCTTATAACATGGATACTATATATGGAGCAATATTTTGATCTCCATAATGTCACCCAGAAAAAAATGGTACATATTGCAAATTTTATATTTAGAACACAATACATTTATATGGTATCAATGACTTTTCTCTAAGTAAATAAATTGTCACTTGGTCAATTTTTACGGAGGAAATGACAACAAATTATGAGGATACGAAGAGAAACACCTTCTTTAAACAATTGATAAATCTCAACCAAAGGGTTCAATGGTGGAGCACATTGAGGACTTCCAAAAATTGAATATTAGGGTAACTAATATTCCAGGAGAACATGATTGATGTCTTCATAGGGACTTTAATGGATAAAATCCAACATGAGAAAAGCCTCCTAGCCTCGCTATCCTAAGCTATAAGCATGATATAAAATCCTCTTAGCCTCACTAACCTCAGCAAGAAAGTTTGACAAAGGGTGTAGTCATTAGTCATCTGACATCTCTTCTCAAATTAAGTTAATATCATTCAAGCCTAGTTTGTTTCCATTATGCATTTATATTGTTTCATTGTTTTTCATTTATTAATAGAAGTCAAGTTTCACTTATCTCTATGCTTTGATTATATATAATTGTGTTCCCTTTATAAATTACGATTAGAAAAATAATTTCTAATTTTAGTTTTAGTTCTAAACTTGTCGATAAAACTTGAGAAGTGATTGTTTTTAATAAAAGAAAAGGCTTGACAAATCGACCAAACTCATCATGTAACAATCCCTTAGTGCCATAAAGCTTATTAAATATAGTCTACCATCACTATGGTAAACACAGTGATAGACATGAGCCTCATCATAAAGTTAGTTGGTGATTGCATTATTGGTTTTTTTAAATGACACTTTGCAAACATTAAGCTTATGTTAAGAGCTTAGGAAATTCTAATTGGATAAACACTATTGTCCCCTTTATCTTAATATATCATTATTGTTAATCATTCCATCTTATTTCAATTTTTTTAATGTAAAATGTTCAAATATTTACACAATTCGTAGTTCTTTAAAATTAATATAATTTATGTTTTCATATATACAATAAATTGTATATATAATTATGTAATTCTACTATCACATTATATTTTTAGAGACGAAATGATTCAGTAATTTTATTTTCCTAGACAAACTTAACATCTAATTGTTATATTATCTTTATTTAAATAACACACAAATTATTTATTAAAAATTTATTATTAAAAAAAATGGTACGGCACAGAATTTAATAGACGTGAGCGAATGCGCAAATCCAATTCAATGACCTGGCATTTTATTAAAATTTATAACCTTTGACCACTTTTCCCAAGTTTCAACCGGAACATGCCGTGTGAAAAGGGGTGTTAACTTTAAAAAGATTTGGCCGATTATATGAGCAAGTATCATATAAATTGTATTATCTTTGAGATATGTGATATGAATAAGTTATGATATTGATTTATGATGTTGTGACAAAATATATTATTAAGCTGCAAATTATTATGATAAAGTAAGAGTGAATTTTTATTTAAGATATATTTTATTAAAAATACTTATTCTTCAATTTGTAATGAGCAATTTTGTGTTATTAATTAATCATAACATATATCTTATTTTCATATGTACGAGCATATATGTGCATTAAATTTTAGAAATACAAATATATGTGCATTAAATTTTAGAAATACAAAACATTTAAAAAATGTAAAGGCGAGAGAAAATTTGTGTTTTCATAGATTTGAATTTTTTGCTTGATTAGTAATTTTAATATTAAAATGAATTTGAATTAGTTATTATTGTAATCAATGTTTTATTTCTCAATATGCTGTTTATTTATTTCTCTTCCTTTGATTTAGTTTATTTGACATAAATATTAAAGATTAAGAATTTGTGTTGTTTGACATAAATATTAAATATTATAGAATTATTAATAAATGGGTTGATTTTTTTATTATGTATGGTAAATAAATTAAAGATGGAGAGTTGTATATTTTTAATTATATTGATTTATTAAAAATGTTATATGAGCAAAGTATCATATAAATTGAATTATGGTTATATTTTGAGACATCAATCTTATTTACAAGCTAAGAATCATTATGATAGAGTAAAGGTGGATTTCCATAGTTAAAAATTTTGTTATATATATTTTGTTATATATATTTGATTAATTTATATTTTAAATATTTGTATCAATAATATCAAATGATAATAGCTCATGCTTAATTTCCCCTTCACATGATTGATTTCCTCTTCACATGATTGAGGTGAATAATGACAACCTTTGTGATTCGATCTTGAGTCTTACCTAAAACAATTCTTATAAGTCATTGATTCGTCACTATTTATTATTAAAAAAACCTATTTATATAATAATAATAATAATAATAATTTATAAAAAAATTATATTTTGGTAATATAAAAATATATCATAAATAATTATTTTCATATTTATTTCAAATTTATCAATTTTTAATAACTATTTAATTTATATAATTATAATAATATATTATTTAATATATATAATGAAAAGACAAGGTTTATTATTTTTTTTCCCAATAATCTAAATGAAACAATAAACTCAAGCTAATGCAAATTTTATTTATTCAAATTTTAAAACAAAACTAAATATTATATATTATATTATTATTTTGTCCACCTAACCTTCCACGTCACATTCAATCCATTCACTGTACCACGCGGCTCTTTAGACATTTCAGACACGACAATTTCAATCCACTATACAACGCGGCTTTCTAGATTTTCCCGACCAAAACCATCGAACGCGTCTCCCTATTCTCCCGTCTTAACATGCAATTTTCTATTACAAACTATCTGAATCTATCGTATGAGAAGGGATGTTAACTTTCCACCATATGGCTATTTGTTCTAACTTGAGGAGGTGCGAATTAGTTGCAAATTTCAAATATTCCAAAGCATTTTTTCATTACATAGTAATGCAACAATTTTGGCATGCTCTTTTCAAATTGTGATCTAATCACTCTTTTGGAGTCGTTCAACCGGTAATTATGTAGAGAATCACCAAATAAACATGCAAAATCTCACCATCATTTTACAAATTGCAATGTGCTATTTGATAATTTCGAAATAATGTTTTGACAATGTAAATCAAGAAGTTACAGTTTTAATGGGCTACCCTTTTACTGCTCATGAAGCCTCCCAGTAAGGGTTGACTTGAATCAATTTATACTCGAAAGTGTTCTCTTTTGAGTCTTTTTTTCTTAAAGGTAAAATATGTTCCATCACATATTGGTATTGGTAGAAAGATGAAAATTCAAAGTGGTGATGCCAATCTTTATTACATATTTATGGTAAAATGCTTCTTATTGTTTTATATGTTGATGATTTAATTTTTAACTTGTGATGAACAAGCTGATCAAATTTTGGAAGGACTTTGTAAGATAATTTGAAATCAAGGACATGGATGTCATGCACTACTTCTTGACTTGGAAGTATGGTAAGGCGATGGAAAATTGTTTCTCTCTCAGTAAAAGTGTCTGAATGGAGACACCTCTAGCGACCAGCTAAGGGAAGGAGGATGCCACTTCAAGTGCGGATGCTACTATTTATTGGCAACAAGTGGGTTCACTAATGTACCTCGTGAATAGACGACCAGATATGTGCTATGTAGTCAACGGCTAGGCCAAGCCATGGTTAGTAACCAAATTATTTTGGAAAGCGTGAAAGCATGTTTTACGGCTTGCTCAAAGCCCTACCCGAAGTTTGGACGATGGTACAGCGCGGAAAGGTTAAGTTGTGGCTTCACGGATGCAGTTGAAGTGATCCCATCACACCAAAGAGTACATCAAGATGAATTTTTAGTGTTGGGTCTACAACGGTTTCCTTGTATATCGAAAGGTTGTGGCATTTCGGCAGAAGAAGAATACATGGCTACAAGTCAAGCAACATGTGAGGCGATCTCGATCGAGAAAAGATACTTGTGGGGCCGGTAGGTCAAATGATGGATCCAGCGTGATGTCTTTGTGA
Source organism: Pinus albicaulis (assembly GCA_034641835.2). Classification (NCBI taxonomy): domain Eukaryota; kingdom Viridiplantae; phylum Streptophyta; class Pinopsida; order Pinales; family Pinaceae; genus Pinus; species Pinus albicaulis. The sequence continues at coordinate 186,465 of JAXQQM020085990.1, read as the reverse complement.
TAATCGAGTTGCATCAAGCTCTCTAAGAATATTGTATTTCACAATGAGTCAAGCATATAGACATTTGATATTACCACTTACGAGGTTGTGTGCGGGGGTGAATATTTTGTTGCTTCGGTACATTCGACATAGGAACAAGACGGCGACATTTTGATAAAGGCTTTGTCAAGACGGAAGTTTGAGTCCCATAGGTACGGGATAGGGGTGATTGATAATCCCTTTCTTGATGAGAGGGAGTGTTAAAAAATGCGGCGAGCAAATTATCAAATTTGATTTTGTCTTGATAAAATTGAGAGAATTTGAATTTCCACATCAAATGAACAACTTGGATCCAATTAGCTAAGGTGGCATGGCTCTTGTCACTTAGCTCATTAAATTCCAGTTAGAGGAGTTAGAGTTCGGTTAATCATGTGTGAGTGTTAATTTGTAGTAATCAAAGTCGGTTATTTCAAGGTTTTTTTTTTCTCTTAGTTAAATAGTTCTAACTGTTAGAGGTACTAATGGAAGCAAGATGTGCGGTGGGACTTGAGTCTCACTTAATCATATAGTTGGCGATCCAATCAGCCCAAAATAGCTAACTAGTGCAAGTAAGAAATTTGGCTCCCCAATTGTGGTGGAGATTTCAAGGTAGTGTAACATCAATTCTAGACTAGCCTTGATTGTATAGGTGTTGCATGTAGTCGGATGATCAGCTTTGAAATTGTGCAATCCATTTTGGAGAAAGTCCTAAATAATAGGGGCCCTAATTTCTCAAGGAATTAACGCGAGGAAATAGGGGCTCAAGCGGAGGCATAAATTTGACTAAGTTTGGGTCGAGCTACTCCCAAATGAGGAGATAGATAGGTTATTCACTTGTATAGATTGTGCTCAGTTGAGAAAAGCAATTGTAATACATCTCTAATAACTTGATTAATGCAATTTTAGCGATTTCTTTCCCTAAAAAAAAAATATTGTGCATTTGTTTTATTTCTTATTCCATGTTTGAGATTATTGTTCTAAATTGTGAATTGATTTCCACAGGCAGTAGATTAGGTTTGTGTCTTGTGATTTTTGATTAAAAATTCATGATAAATTGCAAATATACATCATAATTTCTACAATATTGGTTATGCCTTGAAAATCCCCTTGGCCACTTGGATTCTGTCGACTATACAACTAAAGCTTTCATTCTTGGACTTCATACAAAATTAATCAATTTTATTTACTATGGTGTATAAATATAGTATTTTTATACTTTCTCTCCCCACACAGAACACACATATGAAATTGATCTTGAAATAAATTTATAGTAATTCAAATAGTCTACTTATGTGTTGCATTAAAATATTTATAAAAATATAAAAAAATTATATAACTCAAAAGTATAGAGGTGAAAATATAAGATTTTTTAACTTTAGTTATTTTATATCTTAAAAGTTAATATAAAATTATGTAATTTCACATGGACACCAAAATATTTTGCTTTTGGTTGAGAGTGAGAATGAAATATTTTTTTACCACATCTCCTTCATACCAATTATGTATATTTATTTTTGTTTTTATTATATTTGACATTTTTTTTTTATATTTAGACAATATTTTACTTTTATTTTAGAAGGAACATGTCAACTGTAAGTTGAGCATGGACATAATCACACATCACCCACATCGTCATTATACTAGGCTATAGAATGCGCCTTTTTTGGCACAAAAATATGTGATCCAAGCTCTCTACATTTTTTACAAGAAAATCCACAATAATGCAAATCATCATCAACATTAAGTTATTTTGTATGGTCTACATGCATAGATTAAAACTGTACCATTTGTTTCCTTAAAGTGTAAAAATTGAAAACTTTACCTAGGGTATGCGAAGAGTGTGCTCATGTTGGCCTTATCCAAACATATTTGTAGGATCTTATGAAACTAAATTCTATTGCTCCAATTTTGCTTTTATTCCCAACACAAATTCACTATGGCTTCTTTAAATTACTTTAGGAATGAGATTTACAACTCAATATAAAATATTAGCGAGACTATAGTTCGATAAATTTTTTCATTCCCATATATTCATGACATTCTATAATATCTACGAGTAACTTATTTTATTCCATGATTTCTAAAACTATAATTTTTTTCTTAATACTTAATTTTATACCACAAATACAAATTCACCATGTGTCTTAGAGTGGTTTTAAAATGTCTTGAATCTCACCATAAAATGATAATCAAGATTCGGATAAATGAAACTTGATTTTATTGGATTCATGAAATTGAATTACATAAGGACACCCCTTTCCTATGAGTCCATGGCTTAGAGTTTGTTTTTAATTCAATGATTTTCAAAATTACGAGTTTTCAATAAAACACGATTACAAATTTTCATTAAGTTAATTTTTGAAAACATAAAATCACATATTCTAAAGCTGGAGCTACATAATAGCTATTCCCTACCTATTAGTTAGAGTATAAGTAAATTAAAGTGATAAACAATATAAAAACAATGTGATATTGGTTATGCACATATATATTTAATTCGGATATATCTTTTTTATTTATATATGATTAATAAAAATTATATTTTATTTGCAATTTTTTTTTTAATTAAATATATTAATCTATTACAATTTAATTTAAATTAAATTAAATTATGTTTATTTAAAATAAATATGATTGAGTTTAAATATAATATAAATTATATGATATTATTAGTAAATGAAGATAGCTAATTTTGAACAAAAATACCTTCAAAATCAAATCTCACACTAATCACAACTATGCACCGCTCATCAATATGAAAAAGCTAGAAAAGCCTTCGTGGAAAAGAAATCGCTATTATTATTTTAAACTCTTGTACCTTATTTTTAAATTTTAGTGCCTACCCTGCCAAAATATAAATTATTTTTTGAAGTGAAGCTTAATTTGTTTAAATGGAGATAGGCATGCGAAGATTAATTGTTATACTTATTAAAAAGTAAATAAGTAGAGTTTTATTTAAAATATTTTGTGTTTAGATAACTTGCAAAATAATTTATGTTTTAATAGAGTTTTTATTTTTAATTTATATATTATTATTATATGGTGAAAATTTTATATAATTATTTAAAAAATTATAAATTAAAATAATAATAATAAAGAAAAATACTTTTGATAGATATTTTTTGGTTAGTTTGTTGTAAGAGGATTTAAAATGAACTTAATGTGATAAAAAAATTATCATTTGGATTTCCAAGTGACGTTTCTTTTCATTCCATAAATTTAATGTTATCAAAATTATATTTTTGATTTTTCTTTACTTTTTATAGTATATGAAATATGAAAATATAGTGAATATATATTTTCATTGGTAATTCTGAATTATATAAATTTATAAGAAAATTCGATGAAAAAAATAATTTTTAATAAAAATATCATAAAAATAAATTTAATTGATAAAAGGTAAAATGATAAATACAAAATATTAAAAAAATAAATAAAATAAACAAAAATTGATACTTGGAGATAGTTTTCGAAGGTAAATAGAGAGAAAAAAAGGTAAAATGATAAATACAAAATAAAATAAAATAAACAAAAATTGATACTCGGAGATAGTTTCGGTAAACGGGGAAAGTTGGTGACTATAACTTGTTACCGATATAAATGAAGTAAAATGATTAGTACAAATGATGTTAACAACAAGAGCAATGAACTATTGCGCATTAGTAGCATGTTGTTATAGATTGTGAAAATGTATTTGTATAAAAATCATTTTCAACTACGGCGTGTATCTCTATATTTGACCTTATTGGAGTGAAGTAGAGAATTTCTTAGATTCATCCATTTATAAAAGTATTGTTGGTTTTTTTTTCATTGGATTCGTCCATGTATAAAAGGATTGTAGGGGTTTCTTTTAAGTTCCCAAAAGTCTATGTGCTCGAATTTTGTGATTGGTGGTGACTAGGGGATATAATTTGAAAAGTAAATTTCTTGTCACGTGATGATTTTATCTTCTCAAGTTTGTTATAGAAGTACAATTGGCACATTGGAGAAAACCATCACCCTATCAATAGGAATGGAAACAAAAATGTAAGTGAACATAGATTTTTGTATATACCGTGAAATATAATGGAGAATTCTTCACTTTGTTACCTAAGCATTAATAGTGATATCGAAATTTAACTTCTTTTCTATTTCCTTAGAAATCTTTACTATCAAAATCAATTTTTCATATCCCTAGAAACCTTTAGTTAAAACGGGATAAGTGATTCGTTTTTTTTATAAGGAAAAATATCCATATCCTCGTGTGCAAGATAGCAACAACTTTAAGCCACTCATCGAATGAAGTATTCACCAATATTAAAATTAGGGTCAAGCTTACTATAAGAAAGAATTCACCCCTTATGCTAGGGCTAACTTTACTATAACAAAGTATGTGACTCCAAGCATTATCTTTAGCAACTTCCTATAAGCCCAAAAAGTTTAATGTCATCAATTGCTATATCGAAAAGACTAACCAAATCACTATGGCTAAAATAGATCAATCTAATATGTACTCATTTAAGCATTATACTTCGTAAAATTTATACCCTAGATTAGATTTCATCATAAGGATTTTTTTTTCATTTTGAACCAAATAAAGAAATGTGTTCTATCTTGACCTTTGACCACCACTCGGTGTTCTTTGCATATTAACAAATATATTGTACACAACAACATCAACATTTACACCATTTAGAAGTTGCATCTAATCCACACTTTACAAGGTCTACATTTAAAGTATTCACCACTTGTTTTATCCTCTACTTTATCTCCATAATGTTCCCGAGTTATTATCAACTTCTTCTTCCATGAGTTGTTGTAGTGAATTTGAGTGTTGCAAAATATCACAGTCCATCATTCCAAATTATTCACGATTTGCATAACATAGCTTTTTAATAGATTGCACTCAATGTAGTATATTACACACGACCTCATTAAACCATCAATAGAAAAAAAAGTTAACTATTTAAAGAATTCAAGCTTGTTTAAATACTTCGACTATCAATTGCGAGAAAGTAATACTAGAAGCATAAATGTAGAAACTAATCCCATTGGATAAAACAATTCAAATTTAAATAATTAGACATTGTATTTCCTATTGTATCCTTTTTTAATTGAACAAAAAGTGCAAATGCACCTTGACGAGGCTACTCTGACTAACAATTCTTTATATTCACACATAGTTTTGATAGCCTATGTGATAGTAGTTGAAAGTGCTTAGTCCAAGCTTTATGTCTGGTAAACTTCTGTCTAAACACTCCAAAGAGAACTAAAATATTTGGGTGTGAAAATGTTCTTTTCTTCTTTAATTTTAGTTTTGTATTTCTCATTCTTCAAAGGTCCTAAGAGGCACAAATTTTAGTATATATTTTTGGATTTTAAATCTTTATGTAGACTGCAATGCTTTTTGTCTTAAAAATATTGAAATTTTAAGCATTTTTTCCTAGCTAAGGACCATGTTAGAACTAAAAGACTATGTAGTTCTCAATTTTCAGGGTGTAGAAATCATTGCTAAAATCGATCAAGGGGTTTCATGTCTTCCATATATTATCTATCTTTACTAAGCCATTCTATTTTTTTTGTCATACTTTTAATAAAACTTCATAATACTTGTTATGCTTTATTTATTTTATATTCTCCTAGAATACATAATTTTGTTATAGATACATGTGTGTTTAGTTGACTTACGAAATTTATCAAACGACCTTTCTAGGAATTTTTTATAACCAATTTTTCCAAAAACACGATACATATTTCTAAGAAACATAAGTTTAGGTTGGTTTAAGTTGTTTAATATGCAAATTTGAGCGCCCCAAAAGGATTTTTACAGATTTGAATATATTTATGCTTTCAAAATTTCATTTCAAATAATAAAAAATCACAATCTTCCTCGAAATTGTATTAGCAATTTTTGGTCAAAAAGGTCATTTCCTTTATTAGTTAGACTACTTTGAAGTTCCAATGTGTCCAAAATAACTTATTTTGAACCTATAATACTTAATAAATAGATGCGAGCAATAAGAATTTGTCTATATAGAATTAAATCTTCATGTTGGGATGTGTATTTTTCAATTAAAAATAACTTTTGATTCGGCAATACACACTCCAATGTTTAAAACATTTAATACTTTATGGTCAAATACTTATTAACTAGTGACAATTAGATATACTATTGATTGATTAATATATCTACCACCAAATAAATGCAATTTAGAACACAGACCTCTAGAGCTATAGAATGAATCAAAGGCAAAGGAAATGTAGAAAATTTTGCACAGGTGGAAAGCTAGAATCCCCACTTTTACAAAGGTGGTTTACCACCAAATTTTGATCTCACATTATGTGTGGGAGAACCTTGTACCCTTGAAATGCGACAAAGCTTTGATTTGTTGCTCCCGATGTAGTGAAGTGGACCTAATGCACGATGACTTTGATTCCACTCAATTACGGATTTGGAATTGCGTACAACCATGAGCTCGTGCATAATGACCAAATAGAGCAACATGACATGTAGACAGCATATACTTGCTGTTAAAGTCTGTCCCTTTCTCTTGCTATCGCTTTGTTGCTCTATCATCCTCTTATATATATATATATATATATATATATATATATATATATATATATATATATATATATATATATGAAAATCAATTCTTACAATAATATATAATAAGATGATATGTTATTTATGTCAAAGATATTAATGTGCGGATATTGTTTCTTATAAATAGTTTTGTAAGGTCGATAGAGCTTATTATAGTTTTATATGTTAACATAGTTTGTGAACAATTGTAATATGAGGTAACTTATTTTAGTTTTATAGTTTTAATATAGTTGTTTTCTAATTGTAAAAGTAAGGGAGGTTGAAATTGTTTTATTTATTTTTACCATAGGCACATTACTATTTCACCTAAAACACCTTCAAAAAATTATATTTGAAACTTCAAAAACGGGAATTTGAAGCAAAAATGTCAATATCACTCATTTTAAGGAACTAAACCCTAGGATTGTATACTTTGATACCGGATGCTAAGCATCGAATACCAAAAATAACATGAAAAGAGAGACTTGAACGATTGTATAATTTCAAATAGAGAAAAGATATTGATTGTCTTCTTAATGTTAATGAAACCTAAAATCAAGGAAATATTGAATCCCCTACCAAAAATATTAACTTAAGTGATACCTTACTACATAAAATGAAAAGAAGTTTGAGAAAAGAATGAGCTAGAGGATCATTTCTTATAAAAATACTTTTGAACCATGTAACTTTACACGAAGGTGTTGCATTTAATCGAGCCTTCATACTTTGGAAAAAAATTTAGAAAAATAGAAAGTATCCAATAGATATCCTAGGGAAGGAAAAAAATATGAGAGTTGAAATGTTTAATTTTCTCTTTGTATGCACAAATATGTTGGGAATTATAGATAAAGGATTTTCTTAGCATTATCAACTATCTTTAAAAATTAATAAAGATTCTAATTTAATCACCATTAAATAGATATTCTGTGTATTTTGGCGTCATATTATTCTTCACTTGCTATGGTACAATGGAAATAATAATGTTTTTTTCATTGTGGACTATTCATATCCGGTGATTATTATTTATTAATTTTCTTTCTCAATTAGTTGCTAACGTGTGATATGTAAATTAAATTTATTAATTTAATCAATTTTACTTAACTTGAATGACTAGTTACTTTAACTATTTTCACCATTATTTTTTTGCAAAATATTTTATGTTTAAATGATTTGAAAATTATTATTAAATTCATATTTACTTAATCTTTTCAAAATCTAACCTAAATACTTACCATAAAATTACATTATTTTATTGGCTTTAAGACCACATTTAGGATTTAGATATCTACTTAAATATCTTCTACCTATTACCTACAATAGTAGAACCAATATACAAAGTAGCTTGGTACTCTATGTAAAGAAAAGGCCAAGCTAGCGTAGTTTTGGACAAACCACCTAAGTTTGATGATGAAAATATATCCTAATAAACAATATGATAGTTATAGATAGATAAAGTATGCCTTTCTCACCATTATTACTTGAGTGCGGTAGATCTGCCAAAGGAAAACCCTTTGAGTTATACGGTTTCATTAAGAACATATCAAGTACAATCTTTACAATTTATGCTAGATGCGAACTGATAGAAGGTGGCCTTCTTAGCATAAATTACTGCGGATTCACCACCTCTTCGGACCACGGGTGAAGAGCTCATGTACTAGGCCACTTTTGGTCATGTCATAGAAGCTAGACGAATTTTCGAGGAGGTTTTCTATGTGAAGAAATGGGGTTAGGTAAAACTATCAGTGCTACTATACATAAATAAATTTGACTATCATGAGCTAGTTTTCATTTCCTTAAATTTACTACGGATTTGTGGATCTCGTATTTGCGGGTTCTTGTGTTGATTCTTGTCAACCTTTGTCTTAAAATTTTAAATCGGGCGGGTTGATGGGGAGCTCTTGGTAAGCTTTGACAAGGATTTTCATGCATTTACACTTCATTTATCGTCGTTGTAAACTATAAGTATCCTGAAATTAAGATATAGCTCTATTCTAATACTAGATGAAAACATTTTTTTCATTATTAGATTTAACACCTAGGTATTTAAGAGAACTTTTATTTATTTATCAACGGTACATAAAAAAATCATGCTTTTATAACATTCTTTCCACTCATGTGGTTTTCCAAATTAAGCATTTTAAAGTAAATCATCAAATCAATAACCAATTAAATCACAAATAAATATAAATAAAATTATTTCAAAAAAATAAAAATTATATTTAAAAATTATACATTGCAAGATTCAAAAATATTTTATACAACATTCTTTCCACTCATATGGTTTTCCGAACAAGGCCAAATCATCAATTCAATAGGAAATTAGATCTCTCACACAGACATATATAGCAAAATTCAAAAATATTTTACAAGTTTGACCAAATAATAGCGGATCAACTTAAAACTTCAACTTTGCCCAAAAATACTTATGAAAACTTGAAAAACTCAATTCTACTATTCAAATTGGTTTGTAATGCCCCAACACAAATTTTCCATGTGTACTTGGACAACTTTACTATTCAAATTGGTTTGTAATGCCCCAACACAAATTTTATGTGTAGTTGGACAACTTTAGCAAGCGAGGTTTTTAACTTCCCATCAAATTATAACATATATCTAAATTGAAAAAACATCAATTCCTTTGACTCGTAACGTCAAATTGTCACGAAGGACAGTGCTCACAATCTTATAATATAAAACTTATTTAATTTAATAATTTCTGGGAGTTTCATTGCTAAACTTGTTTTTGGATCAAAAGCTTAAATAATAGTCGTCAAAAATCTTCGTGACCCAGTTAGGATGATAAGACAAAATAGAGGAGGAGAATTTACCTTTATAACTAGCACATGTGTGTGTTTTAAAGGTTTTTTTTTATGTTTTAGTTTAATTTTTCTAAAATTTGGTAGGAAAAAATTGAAAACAAAAATTTGATAGGTAACTTTGCACAATGGAAATACTTTAAGGGTTTTTTATGATGCTGAATCTATATATACAATAACAAAACCGAGTTTAAATGACAGAAATCAAAATTTTACCTCAAATTGTTTAGCCAAATTCTAACACCAATAACTCCAAAAAATCACACTAAAAACAACTCCATTAAAAATATAATTAATATATATATATATATATATATATATATATATATATATATATATAATCATAATATGATCGATATAAAAAAAATAAAAATAAAAACACACCATTAAATTTTATATTCTATCATTATATTCTAGAAATTACTTTGTTATATCTATATATGGCCAAATCCAAACCAATTTAACAAAAATGTTATTAAATAGCCCTATTACAATATTGCATTATGGGGTTACATGGAGTAAATTTACATAGATATCGTTGTTTGTTGGTTGCCATTCAATTTTAAAAACTTATTTACTAAATACCCCTATTATAATATTGCATTGATTTGTATGGAGTGAGTCTATATAGATATCTCTTTTGTTGGGTTGTCATTATAGGGGTAGGTATATGATAAGCTTTAAAAACAGAAAAAATTAATAGTTTATATGAAATAATGATATTTATACTATTATAGTTAAGGTAATGTATCCTTGCAAATTTTGGGACATATTAAATTAGCATGAGATGTGAATTCTTACATCTGTGAATTAGTTTTCTTATGTCGTTACTACAACCAGTTTGGTCAAGCCTGTACTTTGGGAAATCTATGAATTTCAATGATTCGCGTTACAAAAGTGTTACAATACAAAAATTTAAATTGGTTTGCGCGGGCATGTGCATCATGTAAGGAGCTCTAGATATAAAACCCAATTCAATCTGATTGGAGGTCATACGTACCGATGTAAAGAGTGTAAAAACTAAAAAAATATCATCTAAAGGTATAATAAATGAGCATTTAAATTCGGGCACATTTAATATGGTGTATATGAGTTAGTGATAAAGTTTATTTTCAATAAATTATTTCCTCAAATTTTGGTGTTTGTTCACATATTGATTAACATTAGCTTACAACTTTATATGTGTAAAGATTGATAGTTTTGAAATTAAATTTATATTGCGTAAGCGAAAACGCTAATTGATTAACTTACAACTTTATATGTGTAGAGATTGATAGTTTTTGAAATCAAATTATATTGCGTAAGCATAAACGCTATTGATAGGATAATACTAAATGAAAAGAAAAGATTGGCTCAAACACAACTCAAATAAAACTGATTTGGGCTTATTTGTGAAATATTTTTGTAGCTCCTTTTCAAAAACTTGTACGTCTTCTTTGAGAATATATTCGTGGTCTTTCGAATTCTGTTTTCAACTCTTGGAAGGTAGAACGACTTGGGTCCTACAAACTTGACCCTCCACCATCCCGAGCACTTCCTCTACACTCAAGAAGGGCCTCCCTCATCTCCCTTCTGCGATGGTTACACTCACGCTACCCATAAAATCGTGATATAATCCGGACCAAAGGCTTGTCCAATGCTCAAGTTACTCAAGTTCTCCACATTGTCTTAATCAAAGCGATCTCCTCCTACCTCTTCTATATCATCATCCCCTCTTAGAATCATTAGGACATAATCAAATAAATAAAGACTTATGTCAACTGCATGAAAAACATAAAGACACTCCAAAAATATGGTTTGAAATTCGCTTTAACAAGTATGGCTAACAACCATAAATCATAAATTGAATATACGCAAGCACAAAACTCTATAGGCCTTGCTCACATGGATTCTAAAATGAAATAAAATGTATATACAATTCGGGCGAGAGGTAATAACACACGAGTTATGGAATGAATATGTTACAGAATATTAATTTCACATGTAAAGACTTAGAGCAAGAGAATAAACTCTTCTCCACTCTCCAATTGATACTCCTTTTATGCACAACATCGACATTGATTCACTTCCCCTTCTCTCTAATTGAGGCAAGTTGAAAAGACACGACAAAAATGCCCTTTATTTCTTAGAATCTCTGACTTATTCGAACACTATATTTACATTAAATGTTTAAAATATTTTTCAAAGGTAACAATATTTACTTTCTAGATTGACATGTGGAAAATCCACCACATTTTCAAGCCCTCTCCATTCCTTCATCACGAACTTGGTCTAACAATATTGCATCAAACTCCTATGGAGAGAGCTCATGACCTTGCTCATAATGTCCTCTTCGGGAAACTTGCCTTTTGTAGATCTGCAACACCCATCCATGTAGAATCGTCCATCGGACAATCCTTCCACTTCAACAAAATCTCTAGATACTATTTTCCCTAGTGTGCTTTGCGACTATAGTGTCCAATATTATTTTAGCTTCTATATCCTTTGCCATCTAGGCATTTCTTCATCCAACTATGCTCCTTGACTTATCCACTACTCTAATTCATTCAAGTGGCACCTTCATCATCAACTCGATAGAAGTACAAATAAATCACATTGAAGTTAGGTGATATACCTATGCCGTGAGTAATTCTAATTCATAAGAATTCGTAGAAAATTTCACGAGTATTTTGTAGAGTTCAATTTTCTTCATCTTAACAGCTTCTTTGTACTCTCCTCTTGGAATCTCTCTTTCCTTAGGTGTGCTTATACCATTTTCCCTACCTCAAAGTTTACCTCTATTCTTCTTAAAATTTTCTCTTTGTTTGTACTTCTAGTTTTTGTCTTGTAGCTTTCATTTGACTCCTCATGTAAGTCACTTGTACTCTTTTTGCAAAAAATACTCCCCATCAAAACTCCTTTACTCAATTTTTCCCAAATCTCTCGGCTCACAAATTCCTCTAATATGCATTCCATACAAGATATGAAATTGAATCTTCATGGTACTCTTATTCGATGAATCATTATATGGAAACTCGGCTTGAGCTAATACGATCCATTACTTGAGGTGCTCACCCACAAGGCTCCTTAATATGTTTACGAGACTCCTCTTCACAGCTTCCAATTTTCCTTGATTTGTGGATGATAAAGTAGAGTTAGACTAGTCCTCGAAAAATGTGTTGTGAACCTAGTGTCCCTGTCGGAATTATACTCTTTGACAAACTAAATACCAACTTGAGATAATATCATTCAAAAATAAATGAGTCATATGTGTAGTGTCACCCCATTCTTGCAACATGGGATAAGTGAGCCATCTTGTAAATATGTCCACAACTTCTGAAGTATAGAATCCTTACCTTGTTGCGTTCTCAGCATATCCAAAAAAGATTCCATACTCATCGGTCCCCGTAGTGCATAGGAAATGGTGAAATTATATTCTGTGACTCCTCCCTTTCCCATGCTAAGCACTGCTTGCCATTTTCCTACATATTTATGCACATCATCTCTCATATTTGGCCAAAAATAAAAATGTTCTAGGCACAATGAAGTGTCTTGTCCACACCAAAATGCCAACCAATCCCCCCATTGTGCTTTTCACATCAGATTCTCCCTCATTGAACAGGGATACATAAATGATTTTTTTCTTGAAAAAAAAACCATCCTACAACAAAAAATCCCTCCATGGGTCACTATCTCTTTAACTCACGAGGCTCCTTCATGCTTCAAGGCTTCTCGTAAATCAACATTATCTTCTTACAAGTCCTTGAGATAATCAAAGCCAGATCTACACATGGAACTCCTACATGATAAAGCTCCTCTTTTAACTTTCAAGCATCGGCTTACCTTGTTCTCTTGTAGACTCACATGTTTGGGAACAAAGGCGAAACTTTGTAGGAATTCCCACCAACTTGGCATGCTTATGGTTCAACTTGTGTCGTTGTGATATATACGTAATGGATAAATTTTCAAAGAACAAAACAAAATCCTTGGGCATCAAATAGTGCCTCCGTGCTTGATAATTTGAACCAATGCATATAATTCCTTGTCATAAGAGGATTATTTATTCTTTGAGTCATTCAACTTATCGTTGAAATATGCAAAAGGTTTTACCTTCTTGACTCAATAATGCTCCAATGGTTGTACCACTAGCATTACATATGACTTGGAAATGTTGGTTGAATTCGGGTGGCTTCAACATCGGTTTTCTCGGTGATCTTCTTCTTCGAGCTAAAATATTTTCTACGATTTTTTCATCCAATAAAATGGTTGTCTATCCTTCTTGATTGTCTCAAAAATGGGAGCACAAAAATCTTGAGAGTATTGATGAACTTAGATGAAACTAGCTAACCCACGAAAGCTCTTAACTTATGTTCTTAGGTAAAGGCTAACTTACAGCCCGCCTCTATTTTCTCTGGATCCCATTTTCAACTCATCCTTTGAAATCACAAAGCCTAAATATACCAACTCATACCTCATGAAAGTACACTTCTTTAGGTTAATAACCAACTTCTCTTGTTGCAACCTTTTTAGAACATACCTTACATGCCTAAGGTGTTCTTCCTTTGTTCGGCGAAAATAAAAATATCATATAAATAAACAATAACACTTGTCGATGAACTCCTTGAAGACCTCGTTCGACAACCATAAGAAGGTACTTGGTGCAATTTTCAATACAAATGACATGACCAACAATTCATATGGTACGGTATTGGTCTTGAAAATTTTCTTCCACTAGATCCCCTTCTGCGATGCGGATCTGATGGTAACCACTCTTCAAATCAACCTTTGAAAAGTAGGTTTCCCCACTTAAAAAATCCATCGTGTCATCCATTCGTGGTAATGGAAATTTGAATACGATTGTAATTTTGTTGATTACTTTGGAATTTGTGCACATCCTCGATTCCAGACATTTTATTTGTACTAAATATTGTATAAAAATGCATGGAATCAATCTCTCCCTTACCAATCCTTTATGCAATAGCCTTGTAACTTTTGCTTCCTTATTTCCTCAATCTCCTTGAGTTTCATTCGGTAAGAATATTTGTTCGGAAGACTTGCTCGATTTCAAATCTATGTGATGGTTGATACATTTCCTAGGTGGCATCTCACTTGGTAAGTCATCTACCATGATATCACTAAACTCATTCAAAATTTCTTGAATATCAATCGGTAAATCTACAATTTCGGTGTGCAAAAGTACTACTTTGGTTTTCATATCATTGCATGATTGGCCTCTTTCTTTTCCATTTGTTGCATAAATTTCTTTCCTCCCCACAACGGTGCTTTTGAGCTACTTTCCCAATTTGTAATTTCTTCCTTCAATGGCAGGGTATGCTTGATACCATACTTTTCAAACTTATAAGTTTTCTCTCCATTTGCACCACTGTATCAGTACGAGGTTGTCCCAAAATAAGGTGGAAGACATCCATTGCAATGATGTCACAAACTACCTTATCTTGATATTGGCCTATCTCGAACTCCACTTCACTTTGCTCAATTAACAACAATTGGTTACCTTCGGCATCCATGAAACTTTCTATGGTGTTGGATTCTTGACCTTTTCATTTAATTTTTTTCCACCATTTACGCTTGGAAAACATATTTGATGCTCCCATTGTGATCACCACTTTACGGCATTTTCCTCAACCTTGCAACCAATACTAAATAAGGTTTTTTCGTGTGTTGGTTCAAAAATCTCCTTGGTTGGTTTCGAGCCAAGACCATTATTCGATCCAAGTGGATATCGGTGGCCACCCACCTTCATTTGGACCCGGCTTCCTCCGATTCTTGTAGCTTTTCACATTCAGCCCACAACTTACTATTTTTAAACGGGTTTTTGAGTCCCTCCACCCGGGAGCCGTTTTGGGGCCTTAATGATCTAGGTGGATATTGTTGGCCACCCACCTACTCCCATTTGAACCTCCACCATCGGTTCTTTGAGTTTTCAAGTTGCAACAAAACTTACTATTTTTAGCAGTTTTTCGGGTCCTAGAGCGCTTAGGGCCGTTTTGAGGCCCTAAATGACGTTTTTGAAACGGAGGCTTGACATGGGTTTCAATGTTGCTCATTAAAATGTTATAGTCCTCGGATATATCTTTCTAACGAGATATTGAGCGCGTCAAACGGAGAGATCGGATGCCAAAGTTACATCCTAGGGAAGTTGAACCACTAACTTACCCAAACGGGGCCCATAGTTTTGGCGGCTTCATCTCCTAAGGTTTGGTTTTTGGACGTTTAGAGTTCTCCATTTTTCTCAATAATAAATAAGCCCTCGAGCCTCATTTTAATACGGTTCGAGAGGTTTATTAACCATCACATCTCTTCTCCAAAGATTCGCTACCAACACCTGACATTTTATTTCCATTATGCGTTTTGTAAGCATATTTACGTTATTTGATATTAATGAAATGAACGTATTTCCACTTGCATCTCTATGTTCATGGTTATTTACGTATTCTGTTGCGTTCACATAAAATGCAGGATCAATGGTATCGAATCGGGTCTACTCTTTCTTTACTTTCTTTGCATGTCCAAAAATGCGGTCGGGGTAGAGGTTAGGGCTCGATGCGGATTTGAATACTGCAAGATCGGCCTTGTAAACCTCGACGACCTCCAGCGAGAGAGAAAAGAAAGACAAGGGAGCGAGGAATCCTATCAAAATACTACCGAGGAGGCCCTCGAGAAACAAAGAACGCGATGAAGGATAACTTTTCTCAAATCCTTCAACGACTACTTATATGGCGCATCTGCATCCAACGACCACTGCGGAGGTGCCACTCCCCTTCAAAGATGCCAGTGCTTTGACATTCCTATATTTGAAGGAAAAATAGATGCAGTCTGGTAAGAACGGATGGTTAAATTTCTTTGGAAGGGTATTTCTCGGTCCATGACTTCTACGACGAGAAAAAGATTATTTTTCACTCCTCAAGCCGCTCCCCATGTAAGGAGTGAGTGGGAAACCTACGTGAGCAAGAGGGCGAAGAGGGAACCCTCTTTGTTCTCGGTCACACCCCACTTGGAATTCGTTTTTGAGATGGCATCAAGGAACAATATTACCACAGTAGAAATTTATGAGGACAAATACATCCAATGGACCATATTTGCGGCAACAAAAGGATCGGGATGTGCCTGGCCCGACAAATCATTCCCGCACACAAGCGCAAAGTTGGGTGTGCGATTCGGAAGACATTTGGTGCTCAAGTACCGGCTATTTATTTGCATCGGGAGGAAATGGAGTTCCTCGACATTACATCGCTTGGCACGGCATATCGCTATGCCGCTAAGATCGAAGCGAAATTTAAGCGATGGAAGCGATAATTTGAATTTGCGAATCCAGAAGGTGCCACGACAGAAGAACAGAGGCAGGCCAAACGATGCGACTCGGAACAACACCACAAATCCAAAGGACATAGGGAAGTGGTGTGAATTTCACATAACAACCCACTCACAACACAAACGAGTGTCGGGCCAAAACGATCTTCTTTGGGTAGAGCCCAAAGCACGATCGGATGCATTTTCTGATCATGAGTTAGAACGAGACAAAGGAAATGACAAAGGAAGCGGCTGAGATCATTGATGTGGATCCCAATGCCATTTTTTCCACCACAAGATCCGGAAGGAGGGGAGCGCCTCTTCCGGTCGCGAGATGTGGGTGAAGGGTTCTCCCATTGCAATTTCTCGTCGATAGCGGAAGGCAAAAGAACCTCATTTCGGTAGAGGTCGTAGGCGGCTCCGCCTGCAGGCCATAACACACACAACGATCGTATACCATCGAGTGGCTCCACCTAGGAGAGATCTCCACATTCGCCCGGCCAGTCATAGCCTTAGTACAATATCAAGCCATTCACGGATGAGGTATTGTGTGATGTTGCTCCTCTTGATGTAGGCGATGTATTATTGAGCCAACCATACTTGTGGAGGCGACATCTTGTGTATAGTCTAGGCCTCGTGCTATTATTTTTACTTTGGGAAATAACTTGTACACATGATACGGAGGTAGTACCACCTCTTGTCATCTCTTTGACTCTTTCACCAAAATAATGCGGTAAGATTGTTTTCCCAAACCGGAAATTCATTTTCCTTACAACTCACTCATAGGGAAAGAAAGAATATTGTGGCCACAACCTCGAAACGGAGCTCCCTTGCACGGCTATTTCTGATAAATGGACAAAGTCATGGAGTAATACGAGGACATTTTCTCCCCACTCATAGAGTTCCTCTGCTGTCGGGATAAGCCTCCATTGATCTAACTCCCAACGCCTGCTGCTTTGATGTTGCCATACATCTGCAACTACACATATAGAATCCAAACATGTCTTAATGCAGAGGCTAATAAAGAAACCAAATTTACTAAACACATCCGGCATGTCCACCGCGGGTCCACGACATCTTCAACACATCTAATACGAGTTCAACGAATTTGCCTCATCTCATGGAGGATCACAACACAATGGGGACCATTGCTTCTGTAGGAGAAGGAATGATCCGGGTGGATATCGGTGGCCACCCACCTATTCCATTTGGTTGACACCATCAATTCTTGCGGCTTTCATTCGGCCACAACTTACTATTTTTAGCAGGTTTTTGGGTCCTCCACTCCTGGAGCTGTCTCGGGGCCTTAATGATCTAGGTGGATATTGGTGGCCACCCACCTATTCCATTTGAACCCCCACCATCATTTCTTTCAGTTTTCAAGTTGCAAAAAACTTTCTATTTTTAGCAGTTTCTCGGGTCTTGAACTTCCGGAGCCGTTTTGAGGCCCTAAACAACATTTTTTTGGGGAAATGGAGAGCAACATGGGTCCCAATCTTGCTCGTTCAAAATTTTTAGTCCTTGGATAGATATTTTGAAGGAGCTATTGAGCACGTCAAATGGAGATCGGATGCCAAAGTTACGTCCCCGGGAAGTTGAACCACCAACTTACCCAAACGGGGCCCATAGTTTTGGCGCTTCATCTCCTAGGGTTTGGTTTTTGGACGTTTAGAGTTCCCCATTGTTTCTCAATAATAAATAGGCCCTCAAGCCTCATTGTAATACGGTTCGGAAGTGCATACATCACATCTCTTCTTAGATATTTGCTACCGGCACCCTAGCTATTTTATTTCCATTATGCACGGCAAGCATATTTATCTTATTTTCTATTAATGAGAAATGAAGCATTATTTCCACTTGCATCTCTATGTTCATGGTTATTTATATATTCCATTGCATTCTTTTGCATAAAATCTAGATCGGTGGTATCGGAAACGTTACGCTCTTTCTTTGTTTTTCTTTGCATGTCCCCAACGCGGTCGGGGTATAAGGGACAGGGCTCGATGCGAAGTTTGAACCCTTGAATCAGCCTTGCAAACCCCAACGACCACCCATGGCGGAAGAAAAGAAAGACGAGGGAGCGAGGAGAGATCCTATCAAAATGCGCTCGAGGAGGCCCTCGAGAAACAAAGGAACGCGATGATAGATAACTTTCTCAAATCCTTCAACGACTTCCCACATATGGTGCATCCGCATCCAACAGCACTACTGGAGGCGCTCACTCCCTTCAAGGTATAGGTAAACTTTGACATTGCTATATTTGAAGGAAAAATAGGATGCGGACGTCATAGACGGATGGTTAAATTTTTCTAGAAGGGGTATTTCTCGGTCCCATGACTTCTGCGGCGAGAAAAGATTATTTTTGCACTCTTCAAAGTTTGCCCCCCCCATGTCAAAAACTCGGTGGGAAACCTACGCGTGAGCAAGAGGGCGAAGGGGGAACTCTCCATGTTCTCGGCCCACACCAACTTGGAATTCATTCCGATATGGCATCAAGGAACAATATTACCCCGAGTGAGGGGACTTCACGAGGACAAATACATCCAATGGACCACGGCTGTGGGCAACAAAAGGATCAAGATGTGCACGAGCGACGTAATCTGTTCCATACCCCTCTGCACAAAGTTGGGTGATTAATACCGTGGTTGTCTCACATACGAAGATTCAGGGAGGAAATGGAGTTCCTCAACATTACATCGCTTGGCATGGCATATCGCCATGCTTTGCGCCCGAGATCGAGCATAAATTTATGCGAGGAGGAAGCGAGACTTTGGATGCAAGCAATCCGAAAGGTGTCCCAGAACTCGAAGAACAAGGGGCAAGGCTAAAGTAATGCGACTCGAGTACAACACCAAAAATCCAAAGAAGGACACGGGGAAGTGGTGTGAATTTCATAATAGCCCCACTCACAACACAAACGAGTGCTCGGGCCAAATAATTTTTGTGGTGGCCGAACTAAAGGCACCCCGAATCGGATGCATTTTTTGATCATGAGTTAGAACCGGACAAAGGCAATGATAGAGGGAAGCAGATCATTGATCCGCGGATCCCCCGGTGCCATTGTTGCCACCACCAAGATCCGGAGGGAGGTCCGGAGGATCCCGAGAGGAGGGGAGTGCACTCTTCCGGTCGCGGATGTGGGTGAAGGGTTCTCCGCTGCAATTTCTCGTCGATAGCGAGCTCAAAAGAACCTCATTTCAGCGAGAGGTCATGAAGCGGCTCGACCTACCGACCATAGCACACCCACAACCATATACAATCAAAGTTGGTCCACCGAGGGAGAGATCTCCGTATTCGCCGGCGGTGTTGCCTTCGCGTATAGTACTCGAGCCATTCACTGCGATGAGGTATTGTGTGATGTTGCTCCTCTTGATGTAGCATGTATTATTGGGCCAACCATACTTGTGGAGGCGACATGCGTAGTGTGGAGTCTAGGCACTCGTGTTGTTATGTATTACTTTGGGAAATAACTTGTACATGATACCTGTGAGGTAGTACCACCTCTCGTCATCTCTTTGACTACTTTTTCGCAAAACAACGCGAGTAAGATTGTCTCTCCCCAAACTACGAAATTCATTTTCCTTACAAATCACTCACAAGGAAAGAAGAATATTATGGCCACAACCTTGAAACGGGGGCTCCTTGCACGGAGGCATCTGCAATAGATGGACAAATTCATGGAGGAATACGAGGACATTTTATCCTCACTCATAGAGGTTCCTCTACCTTTAATCGTCATGACAAATACTCCATTGATACGATTTCCAGCGTACCTCACTCGCTCGATGTTGCCATACATCCTTTCTGCAACTACACATAGAGAATCCAAACATGTATTGTCCGAGAGGTCGATAAAGAAACCAAATTTACTAAACGCATCCAGCATGTCCACCCACACAGTCCATGACATCTTCAACACATCTAATACTCGATTCAACATAATTTTCCTTATCTCATGGAGGATCTCAACGCAATGGGGACCATTGCTTCCCTAAGGGAGGGAGGAATGATCTAGGTGGATATCGGTGCGCCACCCACCTATTCCATTTGGACCACGGCCACCATCAATTCTTGCAGCCCTCACCTTCAACACACACTTACTATTTTTAGTAGGTTTTGGGTCCTCCACTCCCGTAGTCGTTTTGGGGCCTTAATGATCTAGGTAGGATATTGGTGACCACCACCTATTCCATTTGAACCCCCACCATCAGTTCTTTTCAGTTTTCAAGTTGCGTAACAAAACTTACTATTTTTAGCGATTTTTTCGGGGTCTCGAACTTTCATACAATTTATTTTGAGGCCCTAAACGATGGTTTTTTGGGAAATGGAGAGAACATGGTGTTACACCATTTTTTTGGTCATCTAACCTATTAACTCATTAGATGAACCCAAGTACACCATGTAAGACCAATTTTACCCTAAGTATATTGCTTTCACTCATGTGAAATAACATTTGTTTATATTTCCTGGTCATATTTAACCCAAAACAAGGAAATTAATTAAATAAATCATTATTTATTTGACTATTTCCTAGTAATAAGTTATTTAAATCATTATTTAAATAATATTCCTAGTTAAATTTGACTAAATCATTTTTAAATAATTAAATAAATCATTATTTATTTAATTATATTCCCATCATCTCCCTAAAATAATAAATAAATCATTTATTTATTTATTGTTTATAAATAAAGGAATTGACCCAAGTCAAAAGACATTTTCCCTCCAACAAATATAATAAAATATTCCTAAAGAGGTGGTTCTAGAATTTGATTAATAATATTTTATTCATGTGCCAAGTTCTAGATAACCCTAATATTTTTGCTATAAATAGAAGGGTTTTCCGCATTCATTAGTCACCTACCATTGCATTAGATCACTGCGGATCTACCCTTGGTCACCATTTTCCTCCATTTTTGCCTTGTGAGCTCCCATTGAGTTCTATGTTTATGCAGGGTTTTTCTACACCAATAAGAGAGAGGAATTTTTAGATGCGAAACGTCGAGGACTTTCAAGAAACCATCCCATTGAGGAGAACCGGAAATCACCTTTCTTGTTTTCCTCTCGGGTGCCCCCTTTTAATATAATACAAAAAATTCTTTCAAATACACTTTGTTCTTTTTCTTGTCTATTGATGCATGGAGCCATATTTTACGTTATCTTCTTAATGTCTTTTATGCTTAGATCTCGGATTTGTAAACATTGATTTGGATCATCTAATTGCAGATTTAAAGATGTTTGGCATCCATAATCGATGTTAGGGCTATTTGTTATGCGTAGCTAAAGTGATCTTTTACGACGAAAGATTCATACTAACAATTGGCGACTCCACACGGAGTTTTCTTTGCGGCCGTTGTTCAGATTACATTTCGTAGACCCTAGGGTTTCTCTTCCATTTTTTGTTTTTCCTATTTTTATGGTGCTTTCCACCTCTAAAACCCCTCGAAACAATCAAATTTTTAACTTTCGTGTGTTTTCGGCCTTCTTGCGCGAGTATGACAGACATCACGACTGCCGAGCTCGAGACGACAACTTTTTCCGAAATCTGCGCACGAGAGACCCGGATCTGCGCAGTCACACTTATCGGCCCAAAAAATGCGAGCCTCAGCCTTGAGGTCGCACTTTTCTCGCCCAAAATCCGCGACTCCGGATCGAAAATAGGTCGAACCTCGCGACCCACGCTTTTTACTCGCAATTTTCCGATGACTTTTTGCGGGTTTGTGCGAAGCTTCGCTCGGGGGTTTTCCGACCTCTGTCTCCGCCCATTTAGACCTATTTCTCGATCCGTTTTCACTCAAATAAGTGGGAATCTTTCCCCTTAGGGCTCTAGTACCCTCCACTTTTTGTGGGAGAGTTTTTTGTCGTTTTGCAAGTCCGAGATTTCCGGAGTTTCCGACCTTTTTTCTTCCCGGATCTAATACCTCATTTTCGAGATCCCTTCGCACCAGCTCTTATCCACTTTCAAATCACCCTCATATAGTTTTCTTTTGGGTTCATTTGTAGAGGCCGCCTCATTGTCCCTTCTGTGTTTAGTCGATCTCCTCCTTTCTAGCGAGCAACCTTGCCTACCTCGTTGTTGTTCCCCGCACCTCTTTTTCGCGATTTCTCCTTTAGCATCCCCGTCCCTCCCAGACCTAGATCTATTGGCCTCTTTTTTCATGTGCTTTGCCTAGTTTTTTCCCCTCTTTTTAGACTAGTTTTGAGAGACCCGCCTTCTTGGGTTAGATTAATGCATTGTTAGTTGTTAATTTTCTCGTTCTTTTCACTCTTAATTATTGCAGATTTATTTTCGCATTATAGACACACTTTTTATTTTACTCTCAAAACGTTTGGGTTTAAAACAATTAAAATTAACGCACGCCACACACGCAGAGCCTAAGTGAAGAAGAGCTTGGTTAACACCGCTCGGCAAAGACTTTAAAATCAGTTGACAACGCACCTCTCTCGCCCTTGTTTCGACATTTACCTCACTTGATTTTTCCCCCTAGCGCCCACATCAATTTTCTTCTTCCCGTCATTATTGCACCTCGAGGCGTTTGTCTCGGGAGACTTCTTGGCCTTCACCCCTCGCTTCTCGGTTGGTCGATTCCTCCTTACCGTCATCATCGAGTAAGTCCTCCCCACGAGTCCGCACTGCGACTCTTCCTATAGATTGTTCGAGTTCTCCCCCTACTCCCTGGTTCTCCTCTATGTACCTTCACCATGTCTAGTTCTCGGGACCTAGCGCTCAACCCCGGTTCTACCGCTAGGTCCGTTTCCCGGTGGAACCACACATAGGGACCTACCTCGACTACCCCCATTGCTCCCTTATATTGCCTGACTCTCGACCCTCCCTAATTTCAATCAAGCTCGATCAATGATCCTATTCACCACGATGTCGGTTGGCACACTTTATGCTCCAACTCAAGCTCCCTTCCGATATTCCCAAGTTTGAAGGCCTTGCTAGTGAATATCCCTCCAACCATATTCGATCTTTCCACATGTGGTGTTCCCTCCAATTCCATCACCAGATGACTCCATCCGTCTTCGATTGTTCCAACGGACGCTTATCTACGAAGCTTCTAAATGGTATGTTGATCAAGCCACCACTTCCCATACCACCTTTGCGACCATTGCCCAAGCCTTTTTATCTTATTTCCAACTCCCTCTCCGATACGACAACGCAGTCGAACTCTTAACTTCTTTTCATCAATCCTCTTCGACCCGCCTTTCCGCTCATGTCCCGAGGAATGGCGACGAAGAAGGAGCTTGTGTCGCGCTCCCCCCTTTGAAGATCGGGTTTACATGGATACGGTTCCTTCGCTCTCTCTTACTCTCCCATGGCGAAATATGTCACATCCCATTTTCCCCAAGCCCGAAGAATTTGCCCTCCAAATAGCCTTGAAATATGACCTTATCTATACCCAATGTGGTTATGTTTATACCGATCCTTCCCCGACCTCCCCAAGCTCGGTGGCCCTAATGCCTCGGGGGCATATCACTTTGTCGACGATATCATTGGAGCCTTGTCACATACCTCTTCTCAACCTCTTCTCGGGCTACATGGTTTCCCTCCCGAGGAGGGAGTCGCCCTCTCGGCACTTTCCCCCTCCAGGGTAGCATAGTATCCCAAGATACGGCATGCCTCCTCCTTTTGCCCACACTCACGCTTACCCTCAATGTTGCCCATCCTACCCCCTTATCCGTACCCACAACCCTGGTGTCCCAGCTCCTCCAACATTTAGACCTCCCATTCCCTCGCCTTCTCCACCCCCGTAGCGCACTTACTACCCTCCCGGGGCAAGTATTTGCCCAACGAGGGGAGCAACTCATCTTCTTCCTTCCCATAAATAGGAAAAGGCAATCAATCCGCTTCTAGTAATCGTGGATCCAATCCTTCAAGTATTGACGTCTACCACTGCTAACTAGCCACACAAAGTGGCTCTCGGCCCCAAGATGGACAAGCCCGCTTCGCACCAATAAGCCATGTTCGTGTTGCGGTGTTTATGGTCATTACACTCACGATTGTACCTTATTACCACAAATGCGGCAGAGATGTGGGAGTCTCGTGCCACCGTGCGGGGACAACACTCCTCCCCCACTGTCCCCTCCCAATACGACCTACTTCTCAGCCTTTCTTTGTCGTTTACCACCGATCCTTTCCCTCAACAAGGATTCGTGGCTACCCAACCACCTCATGCCCTCTGGTAACCCACTCAACCTTCCCCTTCGGTTCCTCTGATACTCGCGATTCTCATGGCGACCTCTCGACCAACAACCTCTCACGCGTCGCACCTTAACCTTCAAACTCGATCTCGTTAATACTCCACGCCTCTGTTACGTCTACCCTCCCAGGAGTCCCCATCTTTAGGTCCCTATAGAGCCTCTCCGTCGACACCTAATGGTCACTTGCAAATACACCTCCGCCCAAAGCCGAGGTTCATCCCAAAATTCCTAAGGAAGCCCATTACGGCCGAAATGCTTGCTCCTCGGAGTCGGGCTACCCATTCATACGGCATAGTAGATGATGCGGCACAATCTCTAGCTGCCATTTCAACACTCGGAACTCCTCCAATCGTGTCCTTCTCCAAAGAAGGCTCTACTATCCACGTGGTGTGTCAGCTGGCAGATCCTGCTAATGACCAATTAATTTTTTTTCGACGGCCCGTCAGCCGAGACTACATTCCCCCCTTCACCCGTTCTGTGCTTTCCAAATCCTAGTCAAAATCTCGAAATGCCAATGTCTCTCGGTGTATTATCGATGAGGGGGCATCTACTCCCGTGTGATGGGTCGCCGGTTTGGAAAACAACTCGGGATCTCTTGAGCTGGCCCCTTCCACATTCACCCTTCGTGCGTGGGATGGCCATGCCTCCCAAACCCATTGGCCTCTTCATGGCTTGTCCTATCACCCTTACGTGAGGCAACGGCCCGATTTTGTGTCGACGTTGAAGTTATAGGCAGCCCCTCTTGACTACAACATTATTTTGGGGCGTAGTTACACCTATGCCATGTCGCCGTCCCATCCGCATGAGTCCACCGCAAGATTTTTTTCTCCTCATAATGGCCAAATTTTCACCATGGCTGACCTCAGCTTGACTTACCATGAACCAAAATCTCGGACAGCCTCCCCCCGAGTCCACACCATTTCTACTGTGCATCTGTAAGAAACCGTTGATTCGTTGATCTACAGTGTTTCCCTTAGCGTCTATAAAAAGACTCCTCTATTGCTTTCGGGAACCTTTTTAGACCCTCCTCTCTCGTATCGCGATCCTAGCATGGCGAAAATTTGCATGATGCAATCATCTTAGGGCGACTTTGCGTACAACCCACTTTGGCTAGTAAGTAACCGCACCCTCACCCAACACCCGCCACTCTAGCATTTGCCTTCCACTAGCCAAACTTCTTCCTTCGGAATCTCCTTCCCCGAATATTCCTCACGCGCCTCTCTACCCTCTCGGTTCGATCTGCCCGAGCACAACCCCCTTGGCCCCATTCCTCACACGGCCCATTTCCTCGCGGTCGGGATTCCTTTCCTTGTCTCCCCTCCTAGAGCTCATTCCATCCCTATATTGGCCTACCCTATCCCTCCCCAACTTGACCTTAGGTATACGCGTCACAGGGTACCTAGACTCCCCCAACCACTACCCCCTGCCATCAACCCAAACCTTATCTTGCTTTGACCCCCAGTTCAACCGATACCCATGGCTTCTCCCATTGCACCAATACCTCGGTCCCCTCGCTCAGGAACCACCTCCTATTGCGACCATGTTAGGTAACACATAGCAAAGCTCGCAAGGGGCATCAAAGGACAAGATTACCCCCAACAACCTCTGCCCCTCCTCGACCTCCAAAGAATCCCATCCAGTGTGCCTTTGTGCGACATGTTGCTCTTGGCCATGCTACCCATACCCTGTCCTGAATTGCACCACATCTCAAAACCATGTTCGACGTAAACGTTTTCGAATACAATATTCACGAGGTCCACTATGTCACCATACCTTATTCCCTGTCGTAAACTGAAACACTTGCGCACCCAATCACCCTTGTTCTTTCGTGCGATTTCCATGGACATTATACCCCATCTTTGCCCACTCTTGCCTTGATGAGTATCGTGCCTCTTTAGCCTCATACCACCAATTCGGCTGCCGCACTTGCCCGTCATCCTTCTTCACCTTCAACACTGCAGCACTCACTTGTCTACCCCCGATTACCATTTCTCATCCTGATCTTGAAATGGCCAAGACAACCCAGACCCACTATTTCCTACCTTTCCTCATCACCGCATTTCCCGGCAACCAACCCCTTAGTACCTTCCCCCCGATGTTTGCGCCTCTACCCACTCATATGCTTGCTCCATTGTCACCCCTCACGACAACGCGCATGTGAGTCTTTCCCCCTCAAAATCTGGGTGTCTCATATTTCTACCTCCTCGGATCCTCCTCTTCCATCCACTCTTCCCATCTTCCCTCGATCGATGAAGACATCATGGAAGCCATGACCGAGCTCGATTTTCCGATTGGACGATATGCACCACCGTGCATGCTTCCCTCCCACACCAATTCCATGAACAATATGCTCTTGAATCTAAAGACTTCATTCGCAATAAATTCTGATTGGTTCAAAAAACCCATCCCACTTTTCTGACGCTTTCGAAGAAGGCAATATGGCTAATATCTGCTCCTACCATAAAAATAAACATTTCGTCCAAACCGAGGTATCGAAGAACATATCACCATGGGTGTCCAATGCACTTCGAAGAAATTGAAGCCTACACCAAACTCTTCAAAGAATTCTCTCGTGATATTTTCACTTGGGTCCTACTCGGAAAATGCCTCTGACTGCTCGATCTTGCCATTATCAAACACCACATCGACACATGGCACGATGCCATTCTAGTCCGTCAAAATTTGAAAATCCCATTCATCCCTTTAGACGTGAAGCCATCAAAGCTAGAAATCGATAAACTTCGACAAGTCGAGCTTTCATTTACCCCATCGAATACACCACTTGGGTGTCCAACCACATACGTCCTCAAAAAACAAGGCAAATTCCACATTCATGTTTGCACCGACTTTCGCGAGTCTGAAAAAAAAGCGTGTCCCAAATACAACTTCCCCACACCATTTATTGACCAAATCATTGATGAGTGTACAAGTGGCACGAGATTCTATCCTTTATGGATGGCTTCTCCGAATACAACCAAATTGTTATCCGTTGTGCTTTGATCAGCTTAAAACCGTGTTCATTAGTCGGGTTGGGCACTTTCTCATGCAGAGTCATGCCATTTGGCCTTAAAAACGCCAGTAACGCCACTTTTCAATGAGCCATGTCTTATTGTTTCCATGACTTAGCTCATATTATCCTTGCCTATTTAGATGACCTTACTACGCATTCTAAACATCAAACGCAACACCTTCATGATCTCGCGTACCATTTTTTCTCACGATGTCGCAAGTATAACATTAGCCTTAACCCATTGAAATGTGTCTTCTGTGTTCCCGCCGGTCATCTCCTCGGTTTCATAGTGTCTAAAGACCTGGGATAACTCTCGACCCTTTGAAAGTTCAATCCATTCTTGAACTTCCTATGCCATGTACCTTACGCCGGCCTACAAAGTCTCGAAGGTAAAGCTAATTTTCTTCGTTGATTCGTTCATTTCGAGTATGCCACTACGCACATGGCTTCCTTAGACTTCTTCGATCTCACACCCCATTTATGCGGGATACCTACGCTCAAGAGTATTTTGATGCCCTCACGCATGCTCTCACATCCGCTCACGATCGCGTCCTCCCGACTTTGATCGAGATTTCATCCTATACATCTCAGCTTCCACCTATTCTAGTCGTCGTGTCCTTATCCGGGAGGATGATAACGCGTATCGAACATGTGATCTATTATGCTCGGTAAGAACCTTTCCGGTCCACCTATGTCCTACTCGCTTGAATAAAAATTAGCACTAGTCAGTTGTGTTCTCGGTCCAAAAAGCTCGCGTCATTATATCCTCATGCGTTCCACCAAGGTTGTAGCGGATTCCAACCCCATGGATTTCCTATTGAGTCAACGCATCCTCACCGGGAAGTACGCTCGTTGGGTCGCTATCCTCCAAGAATTTTACCTTGAATTTGTCACCCTCAAAAAGTAAGAAAGGTTTAGTCCTCGTCTGAACTCATTTCTCGATTTGCCTACCCGGACGCAAGATACTCCCATTAATGATGCTCTCCCCGATGAACATTTATTTGCCATCACCATCGACGATCCTTGGTACGGTGACATCCTTAATTACCTCGTGAACCCAAAATTTTT
The DNA here is from genome assembly GCA_034641835.2 of Pinus albicaulis. Classification (NCBI taxonomy): domain Eukaryota; kingdom Viridiplantae; phylum Streptophyta; class Pinopsida; order Pinales; family Pinaceae; genus Pinus; species Pinus albicaulis. The sequence continues at coordinate 157,493 of JAXQQM020085990.1, read as the reverse complement.
CCCTTCATCTTGATCGTGATGCTCGGCGACGTATCCAACACCGGGCCTCTCGCTACCTTCTAATCGGCGATGACCTTTATCGTCGTGGAGTAGATACTATCCTTCGTCGCTTGCCTCACACACGTTGAAGCCAGAGCAAGTCCTCGATGCCTCGTCATAGCGGCAGCTGTGGTGGCCACCTCTCACACAGCCTCACCACCGCCCAAAAAATCATGCGTGCTAGGTATTTTTGGCCTTCTCTCTTCAGTGATTGCATTGAAGTAGTCAAACACACGTCCCCCGATTGCCAACATTTCGCCCCCAAGGTGCGAGCTCCTCCCACTCCCCTCCATCCTGCTGTCATCACAGACTCGGGTCCTTTTTGTAAATGGGCCATTGATTTCATGGAATGTCGACCGCCATCTGTCTGGTAACCACAAATATATCATCGTGGTGGTTGACTATTTCACTAAATGGGCCGAAGCTATGCCAACATTCAACAATACGGCGTGCCTACGGTAGCCCTCTTTTTCTTTAACCATGTCATTTATCAATTCTGAGTTCCAAAACAATTGAGTCTCCGACCATGGCCGACATTTTGAAGATGAGATTTGGCATGAGCTATCACTCCTATTGGGGTTTTGAGCACCAATATTCATCTCCCTATTACCCCCAAGGTAATGGCCAAGTTGAAGCGGTCAACACAATTCTTAAGACCATGCTTCAACGAACGGTGAGAATAAGCACAAAACCAATTGGCATCTCATGCTCGTTCCCTACTTTGTGGGCTTATCGTACTTCTCGTTAAAATCGCCCCACTTTCGGTTTCTACTCCTTTCCACCTTGTCTTTTGGCGAGGAAAGCAGATCTTACCGATCGAGTGTGAAATCCCTTCCCTTCACTTGGTTGTCGAACTTCTCCCGCGATACCCAACCTCTAGAACAACGACTTATCATGCTCCCACAGTGTGCCTCGCAAGACCTTCGTGTTGCATTGCAAACTCTTGAAGCGACCAAAAAACGCACCAAATCTCGGTATGACCGAAAAGTCACGCCTCTCGTACCTTTCATGAAGGCGACCTTGTTCGAGTATATGACGAGGCCTACGATACCCTCGGTCATGGGAAGTTCGACTCATTATGGCTAGAGCTCCTTACATTACTCGGTATAGACCTTGGTAAGGGGGAATAACTCTTTTAGAAGAGGACTTTGAAGGCCACATCCTTCCTAATCCTCGCAATGCACTCTATCTTAAGAGATATTACCCTTGAAGCATTTCCCATTCGAAATGCATGTTTTATTTTCTTTTAGATAGCCAACATCTGTTTGTTTTTTGCATTTTGCTACTTCACCGGGAAACACACGTTGTCCACGAAGCCTTACTTCACCTCTCCTCCAAAATCGGGATTTTCTCACTTGCAAGAAATTTCTATTGGGGGCACCACTTTGCCTCTATACTCATTCATTTCGTTCGTGTCAATTTCCATCATGAGATACCCTCTTTGTACCTTGATGTCTTTTATGGTCCCCTTTGGATCTTCTCCCCATTTCCCTTATCATCATTAATGTCCAAAGTCTTTCGTTGGTAGCTCTGCTCTACTATTTTCTCTCGTGCCTTGAGTTGGGGGTTCTATGTATTGCCTCACCTATGCGCGGACCTATATTCTGTCAGACATTAGCTTATTTACTCCCGGACTCCGGGGTCAGTGGGCGGTGTACCTTGGTTCGAGCTCTTTTCAGCGATGATCGTGATCTATAAACTTGATGGTCCGTGCTGATGCGGCGGCGAGCCTATTGGTGATTCCCGGGTGTGTGTGTGAGATGTCCCAACCCTCATGAGGGGGTGGCCTCATGCAGTAGCCCCCCACATGCCCTGGATGACTTCTTCATTTCGGCCCTTGATGCGCCCGCTCCTTCCATTTCTGATGATATTGGCCCTCGGTAGCTGCGATGTCGCTCGATTTTCATATATCAGTCAAATTTGCGAGCCCTTCCCCAGGTGTGTAGGGGCATTTGGGTGTATTCATATCTCATGTACTAAAATATTATTGTATAAGTCCCGACGCTTATTCCAGGCACACCGCATGTATGTGGGATTCATCATTTTATTTTTTACACGTTCCTATTTATGCCAACATATTCTTCATCGTCCTGTTCCTTGTTTACTCGGACTTCCTATTCTTTTTACTTTGTCTCGGCGGGCATAGGTATGCCTCCCCCGCCGCCTTTAGCACGGTACCATTTCATAAACTAGGGAATTGTCATGACTCTGTAAGTCTCGTCTCCTCGGGGTCTAGTCCTTTAGCACATTAGAATACCTTACATTTCTCTCTCTCACTTCCCTCTTGATGTCTAGTGATTGAGTTCTTACAACGTACTTCGTGTCATACGATTTTCTCCTAACACTCGTACGTTGGGGGGGGAAATATGTTACACACCATTTTTTTGGTCATCTAACCTATTATCATTGAGATGAACCCAAGTACACCATGTAAGACCAATTTTACCCTAAGTAAAATTTCTTTCACCATGTGAAATAACATTTTTATATTTCACGGTCATATTTAACCCAAAAACAAGGAAATTAATTAATTAAATCATTATTTATTTAATTAACATATTCCCATCATCTCCCTAAAATAATAAATAAATCATTTATTTATTTATTGTTTTATAAATAAAGGAATTGACCCAAGTCAAAAAACCTTTTCTCCCTCCAACAAATATAATAAAATATTCCTAAAGGGTGGTTCTAGAATTTGATTAATAATATTTTATTCATGCACCAAGCTTCTGAATAACCCTAATATTTTTCTATAAATATAAGTGTTTTCCCCATTCATTAGTCACCTCCATTGCATTAGATCACTCTCAGATCTACTCTTGGTCACCATTTTCCATTTTTGCCTTGTGAGCTCCCATTGAGTTCTATGTTTGTACGTCAGTTTTTCTACACTAATAAGAGAGGGAGTTTTAGATCCGAAACGCTGAGGACTTTCAAGAACCCATCCCATTGAGGAGAACCAGTAAAACACCTTTCTTATTTTCCTCTCGGAGTGCCCCCTTTTAATATAATACAAAAAATTCTTTCAAATACAATGTTCTTGTCTTGTTTATTGGATGCATGGAGCCATATTTTACTTTATCCGCTTTAATGTATTTTTTTCGCTTAGATCGCGGATTTGTGCAGCATTATTTGGATCATCTAATTGCGAGATTTAAAGATGTTTCTGTGCCCATAATCGATGTTAGGGCTATTTGTTATGCGTAGCTAAAGTGATCTTTCACAACGAAAGGATTCATACTAACACATGGGTCCCTATGTTGCTCATTCAAAAGTTGTATTCCTCGTCTGTAGATCTTTCTAATGAGCTATTGATCACGTCAAACGAAGATCGGATGCCAAAGTTACGTCCTCTGGGAAGTTAGAACCACCAACTTACCCAAACGGGGGCCCATAGTTTTAGGGGCTTCATCTCCTAGGGCTTCGGGTTTTTTGGACGTTTAGAGTTCTCCATTGTTTTCTCAATAATAAATAGGACCTTGAGCCTCATTGTAATATAGTTCGCAGGTCTACGTAGCCATCACATCTCTTCTCGGAGATTCGCTAACACCGGCACCTAGCTATTTTATTTCCATTATGCCTCGTAAGCATATTTTCGTTATTTGATATTAATGAAATGAAGCATTATTTCCACTTTTGCATCTCTATGTTCATGGTTATTTACGTATTACGTAGGCGTTTCTCGCATAAAATGCTGATCGGTGGTATCGGAGGCGGGTGTCAGTCTCTTTCTCTTTGCTTTTCTTTGCATGTTCCCAACGCGGCTCGGGGTGATAAGGATTTAGGGCTCGATCCGGTTGAACCTTTGCAAGATCGGCCCCGCATAAACCCCGACGACCTCCCATGGCGGAAGAAAAGAAAGACGATGTCTGATGAGATCCTATCAAAACAAATCATTGCTCGAGGAGGCTCTTGAGAAACAAAGGAATGCGGTGATGGATAACTTTGCTCAAATCCTTCGACGGCGCCCACATATGGTGCATCCGCATCCAACAACCACTCTGGAGGTGCCACTCCCTTCAGAGGTACATGTAAACTATATTTGAAGGAAAAATAGATGCGGATGCGCGTAGACGGATGGTTAGAATTTGCCGGAAGGGTATTTCTCGGTTCATGACTTTTCGACCGAGAAAAGATTATTTTTGCACTCCTCAAAGCCACCCCCCATGTAAAAACTAGTGGGAAAACCCTACGACGATCGGCAAGAGGGCAAAGGGGAACCCTCTCTCGTTCTCGGCCACACCCACTTGGAATTTGTTCGAGACGCGCATCAAGGAACAATATTACCCCGTGAGGGAGATTATGAGGACAAATACATCCAATGGACACGCGCTAGCGGCAACAAAAGGGATCAAGATGTGAACGAACTAACGAACTGCGATTTCCCGCCTACCCACGCGCACAAAGTTGGGTATTAAAGATTCGTAGAGAAATTTCAGTGCTCAAATGCCGTGGCTGTACGCACAAACAAATTCGTGGAGGAAATGGAGTTCCTTGACATTGACATCAGCTTGGCTACCGACATATCGCTATGCACACTCGCAGATCGAGAAGAAATTTAAAGCGAGGAAGCGAGACTTGTGGATTCGCATAATCTGAAAGGTGCCCCCGAACAGAAGAACAAGGGGCAAGGCCAAAGCACAATGCGACGCCTCGTAACAACACCACAAATCCAAAGAAGGACATAGGGAAGTGGTGTGAATTTTATAACGACCCCACTCATAGCACAAACGAGTGCTCTAGGCCACGCAGTCTTTGGTGGCCGAACTAAAGGCACCCGAATCGGAATGCATTTTCTCATCACTGAGTTAGAACCGGACAAAGGCAATGAAAAAGGGAATCGTCAGGTCATTGATGCGGATCCCAGAGTGCCATTGTTGCCACCACCAGATCCGGAGGGAGGGTCGAGAGGATCCGGAGGAGGGGGAGCGCCTCTTCACATTCGCGCATGTGGGTGAAGGGTTCTCCGCGCAATTTCTCGTCGATAACGGAAGCCAAAAAGAACCTCATTTCGGTAGAGGTCATGAAGCGGCTCGGGCTATTGACCATAGCACACCGAGCAAAGTCGTATACCACTCGGGTGGCTCCACCCGAGGAGAGATCTCCGCATTCACCGACGGTGCCGCCTGTCCGTATAGTATCAAGCCATTCACTGGGATGAGGTATTGTGTGATGTTGCTCCTCTTGATGTAGCTGATGTATGTATTGGGCCAACCATACTTGTGGAGGTGACATGCGCGTGTATGAGTCTAGGCCCGTGCTATTATTATTACTTTGGGAAATAACTTGTACATGATAACTGGGAGGTAGTACCGCCATCCCTATCATCTCTTTGTCACTACTCGCAAAACAACGCGGTAAGATTGTTTCCCCAAACCAGGAAATTCATTTTCCTTACAACTCACTCACATGGAAAGAAGAATATCTGTGTCCACAACCTCGAAACGCTCCCTTGCACGGCCATTACGGCGAGATGGAAAAATCTCATGGAGGAATACGAGGACATTTTTCTCCTCACTCATACAGGTTCACTCTACACTTTGTTAGGACAAGCACTCCATTGAGTCCGACTCCCAACGCACCATCGCTGATGTTGCCATACATCCCTGCAACTACACATACATAATCCAAACATGTCTTGTGTCGAGGGCGATAAAGAAAACCCAAATTTACTAAATGCATCCGACGATGTCCACCCGCGAGGTCCGGTGGATATCGCGTGGCCACCCACCTATTCCATTTTGGACCCAAAGCACTCATCAATTCTTGTGGCCTTTTCACATTTCTAGTACACAACTTACTATTTTTAGCGTGTGTTTTTGGGTCCTCCACTCCCGGAGCCGTTTTTGGGGCCTTAATGATCCGGGTGGATATTGGTGCCCACCCACCTATTCCATTTGAACCCCCACCATTAGTTCTTTCGGGGCTTTTTCAAGTTGCAAAAAAACTTACTATTTTTTAGTGAGTTTTTCGAGGTCTGAACATCCGGGAGCCATTTTGAGAACCTAAACAACATTTTTTTGGGAAAACGAGAGAAAAAAAAGGGTCACGATGTTGCTCTTTCGAAAGTTTTTTTTCCTCGGATAGATATTTCTAACGAGCTATTGAGCGCGTCAAACGGAGATCGGATGCCAGAACTTACGTCCCAGGGAAGTTGAGCCACCGAAGCTTACCCAAACGGGGCCCATAGTTTTGGCACTTCATCTCCTAGGGTTTGGTTTTTTGGACGTTTAGAGTTCTCCATTGTTTCTCAATAATAAATAGGCCCTCGAGCCTCAGCTTCGTAATACGATGCAGGTCTCGTAGCCATCACATCTCTTCCGAGAGATTCGCTACTAGCACCCTAGCTATTTTATTTCCATTATGCCTCGTAAGCTAATATTTCTATTATTTCGATATTAATGAAATGAAGCATTATTTTCCGCCGCATCTCTATGTTCGTGGTTATTTCTATATTCTATTGCATTCCCGCATAAAATGCGGATCGGTGGTATCGGAGCGGGTCCGCTATTTATTTTTTTCTTTCGCATGTCCCCAACGCATTCGGGGTATAAGGAGTTAGGGCTTGATACTGGTTGAACCCTTGCAAGATCGGCCTCGCAAACCCCAGAACGACCTCCCATGGAAGAAGAAAATAAAGACGAGGGAGCAAGAGATCCTATCAAAAATATCTCGTGCTCGAGGAGGCCCTCGACTAAACAAAGGAACGCGATGATGGATAACTTTGCTCAAATCCTTCAACGACTACCCACATATGGCGCATCCGCATCCATGTACCCACTGCGGAGCGCCACCCCTTCAAGGTACGGAAGTAAACTTTGACATTCCTATATTTAAAGGAAAAATAGATGCGGAGCACGATCGTAGACATATGTTTGAATTTGTTGGAAGGGTATTTCTCGGTCCATGACTTCTTCGACCAGAAAAGATTATTTTTTCACTCCTCAAAGTCTGCCCTCCATGTCAAAAGTCGGTGGAAACCTCATCGTGAGCAAGAGGGCGAAGGGGAATCCCCTCTCTCGTTCTCGGCCACACCCACTTGGAATTCGTTCCGAGATGGCATCAAGGAACAATATTACTCCCGTGGGGAGCTATAAGGACAAATACATCTAATGGACCATCGTCATGCCGACGAAGCAAAAGGATGAAGATGTTCACGAGCGCGACGAATCTGAATTCCATAGCACTCGCAGCACAAATTTGGGTATTAAAGATTCGAGGAGAGACATTTGGTGCTCAAGTACCGCGATTTGTCTACACAAACACATTCAGGGGGGAAATGGAGTTCCTCGACATTACATCACTTCCGGCATGGCATATCGCTATGCCGCCAAGATCGAGCGAAATTCTAAGCGAGCAGGAAGCGAGACTTTGGATCTCGCGAATCCGAAGGTGCCCCCGAACCGAAGAACGAGGGGCAAGGCCAAAGCAATGTGACTCGTGAAAAGCACCACAAATCCAAAGAAGGACGGAGGGAAGTGGTGTGAATTTCATAACAGACCCCACTGCACAACACAAGCGAGTGTCGCGCCAAACGCGTTGGTGGCCGAACTAAAGGCACCCGAATCGGATGCATTTCTCTCATCATGAGTTAGAACCGAGACAAAGGAAATGAAAAAAGGGAATCAGGGTCATTGATGCGGATCCCGATTACCATTGTTGCCACCACTAAGATCCGGAAGGGGGAGGGTCTGGAGGGGATCCGCAGGAGGGGGATCGCCTCTTCCCCGTCGCAAATGTGGGTGAAGGGTTCTCCGCTGCAATTTCTCGTCGATAGCTGAAGCCAAAAGAACCTCATTTTCGGTGAGAGGTCGTAGCGCACTCGAGCCTATCGACCATAGCACACCCGTGTGCCTGTATACCATTGGGTGGCTCCACCCGGGGAGAGATCTCCGCATTCACTCGAGCAATGTCGCCCTTCGCAGCGTATAGTATCAAGCCATTCACAGGATGAGGTATTGTGTGATGTTGCTCCTCTTCGATGTAGCCGATGTATTATTGGGCCAACCATACTTGTGGAGGCGACATGTTGTGTATGAGTCTAGGCCTCATGCTTTTTTGTTATTATTACTTTGGGAAATAACTTGTACATGATACCAGAGGTATTACCGCCTCCTATCATCTCTTTGACTACTTGCAAAACAACGCGAGTAAGATTTTTTCCCAAACAAGGAAATTCATTTTCCTTACAACTCACTCACAGGAAAGAATAATATTGTGTCCACAACCTCGAAACAAGGCTCCCTTGCACGAGCTGCAGAGCGACGATGGACAAAGTCATGTGGAGGAATACGAGGACATTTTCTCCTCACTCATAGAGGTTCCTCTACAACTCTGTCGGGACAAGCACTCCGATCGATCCGACTCCCAATGCACGCTCCGATGTTGCCATACATCCCACAACTACACATACATAATCCAAACATGTATTTTAAGAGGGCCGATAAAGAAACCAAACTTACTAAACACATCTCGGACGAAGTCCACCCGCAGGGTCCATGACATCTTCAACACATCTAATACTCGCGTCTCAACGAGAATTTGCCTCCCATCTCGTGGAGGATCTCAACACAATGGGGACCATTGCTTCCTAAGGGAGGGAGGAATGATCTAGGTGGATATTGGTGGCCACCCACCTATTCCATTTGGCCGACACCATCAATTCTTGCGGCTTTTCACATTCAAAGCACTAACTTACTATTTTTAGCGAGGTTTTTGGGTCCTCCACTCCCGCAGCCGTTTTGGGGCCTTAATGATCCGGGTGGATATTGGTGGCCACCCACCTATTCCATTCCGAACCCCCACCATCATTTCTTTGATTTTCAGAGTTGCAACAGAAACTTACTATTTTTAGCGTGCATTTTCGGGTCCCTGAACTTCGGAGCCGTTTTGAAACCATAAACGACGTTTTTGGAAAACGGAGAGAAACATGGGTCCATGGACTGATGTTTCTCGTTAAAAATTTGTAGACCTCGAATAGATATTTATAATGAGCTATTGATCACATAAAACGGAGATCGGATGCCAAAGTTACGTCCCCGAGAAGTTGAACCACCAACTTACCCAGCAACGGTGCCCATAGTTTTGGCAGCTTCATATCCTAGGGTTTAGTTTTTGGAAGTTTAGAGTTCTCCATTGTTTCGAATAATAAATAGGCCCTCAAGCCTCATTTTACATATCTGATTCGGAGGTTCCAGTGGCCATCACATCTCTTTACGAGAGATTCGCTACCACGGCTTACCCTAGCTATTTTATTTCCATTATGCTTCGTAAGCATATTTTTGTTATTTCGATATTAATGAAATGAAGAATTATTTCCACTACATCTCTATTTTCATGGTTATTTCTATGATACATCGTTGCGTTCTTGCATAAAATCTGAATCATATTCATCATTAAAGCTTCTCGTGTATATGGTGCATTTTTATGCTATAGGTTCTCGTGCTTCTCTTGCTTCCGATTGAACTACATATGCACCTCTTTGTCCTCCATTTTCATTCTCAAGACACTAAAAAGATGCTGTGACCTAGTTTCCCACACTTATAGCATTGGTAGACACGGTTCCTCTACCTCTTCCTCTACCTCTACCTCGATGTGGTAAGTTCTTCCTCCTTCCGGAGTCACCTTATTTCTCTTGTTGTACTTATTGTCTCTTGGGTTAATTAGATCATTATTTTGATCATAGTAGCCTTCCGATTTTCCAAAGTCTTTCATGTCCTTTTACTCTAGCATAAGAAAGCGGAACCTCCTCGCTTGAATTATGCATCCTCTTTATCTTCTCTTCTACCTTCGGGGAAAACAAGTATGCTTCTTCCATCATCGTGGGAGAAAGCATGTTGATTTAATATTGAATCTCCAACTTCAAGTCATTGATATACCTTCTTGTCTGTTTGGGGGTGTCTTCTACATAATCTGCCCTCAAATTCACCACGTAAAACTCCTCAATATACTCTTTGACTCGTCGTGAGCCTTTTCTTGAGGTTATGCACTTGCCTATAAAGGGATAACTTGATATTTTTTTTCAGCAGAAACTTTCCCCTCGCATCTTTGCTAAACTTAAGGCCATCTTTCTAATAGCCTTGGAACACTCGTTTACTTATTTCCTCAATCTCCTTGGGTTTCATTTAGTAAGAATCTTTTGTCTCGGAAGAGCTTCGTCTCTTGATTTCACGTCTATGTGATGGTTGATACATCTCTTCGATGGCATCTCACTTGGTAAGTAATGTCTACCATGATATCACTAAACTCATGCAAAATTTCTTGAATATCAATCGGTAAATCTACTAATTTCGGTGTGCGGAAAGTACTACCTTTGGTTCACATATCATTGCATAGTTGGCCTCTTCCTTTTCCATTTTGTTGCATAAATTTCTTTCCTCCCCACAATAGTGCTTTTGAGCTACTTTCCCATAGTCGTAATTTCTTCCTTCAATGGCTTGAGGGTATGCTTGATACCATACTTTTCAAACTTATAAGTGCTTCTCTCTCCATTTGGACCACTTTCCTATCAAATTGCGAGGGTTGTCCCAAAAGAAGGCGGCGGACATCCATTAGAATGATGTCACAAAGTACCTTATCCCTGATATCGCCTATCTCGAACTCCATTTCACTCGCTCACTTACCAACAATTGGTTACCTTCGGCATCCATGAAACTTTCTATGGTGTTGGATGCTTCAACCTTTTCAATCCAATTTTTTTCCACCATTTGTGGAAAACATATGTTTAGTGCTCCCACTGTCAATCACCACTTTTTAGCATTTTCCTCGGCACTCGGCAACCAATACTAAATAAGGTTTTTCTATGTGTTGGTTTAACAATCTCCTTTGGTTGGTTTCAACAAGACCTTATTCATCATTAAAAGCTTCTCATGTATATGGTGCATTTTCACGGGGTATAGGTTCATGTGCTTCTTTTGCTTTCGAATGAACTACATATGCACCTCTTTTTCCTCCATTTTCATTCTCAAGACACTCCAAATATCCGTGACCTAGTTTCCCACATTTATAGCGTTGGTAGATAGTCCCTCTACCTCTTCCTTTACCTCTACCCTATGTGGTAAGGTCTTCCCCCTCTGGGAGTCACCTTCTTTCTCATGTTGTCCTTGTTGTCTTGGGTTAATTATATCATTATTTTGATATGGAGCCTTCCCCTTTTCCAGCTTTATGTACTTTTACTCTAGAAAAACCGGGACCTGCTCAGTTGAATTATAGCTTCCTCTTTATCTATCTCTTCTACCTTCAAGGAAAATTGGTATGCTTCTTCCATCATCATGCGAGAGAAAGCATGTTGATTTCATCTTGAATCTCAACTTCAAGTCATTGATATACCTTGCTTTCTTTTTTGGGAGTATCTTGTATATAACCTCGCCCTCAAATTCACCTTGTAAAACTCCTTAATATACTCTTTGGCCCACATCGGCAGACCTTTTCTTGAGGTTATGCACATGTACTATAAAGGGATAAATTGATAGTTTTTTAGCAAAAACTTTCCCTTCATCTTTGCTATCATCATATCTCGGCTTTTTATGAATGGTTTCCCCTACTTTATTCTTTCACCCCGCGCATTGTCCCACCACAATAAAGCATGTCGTTTCCTAGCCCTAGTCACAACAAATTTTACTTGCTTATCTTCTTCAATATCATCATACTCTAAATACTTATATAGTTCACTAATCCGACTCCATCAAATTATTGGCTACGGATTGCCATCATAGGTAGGCAACTCAAGTTTTGGTCTCAAACTTGAACTTGACACTCGACCTCAATAGTTTAATGTTTGGAGCTTCATCCAGAGGGCATTTCTCTTTCTATCTTGTAGCTTCTTCCCTATGATCCACTATCATCTCTATCCTCGGGGTCTCATTTCCTACTAGTCTCCATGGCCTCTAAGCCTTTGTATCTCCTCTTTGCAGTTTTGCATTAGTTATGAGGCCTTCCTCCATCGAACTTGTGCTCTTCTTTCTCGTGACAATGGTCAAGTTACTCGGTGTTCTCCCATGTTTTCCTACTCAAATAATGATCTCCCTCTTGCCTCTTTCGCGTCCATCATTCCCTCATCAAATGATTGGGAACAACTGAAATCAACAAAAAATGTGTCACTTCTTGCGAAACAGTAGATGTTGCAAAATATGGTTTGGGGGTCATTTTAACAAGTATGCCTAACAAACACGGCTCAAAAATTGAATATCTATAAGAATATAATGCTATAGGCCTTGTTCACACATATTACGGAATGAAAGCAAATGTACATACAATTTGAATTGAGATTTAATAACACACATAGTTATGGAATGAATGTACTACACATTATTTGATTAATTTCACATGTATAGACTCGTAGTGAAGAAGAAGAAACTCTTCTCCCTCTCAATCAATATTCCTTTTATGCACAAAATTGGAAAATTATTCTCTTCCCATTCTCTCTAATTGTAGGGAAGTAAAAAAGACACAACATAAACGACCCTTCATTTTCCTAGACTCCTACAATTTATTTGATCTACATGTATTTACATTAAATGTTGAAAATATTTTCAAAGGTAACAATATCTATTTGCCAGTCTCAACATTTGGCAAATCCACCACATTGTCAAGCACTCTCCATTCCTTCATCACGAATTTGGTCTAATGCTCCTTGATCACTAACGTAATTATTGTTTCAATGGGTTAAAAAGAAAATTAGTAATGTAAGAAGCGCTAAAGGTTCACAATTGTCCAAGTTTGTCATTATTCGAAAGTTACAAAATTTTTGGGTATTTTTATAAAAAAAATGCATTTCGAGTTCAAAAATTTAGGGCATGGATTTATACAGTACACATGTATTCTTGTTAAAGTTGGATAAGACCGTAATGCATGGAGAGAAAGGGAAAACATTTTTCGTTATATATCTTCAATCACGGAGCGGCTGACCATGATGAAATACCTTTAAGATATCCGAAATTAAATTTCCAAACTAACATGAAGACCATGATGAAATCACTTTTATGATATCTAGAATTTAAAGTTCTAAATTAACATGAATGGCTATGGGAAAAAGCAATGGGTCAATAAATACCAAACCACCTCACCAATCATTTCAATATTGTTAAAAAATGAGAAACTAAATAAAAGTATATGATTACCCTTAATTATTAAAACTCTAAGAACACATTAACACTAAAATTGGAACCTAATAACATGAGAATAGTCAATCCACAAAATGCCGTAATCTTAAAATCAGAAAATAGCGTTGACAATTGAATTATAAAACCTTTAAAAATCATCAAATCACCTTGACAATCAAACTCTACAAGCTACCAATTAAAATATGCAATACATTTACAAAACAAAAAAACCATATAATCCTACAACAAAAACCCTATCCAACATCCACTCCGTCATAGTGATTAAACCTTACCTATTACAAGCTAAAATAAATCCTTGATTCAAGGCCCGACTTACTAAGTGTGCTAACCTAACAACAAAATCAATGTAGGAAAGGAATCATAAGCATGGTCACAGGATTTCGATTCAAGGCCCGAATTACAATTATGTTGAGAGGCGAGAATAACACATTGTAGCCCTCGGCTCGTCAATAAGCTTAGCCTCACTAACAACAACAAAAAAAAGGAAACCCAATTTCTTTGAATACATGAATAACCAAGAAGGGATGACGTAGAGCGAGAAAGAAGGTTAATGAATACAATATCAAATGATGACTCCGGATAAATGGTGTATTGAACGGATGTGGTCACTATCCATTGGTCCCAAAAATCCACATAGAGGAAACAAAGTGGAGGATTATGCTACCCCTATTTATTAAATAAAATTGTAAACACAAATTTGACACTTGTTATTTAATTGTTTTGAAACGCGAAATCTTATTCATAGTTGTTCCATATCATCCATTAGATGGTATATAAAATGAAAATTATTTTCAAATTAAATATTTTCAAATTATCAAATCGCGAGTGGTGGATAATTTATATTTATTATATTTTAGAGATTGGAAATACCTCGCCTATTTTCAATATATATAGTATAACCAAAAAATGATGCCTATATTTTTTTTCACAATAGAAAAAAAATGTTGTTATATTAGTGACACGTACATAGTCATAAAAAAATTCACTAGCATCAGTCAGTAACCAAATCATGACCACAAAAAAACAGTGATGCACAAAATACATCTATTCCATGTATGCCTCCTATAGGAGGAAGGCACATTTTGAGAATCATCCTAAAATAGATACATTATCCGCATAAAGCACCGGAAATAGTAAGGTACGGACATTATCTACATCATAATATCATAAACAAAAATAGAAGGGTCGATTAGAGAGAAGCTAGATCGACCCCAAAGAAATAACTTGTGCCACAATAAGGATCGGTTATAGGAGGAAGACATCTTCCTAATTTAAAAAGTATCAAAACAAAAAAAATCAACCATCCAAATGAAACTGCAATAAAAATCAACGAAACAGAAACGGAATAGGCAAGTATAGAACAAAACCAAAAATTGAAAAATAGGAGAAGAACTTTGGCTCACACCTGATCAACGAGTTCACTTGCGTAAGATCCCGAGAAATACTAAGGAAATGGAAAATCAAAAGTCCTAATCAAATGCGAATCCTTATAATGGGTGATCCGAATATTTCGAAAGGGAGAGTAAGGCCTTCCTTGGACAAGGCATCAACACGTGAATTATTCTCTCTATATACATGATGCAAAGATGGATCCCTGAAACTTGGACAAGAGATATTTCACCCATTCAATCCCACCCTTGTATACCATGAATACACAGACAAGATACACCGAAGATGCCTTCAATGATGATTTTCGAATCTCTCGTATACATGAACAAGAGGGAAGATTTAGATTGTAAGCAAACATGAGCCCACTCCAAAGGGACATAAGCTCGACCTTGTTATTCAAACCTCTCCCTCCATTCCACGCCTAACATGAAACCTCTATGCCTCAATGAACTTAATCCAAGCCCCACATCAAACAAATCCCAACTTGTTGAGAACCATCAAAATATATCGCCAAAATAGAAATTGGATGAGGCCGAAATGTGTGCAAGGATAAGTCATGAGGGATCACTTGGTGAGAAGGCCAGCCAGCCCAACTAGGACATAATAGAACCATGTATCGTAGAAATATTAGTAGTCTTTCCCTCAAATATGAGATGATTTCGCGCACATGATATCTCCCGAACGTGAAAAAAAGGCAAAGCGTTTTAAATTTACCATCAAGTGGCCCCCCCCCCATACTAGTATGGTATTAATGCAATCAAATGTGTCTCCAATGAGGTGCCAAAAGAAAAAAATGAAAACAAAGACCATACATTGAGAGTGAAAGAGAAGAGAAAAAATAACAGGGTGAGAGGTTGAATCCTCATGACCAAGACATAAAGGACACCTCCCGGGACCCCCGAAAAACCCATGTTTTTTTAGAAGTAGGTCCCCATGTCAATATTTTTCTTTTCCATAGCAACCAACCAAACAATAGGATCTTGGTAGGGATATTATAGCTCCATGCATGATGAAATGGAGACAGAGACTCCGTCCGAAAAGCTTTCGGCGAATAATGTTGAGATATATGTCCTTTACTTCCGGGTCTTCACCCAACATATTCCCATCCCATAATTGATCCCCATCTCCGCGAAGCTCATGCCCACGCGCTTTCCGTAGCACATGCAAAAAAAAATTCAAGAATTTACATCCCCTACTGTGCAAGCCCAACTGTCCGTCGATTTCCAAATCGGTGATCCAAGGTTCCAGCGACACTATAAATTGTGATAAGGGAAAAAATCCCATGATGAGCTAGTCTATGTATTAACCACGGCTCAATGTAAGAACCAACATCAATTCCCAAAATCCTATCATCTCCCAAATTGATTTTTTGGCCATTACCAAAGTGCCACACTAAGCGCTCGCCTAGGAAGGGCATGATTTTAATGAAACTCCTCCCGCATTTGTGATGTTGAATTTGCATGGAGAATACAACCTCGATATAATGAAAGAATCTGATCTCCCACGATATATTTGCGACTGCCAATGATAAGATACCATACCCCATTGCCTTTTTAAAGCTCGTCATAATGAATTTATGAGAAGAGAATTAGTAAATATGCGGATGTTTAAGAGTGCCCAACCTCCAAACTTCTTTGGAATAGTAAGACGAGCCCGACTCGCAAAGATGTACTTTTTGACCTTTAGGGGAACTAGACCAAATGAATTGCGATATTATGGAATTTTTTTTTGATTGTGTGTTCTAGAAGATAGTAAGGATGTGCCCAATAAACCACGAATTGTGTTAGCATCGCTTGAACCAAAATGTATCGCGCTCTAAGCGAAAGCCACTTCGTTAGTCCATTTCATAATCTTATTTTTAAATTTGTCAACCAACCATGTCCAGTCCAACACCCTATAGGCACATGGTTTCATTCGAAAAACCCGGATAAGTAAAGCCCACCATTAACCGTTTCTTTTGAACCCCCCATAAACTCCCGCAATATAATTGATGTCATCCATATCTCCAAATCTCATATATTAAAAAATATTTGTCTTTGTTGATGCAAAGACCCGCAGGCATCTCCAAACCGGATGAATACATAATGAAGATAGAACCAAAGTGGTTCCTTAGAAGCCTATCAAAAACAAGTAAATCATCGACAAACAAGGAGTGAGTAATGCAAACGAGAGGGAGAGAAAGATATCCTCGACAAAATACCCAACATGTTTGGCCATCTTCATTAAATTGCTGAAACCATCCATTATGAGGCTCAGAAGATGAGAGGGAGACCGAGCACATCCCCTGTCTAATACCTCTCTCGTCCATGAATAATTTTTGATAAGAGCTATCGATTAAGACAACATATCTAACCGAAGATATACAAGCCATAATCCATCTTATTTTAGCCATTTTTTAAGCCCACCTTAAGGAGAATAAGCCTAATAAAACACCGATTAACAAAGTCATATATGCCTTATGAATATCAATCTTCATTATAAGTACCTCCATTTGTTGACATGAATCAAGTGCATCACTTCTACAGGCGATAGCCCTATCGCATCGTGTATATATATGCCCTTTAAGAACCAAAATTACTCATCATATATGAAGGATAGCATAAACCCACTGATCCTATTTGCAATAATTTTGGATGAAATATTGTAAACCACATCGCATAAAGGAATTGGCATGAAATCCGCAGAAAGGATTTTTGGTGAAGATGATTTAGGAATAAGGGCCAGGAATGTGGAATTCATGTCCCCACTGTGATAAATCCCAAATTTCGAGCATGTTAAATGACCATATGCAACTCATCCGCCAACAATTCATAAAAATGTATAAAAAATTCTGCTGGCTAGCCATCTCGGGCCCGAGCTTTTATCATGGGAAAAATATTTTAATACATCTTCGATATCACCTTTAGAGACTTCTTTCCCCGGTATATCATTTGTATAAGGATCAAACATGAGAGGCATATGATCAAGGACCCAAGTTTGGTATCGATGGTAAAACTCCTTATCCACCTTGTAGAATTCTAAAAAGTAATTATAAGCCTCATGCTAAATCTCTTCATTTGTATATTTCTTGGAACCATTTTTTGTTTCTATATGCCAAATTAAGTTTTTGTTCTTTGTCCATTTTCACATCGATGAAAGAATCTAGTATTTAAGTCCCCCTCCTTTAGCCACTAGATTTTGCTTTTGAGCCTCCATGTCATCTCCCCGAATATTCGTGATTTCTAGTTTGTGTTTCTCAAGTCCATTGAGAATGCTATATACATTCGGATCCGGGGACCATCTTCATATCACTATATATCTTTGCCATTTTTCACCTCAATATCTTTCAGCTCTTTGCTCAAGTCCTCCCTCTTTCTTCCTTTCCCATGACTTCACAATGATTTTTAAACACCCGAGCTTATCTACAAACTTATTCCATCTCGATAATCCTCCATTTAAATCATCCTTCCCCCATAATTCAACAACAATGTTGTTAAAATTATAATCATCCAAACTCGAACTCGATTGAATGTGAAGGGTAGCCCATCCCCTCTTCGGCTCTCGCGCCAAGTAAGAACCACAATCATATGATCCGATAATGTTGAGGTTATCACCCGAGACATCATATTACCCAGGAGGTGTAGAAGGGACTCCTTAATCATTGCTCGATCTAAATGATTTCCAATGAACTCATTATCCCGGGGTGTCTATTTGTCCAAATCGGAACTAGTGGGGGAAGGTCGAACATCCATCATACCATAACCATTGAAAATCCACCCAATTTTATCGACAGCGGATCCATACGTGATTTAGGACCCCATGATTCATTGGAAGTCAATGTGGAATTAAAATCACCGATTACAATAAGATTACCTATAATTAAGATCCCGTGAAGATTTCACATGATCCCAAAAAACAAGCCCAATTATAACATGTCGCATATAGATTGATAAGATAAATATGTTCAAAAAAAACCTCTAAAAGAACCCAGATAACAATATTCCTCCAAAAATTTGTAAGCCTTGAATTTTACCGGCGAGGGATTCCATATTGCGGCATGCCTCCGAATCCACTCCAGCGAAAGATGCCAACCCGACCGCGTATGCTTAAAAGTATACCGATGGCATGAGAAAAAAGAACATAGGGTTTCTTGAAATAGAGCCACACATGGTTAAATCTTTGAAAACATATCATGTAGGCGTAATTACTTCGAGGAATCACCCATCCCCCTAATGTTGAGAGATAGGATGGAATTCATTTTGTCACATATTCAGGGGCCGATTGCTCTACTGCGGGCGCGAAATTCATCGATGGAAGAAATAGGAACTTCCCTAAATCATGCGATCAGCTTGAAATAAAGATTTAGTCTTTGGGCGACCCATAAAAATGTCTCTGACTCGCTCTTGGATTTTTCCGATGATAGTGAATGTTGGAGGCCGATGCGACAGAAATGGAAGGTTGAGGGTCCCGGCGTGGGCTTTATCAAATATAGTTAACGCTCGCCAAATCAAGCTTCGATTTACTAATAAGGATTCAATGTTGCTTCCAATAGTGTTTTCGTGGAATTCGGAAGTCCTCATGTATAGGATCATGGGAGGAATGCGACGAAGCCCATTCTAATGGGGGGCATTGAGGGAGAGACTTCCAACGGTCCATTCAAACTCGGGATAGTAGGCGGGTAAACATAATTATCACTAGGACATGACATAACATATTTCACATTAGAAGGCCCAACTTATGACAGAGAGAAGGGTTTAGTCAATGGAGGAATAATATTGACATCAAGTTGGGACACCCGGTACATGATTAGGATCTTCATGACATCGGGACGAGGGATTCCGGTCACTAAGCCTATCGGAAAAAAGTATACCTCTTCACTATCTGATGAGGGTGGGAAATGACTTACCCGAAAGATCGGTACCATGTGAGTCAAGAGCTGCCTTTCCTTTTTGAATTCCATAAAAGCTTTTCCCGTGTCACCCCATATTTTTGTGCCTCAATGGACATCTTCTTAGTAAATTCCCGACATGATGAAAAATTAAGAATGCGAAAGGCACGCCCCCAATAATCCACCCTCCGTCCGTGCTTTCTCTACCCCAGCACTGCGATCAACATCACCGATGCCCCACTCGCTGAACATAATTTCACAAGTATCCAAGCGATACGTTTAACATTTGTACCGAGAATTCGGGGATCAAAGTGCTTCGTACAATGAATCGAATTCGATGGAATTTAGTGCTTTGAGAGTCCAGAATTCAAGCGTTAAACGCGATAGTTTTACCCACACCAACTTACTTTTGGGAGCATCAATGAACGGATTGAAGCCAAGAAATCATGGCAAGATATCACTAGTACAAAATGGCTAATTTGTTACTAAAAAAACGACTAAAATTTGCATATAAACAACTATTTTTTCGCCGGCGACCAATAGTAGCTAATTTATGGTATCTTATAATGCGACCAACTTTTGGTCATTTTTTAGCTTAGTCATTAATTGGTTATCTCAATTTTGTTATCTAGTTGTATATTTGGTCATTGATTTATTCACCGATTTGGTCACTAATTTAGTCATTCATTTGGTCTTTCATTTTGTCATCGATTTAGTCATTCATTTTGGTCATTGATTTAGTCATTCATTTAGTCATTGATTTGGTCATTAAATGTCACAATTAATGACCAAATATACAACAAAATATATTACTATATGATCACTCGAGAAAACCAATTAATGACCAAAGAAATATGACCAACATGTTGGTCATGTTATAAGATCATCGTAAATTAGCTACTAATAGTCATATATATGCAAATTTTAGTCATTGTTTGAAACCAATTAATGAGTCGAAGAAATGTGACTAAATTTTAGTCGTGTTATAAGATATCGTAAATTAGCTACTAATAGTCGTATATATGCAAAATTTAGTCATCATTTGTAGTCACAAATTTATCATTTGTAGTAGCCATTTATTCACTATATAAAAAAACTAGTTTAGTAGTTTATATTCATTTCATTAATAATCATTATAAATGACTAATTTAATCACATATTCATTTTATTTGTGTTCATTATTAATCAACATAAATTAATTTGTATGATTTAAAAAATGCCATACAATGTGCATGTTCATCTAGTATGAAAACACAAAGTCACATATTTTAATTACAATACTAAACAACATCAAGTGCAACTATAAATAATTTCAACCACATAAATTATATTATATGAAATGTTAAAATATTACAATATGCTTTATATTAGTTGGACTACAATTTACACATGAAACGATGTTTCATCAATTCAAAACATTATCGTTGTGTTGTCAAGGAATTACAGTGAATTCACCAACTCGAAGACTTGATCACGTATTTATATGTGTTTCTTATGCGAGATATTGGTTCTAAGGGTATCACTAGACCAGCTTCTCCTCTCTCTTTTGGATTTGTCGCTCCAATGTTATTGCTCTTCTCTTTTTTCAATTCATGCTTCTTACCATCAATACTTGATTTCATTTTTCTCGAAAAACAAAACAAAATACAATGCACCGTAAGAAATGAAAGACAATGAAAACTAGAATATAACATAAATTAGACTATAAATAGTTTATACAACATATACCTTAACATCAACAATGTCAAAGCAATTTTCCTTCAACATCAATTTCGCAAAATAAATGTCACGTTATTCTTTCCCATTTCTCAACATGCTACATACGATAAATTGAAAATCACATAAAACCAAGAGAAAACCCTTTTCTAACCAAAATAAACAAACAAACAATGCCTCTAATAAAACTTCATTATAATATTAGTAAATGAAAAAGAGAGCTAGTGGACCATTTGTGTTGTTTGACTTTGCCTATTTTTTTGTTATAAAGTGCTCGAGCTTCGGGAACCAAAAAATGTGAGCACGAGCTAAAAAACTAACCAACCATTCACTTGTCAACATGAGAGATCACAAATAAACCACAAAATTGATCAGCCATTAAAATTGTGAGCGTGACTACCTTGAAATTTTCTTCTTGAGAAATACCTCAAAATCCCCTCGTTTCTAATAATCTTCCCTGGCTATGTACCTCCATCCTTGATTTCCCTTGCTATATCTTGAATAAATAATATCCCTTCAACAACCAATTTTGCGAGAATCCTACCAAGTAACTCAAGAACCTCGTGTGAATCAATAGTAGCATCCTCCAATGAAAATAGTACAATCTCCAACCTAGAAACATCAAAGTTATATATAGTTATAATGTTGAAGAGTGTAACTAGGTAGGTCTTCCTTATAATGACTATGTAATTATGTAATTATGTAAAGATGAAGTCAATAATAATAAAATTAATTTTTGGTTTACTCGCTTCATGGGTTTCATGAGCAAGATTCTTTGAGTATAGGTCTATAGACTTCTTCTTGATGTATATTAGGTACATAAGTGTAATTAAGAGTCATGTAAAAGGCGTGAATAATACCCTCCCGGGACGTTGCGGAAAGAATGGATTACAAACGTTGAAGATATGCCTATGAAGTCGGCCTACAAACAAATGTTAAAGTCGACTCTACTTAATGGCTATAAGGCTCGGCTTAATTACTTGGATAGAACTACTATATATACCCTATATATGATGCAAATTAAGAGAACATATCTACGGATGATACCGGGGAGGTTATACAACATGAAAAATAAGAAATTTTTTTCAGATTCTACCGAGGCAATATAGCGTAAAGAAGGGAGAAAAGATTAAGTTAACGTCCGGGTAGAACACATTAAAAAGAAAGAAAACGATTTACTTGGATCTGTTCTCCGAGGTACTCGCGGATATTTAAGTATCAATTACGCTCAAGTTTGAAGTTAACAAAAGGTGGAAGAAAGAACAAGAATTACGTATTAGTTTTGAAGGTATAACAAATCATATCTAAGGACAAGATTGTCTATGTATAAATCGAAGGTGACAACGTTTGAAAGATAGCAAATACAAGAACAGCTTTTGATTGCGGGTAATTATATAAAGAAATAATCGAATGATACACCTTCCAAGGTAACTAAAGGACGTATTCTATGTGAAAGTGCCTAAAGGTTAGTAATTGCATGAAATACCTGGAAGATTGAGATATCGACTAAAGGATATGATTAATTTATCTCCGAGGAATGAATTGTAAAAGTCGAAACCTCAAGTACGGAAGGTAAATCGGACATTTACCTTCCTAACTTATTTAGCAAAATACTCGCTTACAAGAAAGATCAATTTTGTCTCTACATTTGTATAAGCACTTTGATAATTTACTTGATGAAGGATTAACTCAGAAGCAAGCTCACAAGTAGTTATCAAGAAGAGAATTTGTATTAATATATAGCCCTTAAATTCTCAACATGGTATCGCAGCTATGGTTATGATCAAAGAAGGCATTGAAAGGACTCGAAACATTCTAAAAGGACCTATGTCAAAAGGGCTCAAATCATAGTAAGACAAGCCCAATAATTAAACTAGGTGCAAGTTCACAAGAAAGGTCAATCTCAATGACATCACAGTGTTGAAATTACCTCTCGCCTCAATTCGATGTACTACTCTTATAAGATTATTTCAATACCACAAGCGAGTGAGGAGAATGAGTTATAAAGGTGTGTTTACGAAATAAGGCTCTGTGTGACAAAAATATATCGTATAATCCGTATTACGTTGAATATATTCGATGTTATAGTCACGAGTCAACTACGCCTTGGTATAATCAATCACATGATAAGTATGACACTAAAACTTGGAACTACCACAAGTAAAAAATCTATCACTATTTCGGTGCCATCACTGAGCTTGATGAGAAGTATGCCATTTCGGTTGATGGTATCATGACATGAGGGTCTCACGAGAAATGGTCACGTAAAGTCAGGAGACGTGTACAATGAAGTATTTACAATCGAAGCACAAAATAAGGTCAAAAGAGTAATATGTATACACGGTGAAATAGTATATTCGAGGATCTCGGAATAGTTGCTTACATTGAGTTTGAATGAATCTGAATTCTTTCCTATGAAGTTGACAAGTACAAGAACCAACTAAAAGAAAGAAATAGTTTGAAGGTATAACAAATCGGATCTAAGGACAAGATTGTCTACGTATAAGTACGAAGGTGACAACGTTTAAAAAGATAGTAAATACAAGAACAATTTTGATCGTGCACTCTATCTAAAAGAAGAGACTGAATGATACAACTTCCAAGGTAAATCCCGAAGGACATATTCTACTGCAAGCGACGTAAAGGTTAGTAATTGCTGAAGTAACTCGAAAGATTGAGATATTGACTAAAGGATATGATTAAGTTCTCCGAAGAAAGAATTGTAAAAGTCGTACCTCAAGTAAGGAAGGTAAATCAAAGATTTACCTTCCTAACTATATTGCAAAATACTCATTTACAAGAAAGATCAATTTTGTCTCTACACTTGTATAAGCACTTTGATAATTGACTTGATGAAGGATTAACTCAACAAGCTCACAAGTAGTTATCAAGAAGAGAATTTGTATTATTCTATAGCCCTTAAATTCTCAACATATAATTCATAATCGCACATGACCATAGATCAGCATGCGAGTCTTTGAAATAAACTCGAACTTGAATAAGAACAAACACAAAATTTCAATTTTGTGGTTTATATGATAGCCATTTGATAATAGCTCACTCAAAAGCATCCATGTTTTTGGTAGTATTTGGTGTCTTTTTTTATGTGGAAAATTTTCCAATGGGGCTAGATGTTTTGAACTTTTCGTGTTTGGATCTAAGCTTAATATGAATATGTATTGGATTTTTGTTTTTAAATGAAAACATAGGTTCTTCTTTTTCCTTTTCTCGTTTTTCTCCCTTTACATATATATGTTGTGAATTTGTGTGATTTTAAACAAAATAACATGATCATGTTAATATGTTTTAACATATTTCAATTTTAAAAATTTATAGCTAGAGTTTTGGAGGAAGCATGATAATTCTACTCGCTTTAGCCAACATTCTTGATGCTTGTGCTGATATATATATGGAGAATAGCAACCGAGGTTCAAATGCACAAGTAAAACCCAAATGTTACACTTCTTTTCACCTTTTGATTGGTCTAAGCAAGCTTGACAACAATTCTGGCAACACTTTCTTTATGGTGCATCGTGACCCCATTTAATGTCACTACAGATCATAGTTCACGTATGTGGTCTCCGCATGGAATTCGAAAGGAAATGGCTTTTCGCCAAGTATGATTCCATTTTTTTGCGTAAATAATATCAAACTATGCATCGTGCTTTAATTGCACCATTTTAAGCTAGGATTCTCCAAACCCTTGTTGCCCTTCGAAAAAATTGAACAAAGAAACAATATAACTCATTCAAAAAATAACACACCCGGGAAAAGGTGGAAAATAAAATCAGATGTTAAAACAAAATACTTTGAATTTTAACAAAACTCTTCATCGAAAAATTCTAAATTCCATTCTCCCGCATGTAAGTAATCAAATTGTTAAATTTAGCAACATAACAATAACCTTAAATATGTTGAAAAAAAGGAACCTAAAAGAAATTGTCAGGAAAACCATAATCCTCAAGTCATAAACTTAAAAATAGATATGTCTGCTATATGAATACTTTGTAAAAACACGCTCTCAAGACATAATGCGCTGAAGAGGACAAAATAATTTGGTGATGCTAACCTAGTAGTCAAAATACCAAGAAATCAAAAGTGCAAACACCAAACTAAGATTGCCCATATATTCATTATTGATCTCAGTTCCCATCCTCTAGCATCTTTCCACTATCCTCACTTGAAGCTTCTGGAGGTAATGAGAATCCAACTTCCTCCAACACAGGGGCCCAAAGTGAGTCTCCAAAACTTTTTTCCACCATCTCTGTTCATGGGAACCCCAATACATAATCTATAAACACACGCCCAAATTTGGGAGTTGTGGACCAAAAGGAGCGAGGGAGTAAAAGAACTTGATGTCACAAAAAAATACTATGCCATCACAACTAACAAACAAGCCATCAGATTGAAGTCACACATAGGCTGAATAGAAAAAATGTATACTAGTATCTTTGTCTTCTCGTGGAGGAATTCACACTAAAGCTTCGTGCTTCACATTTCTTAGCTTATTCAAGATTTTTTTGTCCGCCATTCTTCAAGGGCTATCACTTAAAAAAATGTAAGCATTAAAAACATATTGATGTAACCGCCAAATTCTAAAACTTGTCAATATTTAATAGTCAATAATTTGCATTGTTACTTGAACTAGGTAACACTTTAATATTACATTATTACTCAACTAGTGGGTTAACAATTTCTAACTTTTGAGGAATCTAGGAGCTAAAAAGTCGCCGAGATTTATATAATGAGAAAATGTATGAGCTCCCACATGTCAATTGTTAGAAGCTATGTGAATGGTGGAATATATGCTAGAGCACTCATAGCATATGGCAGAGCAGGGCATTCATGATGTTATATTCCCAAGGGTGAATGATATTGATCCTTTAATTTGATTTTGTGAGGTCTTTAAGCACTTCAAGGATTTATAATTCCCTAGTACTTCTCATAGAATTTCCCCGATATTTGATTGCCCCGGGAATTCAAGGCAAAGCTCCCGAAATCTCTTCGTTATGAAGCAAAAAGGGAGCTATAAATATTCCCTAAAAATTGGTTGTCAATTAACAATAATCCATAAGATGTTTTTTTCTTTCATTATCCCTTCATCTATTAGTGGTGGAGAAAGCAAACTAGTGAAGTTGTTACTGTTTGAAATCATGAAGCACCGTTAGACCCTTAGATAGAATGGAAGTGACCGGATTGCTTCCCCAAAGACCACACATAAATAGATTAGATAGAATGGAAGTATCTGGATTGCTTCCCCAAGACCACACATAAAGAGAGATGAATAAAGAGCGAGCAAAGGTGACCCGAGCTTGTGAACTATCGAAAAACTCATTTATTTAAAGTAGTGGTGGTTTGGTGGAAGCTATTATTCGAGCAAGTTGAAATGTTGCTAGATAGTTTGTTTCCACTAACATTAAATAAAAAGCATAAAAGAATTTGGAAATTTAGGAATCATCCCTCTAAGTTGATTTCCTCTCAAGCTAGAAATACAAGTTCCCGCATCTACTTAAAAACTATAAGAATTCGACTAGTCAAAAGATTTTGACACAAATTAAACATTCACCCCAAACCTCGTGGGAAGGTTCCATTTTTAGTTTTCTATAGAGCCCAAATAATCTTAGCACGAGGAAGTGTGATAAGATCGGCAGAATATCTCCTTGAAAATAGTTGAGCTCCGAGTTTTTCACTCGTTTGATAAACCACTAGTAGGCTCTGAATCAATATAATTTTTTTCCAAGGGTGTAGTCCAGCAGATTTGTGAACACAAGTACATAATGCTCATGGAAATTTCCCGGATCCTTGTGAATCTCATGAGTGAGGGGAGTTCCTTAAAACATCTAGAATTTCAAGCATGGATTGTTTTCCAATATCTATTGGGATAACTCCATCTAAAATATTTGGAAACAAGGAAATGAAACTAAGTCTAGAACAATTCCCCCAACTATGCGGCTCCAATTTTTCAGCTCAGTTTTGATAAAGGTGAGAACGTTTGAAAGATAGAAAATACAAGAACAGATTTTTGATTGCGTACTTATCTAAAGGAAGAACTGAATGATACAACTTTCAAGGTAATTAAAGGACGTATTATACGAAGAAGCTAAAAGGTTAGTAATTTTTGAAGTAACTGGAAGATTGAGATATTGACTAAAGGGCTCAAATCATAGTAAGACAGACATCTAGTACACTAAGCTAGGTGCAATTTCACAAGAAAGGTCAATCTCTGTCACTATGAAAAAAAGGATCTCGGTAACATCTCAATCTCAATGACATCACAATGTTGAAATTACCTCTCGCCCTCAATTCGGTACTACTCTTATAATATTATTTCAATACCACAACGATTGAGGAGAATGAGTTATAAAGGTGTATTTACAATTAAGGCTCGGTGTCACAAAAAGATATCAGTATAATCCGTACTACGGTGAAGATATTCGGTGTTATAATCACATGTCAACTATAGTCTTGGTATGATCAATCACATGATAAGTATGACACTACAATTTGGAAATACCACGGTAAAAAAATCTATCAACCCTTGTTTCATGCTACCACAATGATAAAGGTCTCACTAGTCTCTGCGTGCCATCATAGCTTGATGAGAAGTATGCCATTTTGGTTTGATGGAATCACATAGGGTCTCACGAAATGGTCAACAGAAGTTAGAGACATGTACGGTTGAAGTATTTACAATTGAAGCACAAAATAAGGTCAAAACAGAGAATATGTATACACAAGTGGAAATAGTACGTTCGAGGATCTCGGAATAGCTGCTTACATTGTGTTTGAAAGAATCCGAATTCTTTCCTATGAAGTTGACAATGTAAAGAACCAATTGAAAAGAAAGAACTAGTTTTAAGGTATAACAAATCAGATCTAAGGACAAGATTGTCTACGTATAAGTCTGAAGGTGACAAGTGTTTGAAAGATATCAAATACAAGAACAATTTTGATTGTAGACCTATCTAAAGGAAGAACCGAATGATACAACTTCCAAGGTAAGCTCGAAGGACGTATTCTACGAAGAAACTAAAGGTTAGTAATTGTCGAAGTAATCGGAAGATTGAGATATTGACTAAACAATCGAACAATTGCAAGACCGATATATTGAATAAATAGTCATGTTAATATGTTTTAACATATTGCAATTTTAAAAATAAATATGCAATTTTAAAAATTTATAGCTAGAGTTTTGGAGGAAGCATGAGAATTCTACCTCGCTTTAGCCTGACATTCTTGAGGGCTTGTGCTGATATATATCCGGAGAATAGCAACCAAGTTCAAATGGACAAGAACCCAAATGTTACACTTCTTTTCACCTTTTTCTTGGTCTAAGCAAGCCCGAAAACAATCTACAACACTTTCTTTATGGTGCATCGACCCATTTGACTACCGCTCCATCATAGTCCGTATGTGGTTTTGCATGGCATTCGAAAGAGTGGCTCTGACAGTATGATTCCATCTTCTCGTCGAAATAATATCAAACTATGCATCAAAGCTTTTAATTGCACCATTTTAAGGTAGGATTCTCCAAACCCTTGTTGCCCTTGGACAAATTGAACAAAGAAACAATATAACTCATTCAAAAAATAACAAACTCACGGGAAAAGGTGGAAAAGAAAATAGATGTTAAAACAAAATACTTTCAATTTTAACAGCTTCTTCACTACAAAATGCTAAATTCCATTCTCCCACATGTAAGTAATCAAATTGTTAAATTTAGAAACATAACAATAACCTTAAATACGTTGAAAAAAGTTAGTCGGGAAGATGAAAGAAGCTCGGGTATTTGCCTCAAACAAACTTTATAATGAATGATATAGAAGAACAATAGAATTACATACAATGTTACACCATTGCTAAGATGCTTGCCATTGGAGTTGTGAATATCACCATAAAACCTTAGACAATGATCGAAATAGTCAATAGCTCAGTATGCTTACAGGTGACATAATCAAAAACCGTTATGCAATTATTGTGGTCATTCAAGTTTTAGACTCGAAGCCGCCATCGCATTAAGGGTTTTCCACTACTTACATCATTCCCGTGTTTATCTTTATTCTAGGTTTTGATCCATGCATCACTTTCTAGTCGCATTCCCTCAAGTCATTGATTCTAATACACAAAAATGCTCGGTACTTGTGGAGATTGCGTTTAGCAATTTTTTGCTGTCTCCAATCGTCTGGGCGAGATATTGGCATTTCATCTTTGATTCTATCATTTCAATGTAAGTGCAAGTTCTTTTGGGATTCATTTGTGAAATTTGGAACCGTATATCATAAGTTATGGTGACTTGATGGAAGGGATTCAAGTGTTTATATGGTTCTATTGTCTGTATTTGGCATTTACAAGCTCATTGTGATCAATATTGTCGTAACCAGAATCGGAACTGCTAAGGGCCGACTGAGACCGGACCAGAACCAACTTGACAACTATCTGTCGATTAAAAATACATAAATGTGTAATCATATATATATATATATATATATATATATATATATATATATACATACATATGTATGCATATATATATATACATATCTATCTATATGTATATATACATATCTATATATATATATATATATATATATATGTATATATACATACATATGTATATATACATACATACATACACACACACACACACACACACACACATATATATATATATATATATATATATATATATATATATATATATATATATATATATATATATATATATATATATATATATATATATATATATATTGTGTGTGTGAGAGAGAGACTTCAATGTAAATCCAAACTTTTAGACACCAAATATGCAAAGTTTTGCACATGCATATAGCATCAAAGCCTAAAGGCCTTTTTCTCCTATTTTATCGTATATTTTCATTTACTTAGGTATGATGGGTGCACCACTATGACTTGGTCTCAAGGCAATTCCAAATCGGAACTAATGGCCAAATTGGTCGATCTAGCTAGTTTGGGATGAAATCGGTCTATCAAAAACTCGTGTTCGCTCTCTCTCCAAAGGTGAATTGGTCTAGACTCGGCCAATTTCCCGATCCGAGTTTGTCCGGGTTCTGATAACACTGATTGTGACAAGAATAATTCCTTCTTGCTAGCAAAATGTAACATATCTCTATGATTATATATATAAATAATCTTTAGTATTCAAACCCATGAAAGCGCTATGAATTTTCCATGTGCAGATGTTGCTGAACTAATTTTCCATTCATTGGCAGCTCTTCCATTCATTGTGAATCTCATGTAAGCATTAACAATATATTAATGTAACTGTCAAATTCTAAAACAGTTAATAGTTTGCATTGTTACTGAACTGGGTAACACTTAAATTTTACATTATTACTCAACTAGTGGGTTAACAATTTATAACTTTTGAGGAATCCAGAGCTAAAAAGTCGCTGCGATTTATATAATGAGAAAATGTATGAGCTCCCACATGTCAAATGTTAGAAGCTATGTGAATGGTGGAATATATGCTAGAGAACTCATAGCATATGGCAAAGGGCGTTCATGATGTTATATTCCCAAGGGTGAATGATATTTATCCTTTAATTTGATTATGTGAGGTCTCTAAGCACTTCAATGATTTATAATTCCCTAGTACCTCTGCAAGAATTACCCCTAATATTTGATTGCCCTAGAATTCAAGGCAAAGCTCTGAAATCTCTCATTATGAAGCAAAAAAGGGAGCTATAAATATTCCCTAAAAATTGGTTTTCATTTAATACAACCATCCGGCTAATCCCATGGCCAAAATGTAGTTTTTCTATTTTAGGTGTAGGATACATATAGACTCATATCAACATTCTACAAGGACCTATTTGAGGTGAATTCAACATTCTAAAAGGACCTATGTCAAAAGGGCTCAAATCATAGTAAGACAGTCCAATAATTAAGCTAGGTACAAGTTCACAAGAAAGGCCAATCTATGTCACTATGAAAAGAAGGATCTCGGTAACATCTCAATCTCAATGACATCGCAGTGTTGAAATTACCTCTGCCTCAGTTCAGTACTATTATTATAATATTATTTCGATACCACATTAGTGAGAAGAATGAGTTATAAAGGTGTATTTACAGTTAAGGCTCGGTGTGACAAAAAGATATCAGTATAATCTGTATTACAGTGAAGATCTTCAGTGTTATAATCACAAGTCAACTACAGTCTCGGTATAATCAAACACATGATAAGTATGAAACTACAATTTGGAATTACCACACCACTGATCGTCTTCCATTGCACCTAGATAGGTGAACCATAGAAGCAAAGCTAGATTAGAACATTATAGGTTATTGCATATATTTTCTAAGAACTTTTGAATCAATGATCAACACCTAGATATCATTAAAGGTCTATGGTCTATCGAAATAGGAAAATTTATTAAAGTTCTTACTGTCCTCCTTTTTAGGCATAAGCAACCTCTTCCTACTCAACTATGCTACTTCGGGATGCCAAATATAGGGCCAAGTCTCGCATTACATCATGTTGAGAAAAGTACAGACTGTGAGGCACTACCATAATTGATTGCTTGGCTCCTACTACATCCAATTACCAAGACAACACAATGTATAAGACAAAGGAAGCTATGATCAAATGATATTGAGTACACAAATGAGTTAGAAAATGAAGTCGCTTACCTCGAGATTTCTTGTTAAATTCAACACATTTCTCCTTGCAAGCTCTAACAAGATGACAAAGGCATTGTGCCACTCCATCTTTTGCACATAAATCCAAATATCCAATAATGCATCCACTCGATATCTTTCTATCCTCTGGAAATGACCCCAAGTCTAAGAAGCACTCCCGTGCTTCCTCATCCAGGGCATCAATATTGATCTCCAAGCATCTAAGAAGCCCTTTCTTTGTGATAATCTGATATTGATACCCCTTTTAAGAGTTTGTTCTTGGCACCCTCCCGTGCCCTGGATGAGGCTGACCATACAAAGAGCTTCCGATCACCTTTAGAGCAAGTGGCAGACCTTTACATTCCTCTTGCACCCGTGATTCATACATTAGCAACACTAGTGAAAATTCCCGTAGGTGGAAACCAATCAAATACCAAAAAAAGAAAAAGTTGTTGAAAGCATGAATAGTTGCACGATAAGTATAAAGTTCACTCACGGGTTTTTTGTTTGATTGTTTATGAAGATGAATATACAATTGATTATATGGCTAGAATCTATTTTAATGGATTACTAATACCATTGTTAAGAGCATAGTAAGTATTAATATGGAATTATGTAAAACTATATTGATATCCCGATATGATATGCCACCTGTAGTAATTGCTTGTAATTAGGGACATTTAGGAGAACACTGTGTCACAATCATTAAATTGAACCAAACTTAGTACTTAGTAAACTAATATATTGCATATAAATTGCATTACTTGCTTGACTAAGCGGTTGTCCGCATTACTTGGAATAGATTTCGGTCCCAAAAGCCCAAAAGCGTAAAAAGGGGACGAGCATCGGCATCATCTAGCAATGGCAATTCATAAAGCCTCGGTGCACTGTGTTGTTGTGCGATGATAGAACGATCTCGGTTGTCACAAGGGTCTTATAACCTTCACTTGTAAATGACAATTTTTCCAAAATTGCCATAGACCAGACATCATCCAACACTACAAGAGTTCGCTTGGCTATCCTTTCGACATGTCGTCTATTGCAAACATTTGTCTATGTGCATCTTCGATATTCTGAAAATCAGGGTTTCTTCCTTCGAACAATCTTCTCCCACATGGTCTCTAAAATTTCCCTCGGGTTTGGGGATTGAGAAACTCGTAATGAAAATCACATTGTTTTGAAAAATACTTTCCATACATAAAAATCAATTTGTTAGGATTGAAATTCCATAAAATGAACATAAATATAGATTAAGTGCAAAAAATATAGCCTTTTAGGAGATGAAAATGGTTTGAATAAATAAAATCCCCAATTACCTTTAACTTCGATCATTGCAGAGGACAATGCCATAGTTGTTTTGCCAACGCCCCCCCATACCTTGCACCGCCACAAGCAACACCTCTTCTCGGAACATAATCCTCTTGAAATTCCAAATATTATTTTTCCAAATTCCCACTACAAAATCAGATTTTTGCTAAGCCACCGTAATTAGAAGTAGAAGAAGCTTCGTCAAAAAGCTCCATCAAACATAGCATGTGAACCCATTTGTTGTAACATGATGGCATTCTCATCGGGATCATTGGTGAGCCCGGGAATGATTGTTTCCATTCGGAGTTTTCTCTCATCCATCCGCCTCTAACTCGTACAAATGGCCTAATTAAGATTCAAACATGGCTAATTACCTGTTAAGCATCAGCGTCTTGAGTCTCGGGAATCTATTTTGATATGAGCCTAAGAGGAAGAACATTAGTCACTAACTAAAAACAAGGATGATTATAGATAACTTGAAAATATTGAATTCAAAATACTTGAAAAAATATATGTAAATAAAATAGATGCATTATTATTAATCAACAAGCAAATGTTTGAGATGTGGCTTGAACCTACCACTCTTATTGTCTTTGCCACCTACAATATACCAACTCTCACCTATTGTTGCACCAGCATATCCAGCCCTAGGAGTCACCAAATGACCATGTAGTTGCAGTTGAGACCACTCCATCTGGTAGTTAGCATCACAACTAATCAGAATAAAGATATTTTTAAATAAAAAGGGAAAGAAAAGAAAAGAAAGGAATAAAAAACTCATTACATCTGGACAAAAAAGCTCTATCAAACAAACACTGAAGACCAAATGAAGCATAAAAACACCATATTTCAAGACATGCAGACGCAAAATACCAAATCATATATAGGAAATGTTTAGCTGGTTTAAGTTTGGTGTCCATGTTTACTCAATTTTAAGGAATCTATTGTCCTTAATATGGAAATTTTATTAAAATATATAATGTATTTAGAATTGATTTAAATAATATGTATGCAAGTGAAGAAGGCTGCAGTATTTATAGTATACCCAATAAGAAACATTTTCAAAATATTGACAGTGTCTAATTGATAAAAATATGAACACAGATATAAACCATACATAGACAAAACCAAACTCTTATCATTTAACATGAAAGTGTTTATTAACCTCCAATCAGCCACAGCCCTCTTCCTCTTGGCCAGAGAAAACACAAGGTCAGGATATCATTTCTCTACCATGCTATCTTTCAAAAATCCCTCCAGTGTTTGAGTGTAGGCATGAAGAGTCTGAACTGCAGATTCTCTCTGGGGATACCTGAAACTAGTATACCTTGGTTCATTTAGTCATTTGCAATCAATGGTCAAATAATACAAGTGGGTAATGGTAATTCAAGCTTCCCAGTCTGTCTACTCACTCTACAGCCATAAATTTTCCTAAAATGAATCTAATATGTCTTCTACCAGCCACC
This sequence comes from Pinus albicaulis, assembly GCA_034641835.2. Classification (NCBI taxonomy): domain Eukaryota; kingdom Viridiplantae; phylum Streptophyta; class Pinopsida; order Pinales; family Pinaceae; genus Pinus; species Pinus albicaulis. The sequence continues at coordinate 122,946 of JAXQQM020085990.1, read as the reverse complement.
AACCTGCTTTAGCCTACCACCCTACCATAAGATGATATGGTAGGGCCATCACAAAGAGAAACCTAAAAAAACAACATGATTAAAAAAATCAACAATGTGGGAGTCAAGGGGATGAATACCACGCTTGATGAACTCTGCATAAGAGGCTTCCCCATCAGCAGTGCTATTAGTGCTCAAGATACTGATGACCCTCCTAAGGAGGAACTAGAAAATATATAGCAATAAAAAGGAAGTGAAGTGATGCACACTAGAGGTTGTCCACAAATATCATAGAGGGTGGTAGTATGCAAGAACAAGTAATGACTCGTGAGAGCACCCTAGATAGGAAAAATAACACTTAGCAGGTGGTGGAGGCCTTCAAGCTGTGAGGAATGGACTGATCATGAAAAATAGAAAAATGGAGATGTCTATGGAGTTTTCCCTCTTTTTCAAACCAGTAGTTCATGGGGTAGGGTCCAAGGATAGGGACAGGGTGTAGTGTCATATGGTGTTGGGGACCAAGGTAAGAGTTAAGGGAACCCTCTTGTTATTCCTCAAAATGCATTTGCATTTTGGGGCATTCATTCCAACAGTGCGGTGATTAGGATGTGAAACTTGGAGGTGGAGACTAGGCTGAGATTTTTCAGAGGCTTTTAATGGCATCACATATGGAAGATGAACATGCTAAAATGGCTTCCTGTAGGGCTTGACGTACTGCCTTTGTTGGAGCAGCCAAGCATACACTCTGAGACTTGTTCCTATCATGCCAGCTAATTGCATCTACAGGTTTGAATGGCTCCTGAAATGGGTCCAAAGTCAAGTTTTTTTGGCTAGCCTGTAGAAGCTGATCAGCTGAGGTTGAGTATTTTACTGTTTTATGGGGTTGTACCACCAATTGTGCATCGTAGCATGTGATGGTGGAAGGGGAAAAAACTTTGCAAAGCTAAGTATTTGGTCCACATAGATAATAAGTCATATTTGATGAGATGATGAGCCTCATGTTCTCATATTTATTTTGCAGAATATGGATAATGTAATTAGTTTATTTATTTCCTCCAATATAAACATTGAAAATAGTCATAACTCAAATATGTTTAATAGAGAAAAGTTTAACAGACTATCTAATGGTAGAGACTGTTTTATTCCATCAAAAATCATGTAAAGGACGGAAAAACAAACGTGTACAGGAACAAAGTTGACGGTAATATTTGCATGCATATTCAGTCAGAGCACGAGCTAAAAACTAACCAACCATTCACTTGTCAACATGAGAGATCACAGATAAACCACAAAATTGATCAAGCATTAAAATTGTATAGACATAATTGAAGAGTTAAAGAGCACCTGAAATAAAATTCATATCTAGAAAACAACATTAACGCAAATATGATCACAGAAGACACTGTCTGTGAAAATATTACCCATATTTTTCTAAATAATGATCTAAGTAGAAACACCACAAGTTGACTTAATATAATGGGCATTATATTATTGTTGAAGTGAGACACCTTGTATGTGTCTCAAATAATTGATTTGTCACAATATACTCAAAATTATCCCACATCTCCTTCAATAGATGTGTGAATATTCAGCGGGGAAATTTTTCTCCAATTACCATTATGGAAGAATAATATATGAACAAATAATCATATTATGTAAATGCAAAGAAAATACCAAACCTTCCTCTCAAAGAAGAAACACGGTTTTGTGGAGGATACAAAGTAGATGAGATTGGCAATCATCCAATATTGTCAAATCCATGTTTTTTTGAAAATAATGGGATGACCAAGAAGGCAAAAAATAATGTTGATGCGAGTTGGCCCACAATAGCTTGGACTAGAGTTGTAACATCTAGAGATGAGTCATAGACACATTTAGCAAATTCAGGCATAGCTCAAGACAGTGTAAGACTAGACAGAGCTTTGTTGTTATAGAGAACACTAATGTATCTCAACTAGACATTTTTAAGTGGATTGATGAACAACGTGTAAAAAATATGGATTTGATGTTTCACTTGTTTTAGCCATGGCCTTCAAGCTTGTTAGCACATGACAGGGAAGCTCTATCTATATTTTCAAGAATATTATCATGTTCTAACTGCTTTTTTGCCACTAACTTTACCTCCAACATCGTTGCACAAGAAATTAATGTCCAATGTGCTAGCAGTTTCTATTCTTACAAAGATGAATGGTCAAAGTTGAACTATGTCTGATTTGAATGAAATTAAAACATAAACATAAGATAATATACTCATTATATATCATTTGGAGAATTGAACTTGTCATAAGTAAAATTTTCTTCCAAGATCTCATGAGTATGCTAGAATATATCTCAATCATTGCCAACTTCTTTGCAAATCCCATATTGGCAAAAATTTTCAATGTGACTAAGGATATGTATAACTTACAATTCATGGTTCTCTTCTAGTGTTAAATGTGATTATTAGATGAGGAAAATTATTCTAGTAGATACAGGGGATTTGGGCCTGTCATATAACTTCAATGGAGTTATGATTATAGCACAAGACTTGATACAGATCACTATACAGTAGCCATCTTGATGCGTAAGTTATTAGGAGAGAATGAGAACTCTATTCTGCTTTTACCAGTGTTTTCTTAACACATTAGAGGAAGATATATTTTTGAGAAGGAACTAAAGGAACACTATGCTATAAAAAGAATTACTTTCTCAGGAAAGATCTAAAGAATTTGTGAAGTAACACCTTGTATTCAGACAATTAGAAAAAATAATTGTTGACAGACTAGAGGTAGGAAACTTAGAGTTAATACAATCAATGCCCAAATTTAAGCTTCAGTTTCCACAACACTCCTAACCGTAAAGGACAAATGAGGATATCATTGTAAAGAACTTAAGAGTAGATCCCTGTTCTGATTAGATGGTTTTGGTTGGGGAAAAACAATGAGAACAAGACAACTGAAAAATCATACAACAAGAAAGGAAAACCTTAAAGTAACTGACCTGTTTCATGTAATATATTTAATATGCTACCAGCAGTTTGGGGAATAAGTATTGGTATAAAATTCCAAGGTAAATTAAAAATAGTTGCATCATTATAAAGGTCTCTTGTGGGCGTTTCACACTTTCTTGCAGTTGTCTACAGTAGTAACATATCTGATCTATTAATATTCAATATTCTAGAGTTTTTTGATATATATTGACTATAGTAACTGCAGATACTCAACTGAGACCAATGCATATCATGACATGTCATCCTCTTTATGTATTTGAGAAGAGTTTTTTACTCTGCCAATGGTAGCCTAATTGTTGGTTTATAGGTTAGAAGTTCGAGAAATATTTGTTGCACCTACATTTTGTTATGAGAGCATGCTCAACCACTAATGAAGTAAAACTAAGTGAAACTTCAGTGATTCTGTAGGTCATTATTTCAAAGTTTAGTATTTAAGCTCGTGACAACTGGAAAAAGGTGGCAAGGTTAGGATCAGAAAACATAGAAAACAAAAATTATTAAATCACAAACAAAAAAATGTTAAAATCCCATATGTTTGATGTAAATTAGAAAACCAAGAGAAACAACTAAGAACGAAGGTTTCATTTACTACTAGTGGACAACAGTAGCCACCAATCATCACAATCCAAAATTCCATTGGGCCATTGCACTGGCAAACACTGTCCAACAATAAGGTGTGCTACAACAGGAATGTGGCCACTCAAGCTTGGAAAGCTGACTAGTTAAGACAAATTGCACAAGTGCCCAACCTCCCATACTATGATGAGGAAAAGTAATGTAAACAAAAAATACAACAAATCAGTGACAATGTATTTGACACCATGGTTACATGAAAATTTCTGATGTGCCCATATTGTGGGATTTATATGGTGGCTTACGATAATCTAGTGAAACCTTAGCCACATCATAGTTTCCATGACAATGTATGATGTGCCCAAATTATGGGATTTATATGGTGGCTTATGATAGTGTGGTCAAACCTTGGCCCAATTGTTGAGGCAAGTCCTAATTATTATCCAAAGTCCCATGCAAGGTAACCATACGAGAACCTGGCAATGTTGGAAGCCTAGCCTTCTTCAACTTTGAAGTCATTATGGAAAATAAAGTATTGAATGTAGAAGTGGCTTAAATGAACAATTGAAATTCAGATATTACTAGAAAGGCACAACAGAGGATGCTGCAAATTAGCCTTTGTAGAGTCTCCTCACAAAACAAGTTAGAGGGAGGGGTCTCTTTTCACAAAGAAGGCTTCTGTTAAAGAAGCAACGAGAAACTATGATGTTTAATTCTACAATCATGAAGAACTATTTATAAATAGTGAATGAGTTTGCACCAATGTCATTAGAATCTAGATTCTATAGTAGTGAAATGGAACTCAGTGTGATACATTGTTTTCAATTGAACCATTCAGTGTACATTGCTGATATAAGGAAATATGAAGATAGTGCCAAGTCATAAAAAATCCATTTCTTAGATCGAAATCAACATATACAGTGAGCGAATAAGGGAAATAGAACCTAGTTTGGAGGCTTATAAATAAGTGACAAATATCAGTTCTGAAGGTAGAAGTGGACCAACTTTGACCCATTGAATTATGAGCTTAATATCTGGAGTACAACTAGCTCTTCCTCATTGTACAAACTCAACAACATTTATGGCTCCCTTTTTCTTCTAAATGACACCCTCTACACACATGTAATTAAGGCATCTCCATAACCCATGCACAAATATTGTAATAGCAGCCATAAGAGGTTAAATCAACCCACAAAAATGCTACATCCAGCAAGGAAGTTTGACTAGCAACTTGTCCTTCAACACAATGTCACTCTTAGGAGGTACGAAGTTCGAACTTCAGCAAATGAGAAAAATATCAATCCTGCCTTCCAGAAACACGCCCATAAGACAAAGACTAGATTCGATCTCCCTTGTAACTGGTTATTGTACTTCCTTTGTTACAGAATTTGACCAGATGAGTGTAAGAGTGAATACGGCCCTCTTGAGTGGCAACGCGACCCCTTGGAAAAACTGAACTTGACCCATGGAACATAGGATTTCAACCTCGTTCACAATACTAAACTTGTTCTTCCTTGAGATGAACTTGACCAACAATGAATAAGATGAACTCAACCCTAAATGCAATGTTCACTTCATTTCTAAGAATTATTGAGAGGTTGGAGACTTAGAGGTTGATTTCAACAATCCCGTATACATTGATCCACACTTGATGCTAATGCCCAAAGATAGCCTTTCCAGCAACAAGGAAGCTCTTTGTACATAGAACTGTCAAATCAAGCACAAACTAGCATATATGGTCATTGATAATGGAAACCAGAATAACCTTCTCTTGCTTTAATTGGAAAAGGAACTCAAGTTACCAAACTCAAATCATCCCAACTCACATTAGCTTGGATGGGTCAAAGATTCACATTAGCTTGTGCTAATCACTTGAAAATAGATCAAAATGTTTCTAGAAGATGGCAAGATTTTTCCCAATATCTTATATGTTATTACAAACAAAGATGAGAAGACTTACGAAAATAAGATAATGATTAACTAATTGCGTAAAGCAGGGGCTTCTAGGTTCAACCTTAGGCATGTGGCCTCTTTCAATCCTAATATTACTTGGAATTATTTCTATTGTGCATGTCAAATGTTGGGTGATTATGTTGCTGGTATTGTCCTTCATTACAATTATGATCATTAATTCTAACTCAAGATTGGAACTGGTAGTGGTACTAGTATTCGTGCAAGTTTAGTAGCCCTTTGGGCCCTATTAAAATTTGTTATGGTTAAAGGTGTTCAAAATCTTCAGGTTGTTGGAGACTCGAAAGTGGTAATGAGAGTTTTAAAGGTTATCTGCCATTCGATAGTCTGGTTCTCTCTCTCTGACAACACTAAGTTAAGGAACTCCAGGAAGCTTTTCATTCGGTTTCTATTCAACATGTTCATAGAGAATTTAATTCTCAGGTAGATCATTTTTCAAAGGATCCCATTGCAATCAGCGAAGGGATTATGCATGGAAAATTAGAGGGAGGGTTTTGGTTTCATCTTTCACGGAAATATTGTTTTAAAAGAATTTTACAGGCAGTTTTAAGATATTATTTTGGGTTGTCTGCAATGTTAGCACTATAGGTGGAAATGTCATTTTGATGTTCAATGTTTATTAGAAGGATGTTTTGCAAAATCTGATGATAATCAGGAAGTTGTCTGAAAGGAGCTCTTATGCGTAGGCACAGTCAATGTATACTTTAATTTCTACTTGAAATAACAAATGCCAAATATACATTTGTTTTCTTGGAAGAAAAAAGACATAGAAATGAGGAAATTTTATGTGGAAGAAGATAAGAAATTTTCTGTAGGTTTCCATTTTCAAACAACTCTTTTTTCATTTACAAACCTGGCTCCTTTCGCCATGGTTCTTTGGATGACTGTAAAGATGGACTTTTATAGGCATGCTCTTTTTTCGCTTTAGTTATTATTGGAAGAAGCAGAGTGACTAGTCTTCTGGAAGAGCCAAACAAGGAATTTCTTTTCCAAGAAAAAAGCTTTATATTCAATATTTCAAGTGTGAAATCAACATATACATAGAACCACCCACACATGATCAAAAAATAAACAGTCCTAAGGCTTAACTGTAGAAATATCTGTTAATTGAAGTTAGAGATGGAAGGGTTATGCTAAATTTAGCAGTTTGGTAAAAAAACCCACATTTGAAGCAAAGGGGCAATCTCACTTTCTCTTAGTGTTGACTTAAGAAAATTCTCTAAATGGTCAAAAATATTAAATATAACAAATATAACTGAGCATGCATGGAGATTTTATCTCACTAAGACTTAATTTCAGTGAGGCAGTTTGACTCTAATTTAAAAGGCCAGTTCGCTTGAGTTCTAGATGTCAGTTAGGCTTGAGTTTGGTGAGGCAGTTGGACTTGGGTTCAAGGAGCCAGTTTCCTTGACTTGAAGATTAGATAGATCCTATAAAGATAAGAGCACAAACTTGATGAATACATCATTAGAGCTCTCATTCTCTTCTAATAGCTTACTAGGGAATTCCATGAGGGAATGAGGGAACTCAATTGAGATAATGAGCTTGAATAACTTAACTGAGTAATTGTTTACATTACAGATTGGCTTAACGGAAAATGGTTTTGGCAGAGTTTCTATAGCAAAAAATAATCAAAACTAAATTCCGGAAATTTCAAAAAATGAAAGCAGGGATGCAACAGTTTAAATTACCATTAACTTTTCCAAATGTTCAACAATGAAGACTTCACTAAACTGATAAATCTGGAAGATGATGCTAAGGCCTCTGAAACCAGGCTACACAAGGCTGCAGCTAGGCATGCTGTTTTCCCCTATTCATAATTAGTCAAATAAACTCCAAGAATAGATGGATAGTTGATTAGAAGGGATCACCCATCAAAGGTTACTAGGAAATTGACCTTGCTGCTAGATGTCTATTCCCAACACCTGAGGCTAATCTCAATACTAAGTGGATAAGGATGGTTTATTATCATTTAGCCCCAACAACAATCCATCAGTTTAAATCACCATTAATAACCATAGATTGAGTAGTAATAATTCATTGTAACAAGTGTTTCCTTGTATTTCTAAATATGACCATCAACCCATCAACTGCATTTTTACTTCGTTCAACCGCTTGAAATAAATCAATGGTTCCCCTCTGGTCTCGTACAAATCTCCCAAACATCATTCTATAAGATAGAGTTCTAATCCTCAGTTATAGCCTCCTTCCACTCCTAATAGGTTTTCTCGAAGTCACAGAAAGAATTCATTAACAGTCTCGTGGACTTCACTCTGGTCTAGTGGCAACTTGTAATGGGTGGCTGAATGTGGGGAATGGGTGCTACCACCTTAAAAAAAGAGATCTGCAGAACTATTAACTTGTTGTTTTATTTCTGATTTCTCAGACACATCATTTCATTCGTCTACAGGTCCTACCACTTATTCTATATTTTTCTTTAGATGTGAGCCCGGACACTGGATAGGATGAGATAAATATGGATGATACCATCAAAGGAATCCTAGCTAGCGACATTAATAACTATTTCCTAATTATACTCCTCAGTTAGACTAGGACCTATTAAAGTCATTTTTTTATCTGATCTTGCTCATGCTGAACCAACTAGAGAGGTTTCAAATGGGAAGGCCTAACCTATGAATGACGGGAAAGCTCAACCATAATTTGGGGGTAGATTTGGGACCAAACATATCATCTGCACCTGGAAATGCTAGAAATGATAGTGATTCACTTCCTTTAATGATGCGGCTACTTAAGCTGGACTGCTCGATGGAGGAAGCGATTCGGTTGAATCCATTGATTAGCTAGTGAGTACTTGAAAAAAAATCGAAGAACCAACATCATCAAAAACAAAAATCCTAGAACCAACAACATCATAGAACAAACGAAAAAAAATCATTTCCAGTCGATCCTTACCCCAAAAAAATCGTATGAATCAACAACATCTTAAAAAAAACAGAGCAAATACAAATGCAGGAAATAAAAAAATATAATCTTATAAATCCAACTAACCTGTGACTCCAAGTATGCAAACTTCAATTGTGAATTTGCTGCTGCCCGCCTCTTCAAAAGCCTCCAATTTCTTTTTAATGTGTCTTTATATATAAAAATTTTCTAACCCTAAAATGTTTTAATCACATTATCAATTTCTCTCGAAATATATCAAAACCCTCTCGCCAACAGCAAAAATCCTCCCACAAACAGCAAAAATTTCGCGCCACATCCACTTTTCATCCAGTTTTTATCTAAATTTTAGAACTGTCTACAAAAATTGGGCACCAAAGACTGAGAAAATCGTCTCCATGAACTATTTCGGGTAAGAAAAACGAGTTTCTCTCTGTTCTTGGGCTTGTTATTGGGCTTCCAGACGAGTGACAACTTTGACTTTCATACGGATTTGATATATTTTGAATGAAATTCACCCATGCCCTCCCCCTACTTAGGGTGCCAAAGACTAAGAACATCGTCTCCGTGAACCAGTTGGAGTAAGAACAACGAGTTTCTCTCTGTTCTTGAGCTTGTTATTGGGCTTCCAGACGAGTGAAAATTTTGAATTTCATAAGGATTTGATATATTTTGAATGAAATCCACCCATGCCCTCCCCTGGCTTCGACTTTGATAGACTTCAAATGTGCCATGTATTTTACAAATCTTCAAATAATTTTTTTTAAAATAATTAAAATATTAATATTAATATTTATTATTTTAATTATTAATTAAATATAAAACCACAATATATTTAAAATTTAATTTCATATAATATAATTAAAACAAATAAAATATAAATATTGATAATTATTATTTTAATAAATTATTTAAGGTTCATATATATATATATATATATATATATATATATATATATATATATATATTAAATTGGTGTTGCACAATATATCTATGTAAAACATATTATAAATAAATTTTATATTTCTGTAAGTATTCACAGTTTGAGTGGGTCTAATGGTTTAGAGTGTGTGTTTCCTCCTAAGAGGTCATAGGTTCAAAACCAGAGGGGGTAGAGTATGTATGGCTTCGTAGACTTAGCAGTCAAATCGCTATGTGGAGGTGGGTCCCTTGTCCCACAAACAAGGGGGTCTCATACACCAATTTGGTGTCTGGATTAGTCGTGACCTTAAAATTATATTATTATTATTATTATTATAACAAAGGTTCATACACTCTCTAATGGGAGTGAGGTTTGAGCAACAAGTGGAAGGAGTCTCGCATGAGTAAATACAAGTGGAGCGAGGATGAGGGAGTGCCACACCCTCGACTTAGTGTCGCGACGACCGAGTGGTGGGGGGGTGCACCTTGGCGCGATGGGCGCCCAACTTGGGTATGTGCGACGATGATGTGCAATAGTTGCGCCATATTAGCGAACGCCCACCTTGGACGCGTTGTGTAACGGTGGGCGAGTTGTGTGTTTTTGCGGACACGATGAGCGAGAACGTCAAATGGGCGTGTGCCCCATAGCGGGCAGACGAGTCAAAGGCGTCGAGCGAAGTCGTGTTGGTGAGCGTGTTCGGTGATACGAGAGTGCTGTGTAGCAATTGGGTGAGCTAGGTGGGATAGGGCATGGGCAGCCGATCAGTCGTTAGGGCGGACTAGGAACCCGTGGTGGCAAGGGGAATCATGGGTATGATCGCTCTGAGGTAAATGAGGGGCAGGGTATCCAGCATTAATGTTTCTTGGAGAACTGTCATCCATTACTTATCAAAAACCTAATGGAAAGAGTATTGGACATAGATGAGAGAATTTAACACTGCAGATGGATTCCGAGAATCTTGTAGTGAAATGTAACACTTCGATATCAAAATTGCAATTTTCCATTTATGGCATGACACAATTAAAAATTATTGACATAAATGAATAATTCATATACTTGTTGTACTCGTCATATTCTTATTCTTGGACTATAATAGTCATTTACATTCATCATTATTAATTTTGTCAATTATTATCTAGTAATATATTTTAATCCTAGACTAAATTATTCATTTAAGTTAGTTGGTTTTAGTTTAGTCACTTATTATCTAGTCATATATTTTATCCTTGGACTAAATTAGTCATTTAAGTTAGTCGTTTCTATTTTAGTCACTTATTATCTAGTCGTATATTTTATTCCTAGACTAAATTAGTCATTTAAGTTAGTCATTTTTAGTTTGGCTACTTAAAATTGCTCAAATTTAGTGGTAATTCACTTGAAATAATAGCGGTGACTAACTTTTTTAGTCACCTGGTCATTAATTTCATCATTTTTTACTAGTGTATGTATAAAGCTTTGGCCTCTCATCCAAGTGTGACCGAGGAATTTTTGACAATCATCCTCGTGCATGAAATGTACATTGAACCAATTATTCATCATATTACTAACTTTCGGGATGTATCCCAAAGTAGGGCACTAGAAAATATTAAACCATTCGACCATGTCAACTTCCCCCATATCAGAAAAGATCCATCTACCAATTAGAGCTCGCTTTTGTAGGCTTTCCACTCAGCCCCATAAATCATCATATTCCAAAATTACCTTCTTGACCTCCTCAGCCAGTTTGTAGCAGGATTTCATGGAGCGGTCGTGACCTCTGGTGTGACCTCAAATAAACTTTGTATGCACACCATCCCATAAATCAGTACTTTGTTTCTCATCCCTTTCAGAAGCTATGATATGAGACCGATCAAAAGATTGTGCAATTAGGCGTTCATCCGAACCCAACACTTGCATGCGTTCCTTCTCTGCTACCAATGTGGCATCAATGAGAGCCTCGTGTGCAGACGTTTCAGAATATAAAATGTCGAAAGCTTCCGCTATCATATTTAAGATGACCCACTGTGAACCCTTCCCAAAAATATATTAGATTAATTCAATCCAAGCTAGTATTCGAGTGCAACAATCAAGGCAGAGAGTGACAATCAACACAAAAGATAGCTGCCACCCATAAGAGGTAAGTCGATAGATGAAGGAATATGTCAAGTGAATCACCTAAGTATCCCACCCACTCACTAATGAGAACAGAATACACACTTCCCACCGACCCAATTAAGAACTTTCGACATGGGCAGAGAGCCAAATATGGCGTATGCAGAGTCTATGTTAGAATGAATTAAGTTCCATAAAGAGAGGTCACCTACTCAAACAACGACAACCTAGATAACATCATACCGCGAACGAAGGAACCTTGGATGAAGTACAACTGTACCATAACATTCATAAATTATTCCTCATCTGCAATCTACCAATATATAGGATAACAGATCAAGGACAGATGTGCATCCTGATCAGGTCAGAGACCTTGGGAACAGTAGTTTGCATCCAAACTTGAAAGATTTGAAACATTCCCGCCCACCAGAAAACAGCCTTGGTTTCCGAAACCAAGGTGGTGGATAGCCCGAGTCTTCGGAAAAACTAGAGAGGAGCATTCAAACCATCCAGTCATACATGGAAACAGTAGCAACAACAACATCCAGCACAATGCCACCACCAGAAGCAGAACGGAAACCCAAAATCTTTACAGGGCCTAGAAATGATAAAGGAGTCCAACCATTTGTGCCAGAGAATAGACCATCTTGATTGATACGACGAAATTAGATTTTCCGCAGCCTTGGGAGTCTCATGTGAGGGAAGCCTACTCCCTCTGTTTTGCATTGGCCTCGTTCAAAAGAAACTTCACATGCAATTTTTACATTGCATGCAAAATTATGATAGGAATTACTCCGAAAAAAATAATCTGAGCGACCTCATAAAGGTCTGATGTCATATTTCAAACCAACAACACAGAGTTTATTAGGCAACAGGAATATTTCACATCAAAACAATGAAAATCCATAGGCAGATGAACCCCATATCAACCCATCTTCCACCCTTTCTAAAACACTTAAACCATTAGATAGCCAATCCTCGAACTTATCTCACATTAAGCTCCAAATATAAAAAATTACCATACTAGGTCCCAAAACTAACTTCCATGCTTAAAAATTACCCTTCCTAAGTAAATACAAAGGCAACCCACGTTCAAATTCTAGAAACCCTCCGAGCCATTACACGAAAAATTTCACTCACTAACAACACTTTGCTCACTAGTGCGTCTCATAGACACAAGGTTCCAATTGCATCAAATCCCCACATAACAATTGAAATATCAAAATGAATGACATATCAAATATTTTTGAATCCCCTCATAGAAAAGCTTGTTTATAAAGTCATTTATGTGCTCTCACTAGAGTTCCTTTCTCTGGTGTTTTCCTCTCTTTTTATTTCGTTGCGTTTATGCTTGATATGTTTTATACATTCTTATTTTTTATTAGATTCATTTGGTATGTTTTTTTGTTTTTTTTTCATTTATTTTAATTCATAATTTAAATAATATTTCTGACCAAGTTTTAGTTTATATTTGGTTATTTCTTTATTATTATTATTTTTGTTTATAAACATATTTATTTATTTTTAATTTTTATTAATTTATGTATTTATTTGTATTTGTGTTTTTATTATTATTATCATTATTATTATTATTTTTTAATTTTTTTTTTACTTAGTCTTTATTTATTATTTTTATTATCTTATATTATTTTTATGACTTTAATTGGTTTTCATTTATTTTGATCATTGATGGTATTTTTGAGTTTCAATGTCTATTTTTATGGGTTTTATGTTTTAAAAATGTGTAATATTTTTAACATCTTTTTTTCTATTTATTATAGGTTTTGACGATTGCTTTTCTCTGCATTATATATATTGATAGTCTGATGAACCAATCTTCATTTTCCTCCTGATGATGAAGTACATTCAGTAATTCGAAATAAGTGGGTTTTATAATTTCTTATATAATTTCCCAAAATATTGATTATAATAAAACTAATTACCACGTTTAAGTTTTTGATCATATCATTCAAGACAATTATAAGACGCGAGAAAGAAGTAAAGTGATGAGAAACAAACTGCACTGATTGTATTATATTCATGTGTTATTGTACTTTGGTTTGCAATAATAGAGATAGTATGTGTTATTGTACTTTGGTTTGCAATAATAGAGATAATTTTGATTACAAGAAAGTATATTGTCAAAAAAAGTTATTGTCTTGTCAATTTTATATTCGATGCAAATTTTATGTGAGACCATGGAGGAAAAACAAAAATTCATGGTAGCTCATTATTCTCATCCCTAACATCATTCATCATTTTTATTTGAATTTACCCTAACAACATTCATCATTTTTATTGTAATATTGTAATATTTTATAATGGATTTCAATGATTAAAATTTTGAAATTGTTATCCCCTAACGAAATAAGATTGATATTAACTTTTGAACTTTTGATTTATTTCTGTGAAATGAATTCTGCTATAGTCGTATATTTATTCTATGCTTATTATAGGTATTACAATATCTTATAAACGAAACTGTCTCAGGGAATTACGTGACATTTCAATACTGTGACTCTCTTAGTTGACAAGTTGAACATACATATATGCTCATCTCTACTGTTCAAGCTTTCAAGCATGCTGAAATATTTCTCTCGTTTGTTTTCAATGCTCATACACTTTCCAGCTTGAAAGCAAGCAAAGCTTAATAGAAAGTAGTGACATGTGAAATCTTGGCAAATCTCCTTCAGCCGTGAAAGAAACGCTTTTACATACTTGTGAAAACTTTGTAATGTATTTTCCATTTAGGAAAGGGAAGATTCTTCACAAATTGAGCATACAAATACGCTCATCTTTACAGTTCAAATTTGCAAGCATGTTGAAATAATTCTCTAGTTTGTTGTCATATACCTTCCAGCCTAAAAAACAGCCAAATATTAATACAAAGTACTGACATGTCAAACCTTGGCAAATCCCCTCCAGCCATGAAAGAATACTTGTACATACTCGTGAAAACTTTGTAATGTATTTTACATTTAAGAAAGGGAAGATTCATTTAGAGAACAATTTCCAGTATAAATTGATTCAACTCAACTATCATAGAATAGGTTTTATGAGGATAAAAAAATGACAGATTAGCAAGCATAACTTGGCGATTTACATGGTCAAAACGCCATTTCGAAATCCCCAAACAGCACACTGCAGCCTGCAAAATATTGTTGAGACCTTCCAATGTTATTTTTCGATTCTCTGCATAAATGCAACTGTTGAACAGCTTATTAGCTCACAATTGAAAAGAGCATACCAAAATTGTGGGATTACTATGCACAAAAAGAGTTTTTGGAGAGCATTTAACATTTGGAGAGATTTGAACTTAGCATCTAATTTGCACATCCTCAAGTTAGAACAATTTTTTAGTTCAATATTTAACCATTTAGTCATATGGTAATCCGTTTGAGCACTTTAACCATATTTCTGGAAGGAGAAGATCTGCCTAAATATAAGAAGGAAAAATAGTTACTAAATGATGGAATTCCTTTACAGACAATGATTCATGAGGTGCTGCTTATTGAGACTATCCTCATGTCATCTATTGTTAATTGGCCTCACCACTGAAATGGCTGGCAATCCCATCTACAGTCTCAATTCCGCTGAGGAGATCGATCGGAAGCATTAAACCATCCCAAAAATTCTTGGTGTCATGAGACTCAAAAGTTGCATCATGATCACTTTTGTTCAGATCGGAGAGTGGACTAGGAGGGATACCCAATTCCTCATCTGTGGCGTGTAGTAGGTAGTCAATGCTGACGGCACCAGCCTCTTCTTTCATTTCACATGATGAATCTGCCAGCGCGCTTTCGCCAACAATACATGACAAAAAAATACCGTTATCCCACAAATTAGTGTTGGGATTTTCAGAATTCCAAAACAATAAAAACTGCCTTCCTTAAACATAGAGAAAAATTCTAAAATTCACTCACAGACAGAGTTTTCAACTCAAAAAAAAAATTCTATTCATAAAAAAAACTGTTGTTACAATCTGATAACTTTCCACTGCTGGGAGATTACAAAAATATGGAACTGCTTCACACACAGTGTCCAAATCACTCTTCTCTGTCTCACACAGAGAAATACTCTGTTTCTAAAATAAAAACAAACACTACTGTGTATGCTCTGTAATTTTAAAACACTCTGCTGTTCTGTGTAATTAAAAATTACAACTCTGTCTCTCTGTTTTTAAAACATACACTCTGCTGTGTATAAAACATACAAACGCACTGCTGTGCATATTACTCATAATAACTTATAGCTCTGTTTCTGCATATTACAAAACAAAATATCCCAAAATATCTCAGCCCAGTTTAATGCCATTCATTGACATTAAACCACAAAAATATCACCGCTTGAATTCATTTATGGTTCCATAAATTCTGCCGGCACCTCTTGGAAGTAGCATTGATGTCAAATTGACTTTCTGGCACCGTGATATTTATTCCAGCACTGCTGTGCTTCCATAAACTCTGTTTCCCGCACTGCTGTGTTTTTATAAAAAATTCACTGTGTATATTCTTTAATACATTTCGGCCCTTTTAATATATATGAATCACATATATTAAAAATAAAAACAATTAACATTCAAACAATAAACCAAACTATTGTTTTAAAAACCTGTGCGATGGTAAATAAAATTAAACCCAAATCTTATACGTGCATTCATGTGGGCCCTCCACTGATGACATCAGCATTTCGAGGGGGTTCATTCCTCTGCCCACAAACATTCATCGACCCCCGCGGACAGTCTTGTGACTGCATGGTGTGGGCCCAGCTCCGATGGGGTATGGGCATCTGCCTGCTCTGCCTGCTGGACCCCCGCGGACTCTGCCTTGCCGCCTGTTCATTTAACCGGCAATTGGAAATTAATTCCAACACTCCCCCTTAATTTCAACTGCTGGGTTTTCCTGCATACCCATGCATTTTCTGAAATATTCAAAGCTTTTCTGTTGTAGTGGCTTTGTGAGGATATCTGCAAACTGATCCTCTGTTCTGCAATGCTGCAAAACAATCTCGCCATTGCTTACCAATTCCCGTATGAAATGAAACTTGGTGTCAATGTGCTTTGTCCTCTTATGAAAAACAGAATTTTTAGACAATGCAATAGCTGAGCTATTGTCACAAAATATCACTGTCCCTTTTACCTGTTCTTGACATAAGCTTCTCAACATTTTTCTCATCCAAACTGCTTGACACGCTGCTGCTGTAGCTGCCACATATTCTGCTTCTGTTGTAGACAATGCTACAATGGGTTGTTTCTTAGAAGCCCATGAAATGGCTCTTGAACCCATGTGAAAAACATAACCGGAAGTGCTCTTCCGATCATCTACACTTCCAGCCCAATCACTGTCAGTGTATCCAACTAAATCTGAACATTCTGAAGTAGTATAAAAAATACCAAACTTTTTAGTACCTTTAACATACCTCAAAATTCTTTTTGCTGCTTGCCAATGTGCCTCCTTTGGCTTTTCCATGAACCTGGAAATCAAACTAACAGCATGCATTATGTCCGGCCTAGTTGCAGTCAAATACATGAGGCTGCCAACTATGCTCTTGTACAAACTAGGATCAAAATCCTTGTTGTTGTCCTCTCTGCTGAGCTTTAATCCCATCACTGTGGGAGTGATTGCTGATTTGCTTTCCTGCATGTTAAATCTTTCAAGCACCTCATTAACATACTTTGCATGTGAGATAAAAATCCCATTTTCATCTTGTTCTACTTCTATTCCCAAGAAGTATCTCAGCAAACCCATATCAGTCATTTCAAATTCCTCTTTCATGACTATTTTAAAATGTTCAATAAGGCAATCATCATTACCTGTAAAAATAACATCATCAACATACAAGACTACAATCAAAATTTTACCATCTTGTTCTTTGATGTAGAGGTTGGGTTCTCCCTCACACTTTTCAAAACCATTTTCCAGTAGATATGAATCTATCCTACTGTACCACGCTCTTGGCGCTTGCTTCAGCCCATAAAGAGCTTTCTTCAACTTGCATACTTTGTGCTCTTGGCCTTTCTTCTCATAGCCGAGAGGTTGATCTATGTAAACCTCTTCCATTAACACTCCATTTAGGAATGCTGACTTCACGTCCATTTGGTAAACTTTCCATTTGTTTTGTGCTGCTATGGACAACACTGCTCTCACGGTTTCCATTCTGGCAACCGGTGCGAAAGTTTCCTCATAATCTATGCCATGCTTTTGTTTATAGCCTTTGACAACAAGCCTTGCCTTGTGTCTCTCTATCTTGCCTTCAGCATTACTCTTGGTCTTGTAGACCCATTTAACACCAATGACATCTTTACCTTTTGGGAGTTCAACCAAATCCCAAGTTTTGTTCCTCTCTATGGCATTAATTTCCTCATCCATAGCTTCTATCCATTTCCTATCATTGATAGCTTCTTCGAAATGAACAGGATCATAAACATGACAATATAAAGCAAACAAAGAATTGATACCTTCATTAGCTATATCTTGTTCATAAATATCTTTCAAACTTCTGAATTTCTTACCTCTTTCAGTAGGTGTACAAGTACTTGAAGAAGCACTTGAATTTCCTCCTTGTGGTGTGCTTGGAGAAGCACTTTCATTTCTCATCAAGGGTGTGCTTTACTCTTTTGTTGGTGCTGCTATTTGGGGATGCATTTCAGCCAACTCATCATCATTTTCATCATGAGATAAACAGTGTTTTACATTCACTGTTTTCTCTATGCTTCCATCCCAAGCTTCCTGTTCAATGAACTGAACGTCCCTGCTCACAAGAAACTTCTTGCTGGATGGGTTATATAACCTGTATGCCTTGGATTCCTCACTGTATCCAATGAAAATACATTTATCCCCCTTGCTATCCAACTTCTTCCTGAGCTGATCCGGAATGTGTGCATAAGCCACACATCCGAAAACCTTCATATGTGTGACACTTTGCTTTGCGCCACTCCATGCCTCTTCTGGCACTTTGTTCATAACTGCCTTTGTAGGACACCTGTTCAAAATATACGCTGCACAGTGTACAGCTTCAGCCCAATAATCATTCGGCAAATGCTTTGCCTTTAACATACTCCTCGCCATGTCCATTATGGTTCGGTTCTTCCTTTCGGCTACTCCATTTTGCTGCGGAGTATATCTAGTTGTAAACTGCTTATGAATACCATTTTCTCTACAAAACCGTAGAAAATATTTAGAGATATACTCACCTCCTCTATCAGTCCTTAAGACCTTGATATGCAGCCCACTCTGATTCTCAACAAGTGCTTTGAAATTGCAAAATTTTTCAAACACTTCACTTTTCTTTTTCAAAAAGTAAACCCAAGTTTTTCTTGTAAAATCATCTATAAATGTTAAGATATAGTGGCTGCTTGCAAGTGACGGAGTTTGCATCGGTCCACATACATCTGAGTGGACAATCTCTAAGGGTGTTTTTGCCCTTATGCTTTTCCCGGAAGGAAAACTTTCTCTGTGTTGTTTCCCAAGAATACAACCTTCACAAAGGCTGTCCGGTTTCTCTATCAATGGTAAACCACTTACCATTCCTTTTCTGTTCAACAATTTAAGACCTCCAAAGTTGAGATGACCAAATCTCAAGTGCCATAACCAATTATCATCCTTTGGTTCGCTTTGGTAAGTCTCCTGTGCAACTGCTGCTTTCTCTTCACCGTTCTTCAAGTCTGCTCTCATTCTGAGAGGGGACATCCTGTTCCTTGTCATCTTTACTTCAGCAATACACTGTTTGCTGGGTGGTTTATCCATGATGGTACAAACATCATTATCAAAGAAAACATTATACCCCTTATGGACAAGCTGTCCAATACTTAAGAGGTTACACTTAATTCCTGGAACATAATAAACATCTGCTATGGTTTTTCTTGCACCTAATCTTGTTAAAACATTTACATCTCCTTTTCCCATAACAGAAACTTTGCTATCAGTTCCTAGTGTGACTTGTGACTGCACACTCTCATCTAACATAGAAAACATTGCTAAGTTTCATGTCATATGGTTACTACAACCGGAGTCTAGAAACCATAAATCCTCATTCTTTTCTTCAGCCATATTACAAGCTAAAAACAAATTACTTTGGCTGTTATTTTCTTTTGTGAAATTTGCACTAGTTTCACTTCTCATATCATTTTGCTTCTTCTTTCTACATTCATTAGCATAATGACCATATTTTTTACAATTGTAACATTGGACATTGGATTTGTCATACCTTTGTCCTTGTGCATTCTGCTGACCATTCTGTTGGCTGCTGCCTTGGCCTTGATGCTGATTTGGATTGTTGCCCCTTCCTTGAGCATTTGCTGGACTGTTCCTTCCACCTCTGTTTTGGCTTCTGCCTCTTCCTCTTCCTTTGCCTTGCCCTCTTCCTCTTCCGAAAGACATCTGGGACTTAAAAGCATGTTCAAGAGATGAGTTTTCACTCCTACCCAATCTATGTTCATGGGTAATCAGTGATGCATGCAGTTCATCCACTGAAAACTTTGTGGGATCCCTTGTCTCTTCTATGGTGGTGACAATCACATCGAATCTTGAGGGTAAACTTCTCAAGAGTTTTTCAACAATCCTCTTGTCCTCAAGAGTCTCTCCATGAGATCTTATTTGTGTGACCATTCCAATCACATGAGTGAAGAATGAGTCAATATTGTCTGACTCTCTCATGCAGAGAGTCTCAAAATCTCTCCTCAGCAACTGAAGTTTTGCTGTCTTCACCTTCTCCATTCCCTGATAAGCTGTCTTGAGAGTTTCCCATGCTTCACTGGATTTCTTAGCTGCTGCTATCCTTGGAAACACACTCTCATGCACTGCTTGATACAAGAAGAAAAGAGCCTTGGCATCTTTCTTCTTATTGTTCTTCAATGACTCCCTTTCTGCCTGAGTTAAAAGAAGAACCTCTACTTCATTTGCTGGCTCTTCAAAGCCATCCTCAACTAATTCCCATAATTCTTGTGAGGTAAATAAAGCTTTCATAGTTATTGACCAGTAATCATAATTCTTTCCATTGAATTGTGGGAGATGGATATTTCCCAAACTCATACCTGTGCTGGCTCCAGCCATTCTGCACTCTTTAACTATGATAAAAACATTTGACTGTGTTTTAAAACTAACCAACTGTACTGCAACAGTAACACAAAAATATATAGAGAAATACCTTCGAATTCTTCTTGTCTGAACCTTCACTCTGCTGGAGAGGCTTCTGCAAAAACGAACTCCTTTCCTTCAACTTATTTGACCTTCAAATAGCCTGGATTGGCTCTGATACCATGTTGGGATTTTCAGAATTCCAAAACAATAAAAACTGCCTTCCTTAAACACAGAGAAAAATTCTAAAATTCACTCACAGACAGAGTTTTCAACTCAAAAAAAAATTTCTATTCATAAAAAAAACTGCTGTTACAATCTGATAACTTTCCACTGCTGGGAGATTACAAAAATATGGAACTGCTTCACACACAGTGTCCAAATCACTCTTCTCTGTCTCACACAGAGAAATACTCTGTTTCTAAAATAAAAAAAAACACTACTGTGTATGCTCTGTAATTTTAAAACACTCTGTTGTTCTGTGTAATTAAAAATTACAACTCTGTCTCTCTGTTTTTAAAACATACACTCTGCTGTGTATAAAACATACAAACGCACTGCTGTGCATATTACTCATAATAACTTATAGCTCTGTTTCTGCATATTACAAAACAAAATATCCCAAAATATCTCAGCCCAGTTTAATGCCATTCATTGACATTCAACCACAAAAATATCACCGCTTTAGAAATCTTTATGGCTGCATTAACTCTGTCAGCACCGTTTAGAACGCATTGATGGCGCCTAGATCTTTTCATTCCAGTGCTGCTGTCTTTTCCTTTCTTTTTATTTCTACACTGCTGTGCCTTTTATAAAAAAAATCTTGTGTAATAACATTTACTGTGTATTGCAATACAACAGCACTCCTTTGCCTCACGGGCCCTTTTTAATATATAATTCACATATATTAAAAACAAACAAATAACTTTAAAACATTTAAAACAGACTTGTGTTCCTTTTAAAACAAATGCCGTATCAAATCATTTAACCGAAGATAATATGTTAACATATAACATATGGCCGTATAGTATATGTGGGCCCCCAGCTGCTGATGACGTCAGCATCAATTCCGATGGGGTTCATTGCTCTGTCGGCCTAACTTTCCAGACCGCCGTGGACTTGGCCTTCCCCTTGGCCTCTTCAATGCCGCGTCCGCGCAGTTGGAAATTAATTCCAACAGGATGTTACTCGCATATCGATGAGATATCGTCGGATAAATGGCAGAGACCTCGCGTAAACAGTCACATATCCATTGAAAAAATTGCATATCAGCGTAATGATCGGCTTATCCATCAGCGTATGGGTTCACAGAAAAAATTTCAAGTGGTTATACCTCGCGTATTCGAGCACATATCGCATTTCAAAACCCATTTCAAGTGCTTATACCTCGCGTATCCGACGACAGATCGCATTTCAACTGGCGGTGATAGCTGGCATATCAAGTGAGATAATTCGTGATAATTCGTGGATAATCCCATATATTCACCGATGATAATTCACGTATCTGGATTTTGTGATATATTCGTGGATAATCCCATATATTGACTAATCATAATTCATGTAATCCGCATATTCGCCAATGAAAATTCGCATAGCCGGTGTCAAAACAGCTTCTTCTTTCCGCCTACTACGACGACGGCAGAATTACCCTTCATGTTCCGCAATGGTCTGCTGAAGAGGTTGCCCCAGTATGCCTAATTTATTGGATAATTTATATTTTTAGTTTTTGTAAGGTGAAATTTTTATTTCCTATTGAAACTTGATATTATATCAAGAGATATATCTTCTTCTCTTTCTTTTTTGTATTTTTGTCAATCTCTCACAAGGAGACCAGATCATAACCATAAAAAGACTCTCCATAGGGACGAAAATGATAACAATAGGAAACTACAAAATTCAAAATATAACTACAGTTCTATCCTAACATGCACTAAATAGAAATTCACTAATATCATAGGAAACACATAAAAAAACATGAGATAGCTACATTGAGAGCTCTGAATCTCAAACTACAATCTAAAAAATATCCTTTGAGCCTTCATGAGAAATTCCCACCACAAGGGGAATACCAAGCTACTCCTCTAGTTTGCCTAATATACAGTCCGAGTCTCTTAGATAGCAGTAAAGGTGCTCCAAGGAATGAAGGGCATCGTCCCTATGCTCTTATCAATCTAGTAGTGTGTGCCCTAATAAAAAAACTCATCTGCTAGTAAAGGGAAATTGTTTGGGAGTACTAGTTAAAATAACCACTGGTGTGCCCTATATCAAGGATCCACTGAGCCCATTATACCAAGACCTCATTGTCTAATACGGGGTATCTATGTGTGTATTCTTCTCCCTTAGATCGAGCAATTTATTTACGAATAGGGTTTAACATCAGGTCTCAGTATCATCCAACAAACTCCTCCAAATGATGATGCATGTGAGTGTTCCATTTTTGGGTTTGATCTTGATAATATATTTCCCCCCTCCAAACCTCTGCAAAATTACTTGAAATTTACGCAAAGGAAAGTTATTTTATACTCTAAAATAAAGGAAGAATATATTTTGTTAAGCTCTAAATCTCAGGGAATATTCCACCTCACGTATTTCTCAAAATCATGACATGTTCTAGAAAAGGGATGGTGTAGAAAAGCTTCCATCCATACTCGCATATTTTAGTGTGGTGCCTTGATATCCTCCATCAAATTCCTCCAAAAAACGTGGTAGCACCATGAAACAAACTAACCATGATTCCCCCCTTGGAACAAAAATTACACTGCTAAACCAATGAACCAATACATTTTGTACTAGGTATGGGAATTATGAGTATGTTGTGGTTCCTTTTATTTTGACTAATTCTCTAGATACCTTCATGTGTTTGATTAATAGTATGTTGCGTCCTTACCTGGAAAAGTTTATTATGGTGTTCATTAATGATATATTGATATAATCTAAGAATTAGGAATAACATGCAGAACATCTGGTAGTAGTGTCAAGTTTTTTTAGAAAGCATCATTTGTATTCCAAGCTCAACAAGCGTAATTTATTTCAAAATTAAATTCATTACTTGGGACATGTTGTTCCAAGGAAGGCACAAAAGTGGACCCAAAAAATATTAGAGATCTCATGGAGTGACATACCCCTAGGAATGTGGATGAGATGAGATCATTCATGGGATTGACAGGTTACTATGGGTGGTTCATAAAGAACTTCTCATGGATTTGTTATCCTATTAAATATTTACAGAGAAAAGGAAATAAGTTTTAATGAATATAGGAGTGTGCAACAAACTTTGATCAGTTGAAGCATTTCCTTACAAATTATCTAGTCTTGAAGATTACAGATCTAGATCTAGAGTTTGTGGTGTGCAAAAATTAATTGCAAGGAACGACTTGGTGGAGTATTATTGTAGGAATTACATGTGGTATGATATGTGTCAAGGAAACCGAATGAGCATGAGTTGACATATGCGACTCATGATTTCGAGTTGGAAGTTATCATTCTTTCCTTGAGGACATGGAGGAACTATCTTCTTGTCACGAGATTTCTTCTGATGAGTTATCACATCGGGTTGAGATTCTTGTTTGACGAACCTAATTTGAATGCCAGGAAAGCTAGATGGTTGGCTACCTCAACAATTTGACTTTTAGATCAGTTATATCAAGGGAAAGGAGAACATTGTTGCAGATTATCTTAGCAGGGAATCATGTTGACATGAACTAAAATATTAAGAAAATGATAAAACATTAGGGAATAGGTGATGAAGATATGTATTATCATCTCACAAAATATGGCATGGTCAAATTCATGAATAGGATCTATGTGTTGGATGAAAATGAGTCGAGAATCTTATCTTGAGAGAGTTTCATGTCGAACCATATTTTCGTCACCTTGGATATCAAAAGATGTTGAAACCAATGAATAAGTTATACTATTAGCCGAATGTAAAGAAACAGGTGGTTGATTTTGTTGCTAGGTACCTTCGTTGTCAACAGGTAAAGGATGAATGGAAGCACCCAATTGGTTTGATTTAGCCAATTCCAATTCCATAATGGAAATGGGAGTTCATTTCCATGGACTTCATTATAATTTTTCCGAGGACATAGAGACAACATAACTACATTATTGTTTTCGTTAACAGATTGACAAAGGTAGCTCACTTCATTGTAGTAAAGTATTCTAATTCATCTAGTGACATAGCTCAGATCTTCATCAAGGAGATAACACGGTTGCATGGTGTTCCCAAGAAAATTTTATATGACAGAGATACAAAGTTCACTGCTAAGATTTGGAAGGATTTTTCTATTGGATTTTTCTATAGGATTTTTCTATGTCATTCATGGGAATGATAGGTTATCCTATTAAATATTTACAAAGAAAAGGAAAGAAGTTTTAATGAATATAGGAGTGTTCAACCAAGTTTGAGCAGTTGAAGCATTTGCTTACAAATGCTCTAGTATTGAAGATTGCAGATCTATATCTAGAGTTTGTGGTGTGCAAAAATTAATTGCAAGGAAGGACTTGGTGGAGTATTGTTGTAGGAAGTACATGTGGTAAGATATGTGTCAAGGAAACCAAATGAGCATGAGTTGAACTATGCGACTCAATATTTTGAGTTAGAAGTTATCATTCTTTCCTTGAAGGTGTGGAGGAACTATCTTCTTGGTAGGAGATTTGTTCTGATGAGTGATCAGAGTGGGTTGAGATTATTGTTTTACCAATCTAATTTGAATGCCAGGAAAGCTACATGGTTGGCTACCTCAATAATTTTGAATTTGAGATCAGTTATATCAATGGAAAGGAGAACATTGTTGTAGATGCTCTTAGCAGGAGAATACATGTGAATTACACATCAACTATAAGTTTATATGGGATAGAGTTTCAAGAGCATATTTTCATACAGGGAAGCATGATGACATGTACTAGAAGCTTAAGCAAATGATACAACATTTGGGAATAGTTGATGAAGATGTGTATTATCATCTCACAAGATATGGCTTAGTCAAATTCATGAATAGGATCTATGGCTGGGTAAAATTCATAAAGATGTGTATAATTGCATTTGAAAATTTTAAAGATAAGATTTTATTTAAAAATCTTATTTATTGGATAATTGATATTTTTACTTTTTCAAATTGTTTTTTTTTTTTATTATTTATTGTATTTTAATGAAAAAAATTCCCCCAATTACAATTGAAAACTATTAATTTCATTTGAAAATTTTAAATATTTTCTTTAAAAATCTTTAAAATAACATGTTTTAAGAATATACTTTTTTTTCTTTATCCAAACCAACTATATAAAAAAATACATACTTCGTTATTGCTCAAACCCCATGGAGCTAGCCATGGGGTTTCAGACTCCAAAATTGCTCAAACCCCATGGAGCTAGCCATCCATAGTTTCAGCATGTCAACCCTCTGTTCTCGAATGAAGCAAACCCGGTCGTTTGGGCAATATATATTTACCAAATTTCAAACAAACTTAAATATACCAAAACAAACAAAACAAAATGCAGAATAGTTAGAATTCAGACTATCCCGCGGTACTGTAAACCCTCCCACCACTGATTGAAGTTATAAATGCAGTTGTAATTGCTGAGGAATTGTTAAATGTGAAGCAATTTTAATGGTAGAACGAAAGGCCACCGTAAGAGAAATCGATAAGATTGTCCTCTGATGCAATTTGTTCAAACCAGGTTGTTATGGCGAGTCACTCCTGTTCTCGAATGAAGTAAACTCCTTCGCAAGGACCTCCGAATGGAGCCCGCCATGCATTCTCGACGATTTTTTCATAAACTGAGAGCTGGAATGTCGTTACTTATACTCTGCAATTTGTTATGATTTGGTACTTTCAAGACGGTGGAATTGAAATCTTGGCTCCCAAACCGAGAAAATTAGGATCCGAATTAGAAGAGGATCCGAATTAGAAAATTAGGACATTCGATACGTTTTATGATAGGAAGCTTTTGGAGGGAGAGAGCGGCATTGGGTTCATAGATCGATTCGATGCCTGGCCAAAATGCCAGGGGAATTCTCGAAATCGCAGTCACAGAGTTACTGCGAAGGATATGTTGTTGTTATTTAGCTACACACACTGATCACTCCTCATTGTTTTGTTTTTTAAAGCTTGAATGGGAAAATGATACCCGATGAGAATCGAAGTTGGGTAAATCTGACCGTTCTCAATTTAATTTCGCTAAAACCCCAGAAAATACGCGTAATGATCTGCATATCCCTCCTCATAACCCGCCTATCCACTGATAATAACTATATCTTATGATAATTCGCGATTCACTGATAGGTCGCGTATCATAATTCGCATATCGGTAGTGATAGCTCGCATAACCAGTGAGATTGCCGCATATTCGACGGATGTTACTCGCATATCGATGAGATATCGTCGGATAAACGGCAGATACCTCGCGTAAACAGTCGCATATCCATTGAAAACGATTGCATATCAGCGTAATGATCGGCTTATCCATCAGCGTATGGGTTCACAGAACAAATTTCAAGTGATTATACCTCGCGTATTCGAGGACATATCGCATTTCAAAACCCATTTCAAGTGCTTATACCTCGCGTATCCGACGACAGATCGCATTTCAACTGGCGGTGATAGCTGGCATATCAAGTGAGATAATTCGTGATAATTCGTGGATAATCATATCAAGTGAGATAATTCGTGGATAATTCGTGGATACCATATATTCACCGATGATAATTCGCATATCTGGATTTTGTGATATATTCGTGGATAATCCCATATATTGACTAATCATAATTCGTGTAATCCGCATATTCGCCAATGAAAATTCGCATAGCCGGTGTCAAAACAGCTTCTTCTTTCCGCCTACTACGGCGACGGCAGAATTGCCCTTCATGTTCCGCAATGGTCTGCTGAAGAGGTTGCCCCAGTATGCCTAATTTATTGGATAATTTATATTTTTAGTTTTTGTAAGGTGAAATTTTTATTTCCTATTGAAACTTGATATTATATCAAGAGATATATCTTCTTCTCTTTTTTTGTTTTTTTGGTCATTCTCTCACAAGGAGACCAGATCATAACCATAAAAAGACTCTCCATAGGGAGGAAAATGATAACAAAAGGAAACTACAAAATTCAAAATATAACTACAGTTCTATCCTAACATGCACTAAATAGAAATTCACTAATATCATAGGAAACACATAAAAAAACATGAGATAGCTACATTGAGAGCTCTGAATCTCAGACTACAATCTAAAAAATCTCCTTTGAGCCTTCATGAGCAATTCCCACCACAAGGGGAATACCAAGCTACTCCTCTAGTTTGCCTAATATATAGTCTGAGTCTCTTAGAGAGCAGTGAAGGTGCTCCAAGGAATGAAGGGCATCATCCCTATGCTCTTATCAATCTAGTAGTGTGTGCCCTAATAAAAAAACTCATCTGCTAGTAAAGGGAAATCGTTTGGGAGTATTAGTTAAAATAACCACTGGTTTGCCCTATATCAAGGATCCACTGAGCCCATTATACCAAGACCTCATTGTCTAATACGGGCTATCTATGTGTGGATTCTTCTCCCTTAGATCGAGCAATTTCTTTACGAATAGGGTTTAACATAAGGTCTCAGTATCATCCAACAAACTCCTCCAAATGATGATGCATGTGAGTGTTCCATTTTTGGGTTTGATCTTGATAATATATTTCCCCCCTCCAAACCTCTGCAAAATTACTTGAAATTTACGCAAAGGAAAGTTATTTTATACTCTAAAATAAAGGAAGAATATATTTTGTTAAGCTCTAAATCTCAGGGAATATTCCACCCCACGCATTTCTCAAAATCATGACATTTTCTAGAAAAGGGATGGTGTAGAAAAGCTTCCATCCATGCTCGCATATTTTAGTGTGGTGCCTTGATATCCTCCATCAAATTCCTCCAGAAAACGTGGTAGCACCATGAAACAAACTAACCATGACTCCCCCCTTGGAACAAAAATTACACTGCTAAACCAATGAACCAATACATTTTGTACTAGGTATGGGAATTATGAGTATGTTGTGGTTCCTTTTATTTTGACTAATTCTCTAGATACCTTCATGTGTTTGATTAATAGTATGTTGCGTCCTTACGTGGAAAAGTTTATTATAGTGTTCATTAATGATATATTGATATAATCTAAGAATTAGGAATAACATGCAGAACACCTGGTAGTAGTGTCAAGGTTTTTTAGAAAGCATCATTTGTATTCCAAGCTCAACAAGCATAATTTATTTCAAAATTAAATTCATTACTTGGGACATGTTGTTCCAAGGAAGGCACAAAAGTGGACCCAAAAAATATTACAAATCTCATGGAGTGACATACTCCTAGGAATGTGGATGAGATTAGATCATTCACGGGATTGACAGGTTATTATGGGTGGTTCATAAAGAACTTCTCATGGATTTTTTATCCTATTAAATATTTACAGAGAAAAGGAAAGAAGTTTTAATGAATATAGGAGTGTGCAACCAACTTTGATCAGTTGAAGCATTTCCTTACAAATTCTCTAGTCTTGAAGATTACAGATCTATATCTAGAGTTTGTGGTGTGCAAAAATTAATTGCAAGGAACGACTTGGTGGAGTATTATTGTAGGAATTACATGTGGTATGATATGTTTCAAGGAAACCGAATGAGCATGAGTTGAAATATGCGACTCATGATTTCGGGTTGGAAGTTATCATTCTTTCCTTGAGGACATGGAGGAACTATCTTCTTGTCACGAGATTTGTTCTAATGAGTTATCACATCGGGTTGAGATTCTTGTTTGACGAACCTAATTTGAATGCCAGGAAAGCTAGATGGTTGGCTATCTCAACAATTTGACTTTCAGATCAGTTATATCAAGGGAAAGGAGAACATTGTTGCAGATTATCTTAGCAGGAGAATACATGTGAATCATAGATCAACTATAAGTTTAGATGTGATAGACTTGGAGGAGAAGATCTTTCATGCATAGAAGCATGTTGACATGAACTAAAATATTAATCAAATGATAAAACATTAGGGAATAGGTGATGAAGATATGTATTATCATCTCACAAAATATGGCATGGTCAAATTCATGAATAGGATCTATGTGTTGGATGAAAATGAGTCGAGAAGCTTATCTTGAGAGAGTTTCATGTCGAACAATATTTTCGTCACCTCGGATATCAAAAGATGCTGAAACCAATGAATAAGTTATACTATTAGCCGAATGTAAAGAAACAGGTGGTTGATTTTGTTGCTAGGTGCGTTCGTTGTCAACATGTAAAGGATGAATGTAAGCACCCAATTGGTTTGATTTAGCCAATTCCAATTCCATAATGGAAATGGGAGTTCATTTCCTTGGACTTCATTATAATTTTTCCGAGGACATAGAGACAACATAACTACATTATGGTTTTCGTTAACAGATTGACAAAGGTAGCTCACTTCATTGTAGTAAAGTATTCTAATTCATCTAGTGACATAGCTTAGATCTTCATCAAGGAGATAACATGGTTGCATGGTGTTCCCAAGAAAATTTTATCTGATAGAGATACAAAGTTCACTTCTAAGATTTGGAAGGATTTTTCTATTGGATTTTTCTATAGGATTTTTCTATATCATTCATGGGAATGATAGGTTACTACGAGTGGTTCATAAATAAATTATCATGGATTCGTTATCCTATTAAATATTTACAAAGAAAAGGAAAGATGTTTTAATGAATATAGGAGTGTTCAAACAAGTTTGAGCAGTTGAAACATTTGCTTACAAATGCCCTAGTATTGAAGATTGCAGATCTATATCTAGAGTCTGTGGTGTGCAAAGATTAATTGCAAGGAAGGACTTGGTGGAGTATTGTTGTAGGAAGTACATGCGGTATGATATGTTTCAAGGAAACCAAATGAGCATGAGTTGAACTATGTGACTCAAGATTTTGAGTTAGAAGTTATCATTATTTCCTTGAAGGTGTGGAGGAACTATCTTCTTGGTAGGAGATTTGCTCTGATGAGTGATCAGAGTGGGTTGAGATTATTGTTTTACCAATCTAATTTGAATGCCAGGAAAGCTACATGGTTGGCTACCTCAACAATTTTGAATTTGAGATCAGTTATATCAATGGAAAGGAGAACATTGTTTTAGATGCTCTTAGCAGGAGAATACATGTGAATTACACATCAACTATAAGTTTATATGGGATAGAGTTTCAAGAGCATGTTTTCATGTAGGGAAGCATTTTGACATGTACTAGAAGCTTAAGAAAATGATACAACATTTGGGAATAGTTGATGAAGATGTGTATTATCATCTCACAAGATATGGCTTAGTCAAATTCATGAATAGGATCTATGAATAGGATCTATGGCTGGGTAAAATTCATAAAGATGTGTATAATTTCATTTGAAAATTTTAAAGATAAGATTTTATTTAAAAATCTTATTTATTGGATAATTGATATTTTTAGTTTTTCAAATTGTTTTTTTATTATTATTATTTATTGTATTTTAATGAAAAAAATTCCCCCAATTACAATTGAAAACTATTAATTTCATTTGAAAAATTTAAATATTTTCTTTAAAAATCTTAAAAATAACATGTTTTAAGAATATACTTTTTTTTCTTTATCCAAACCAACTATATAAAAAAATACATACTTCGTTATTGGTTTAAATATGGTCTTAAAGTGTAGGAGTTCTCTTTTTCCCAAAATAAATATATTACAAAATGTATACTTTGTTATTGTTTGAAATGAGATGTTAAAATTGAAGTTTTTTTCAATTTCAAATACAATTATATTTATCATAATCTAATATTTTCTCATCTTATTTCATAGTTCAAAAATGTACCAGTGTAAATTTATTCCAAAGCTTTTTAAATACAATTACACTTTAATATTTTTTATTCTCATATCTTAAAAGTAATCAAAAGCACATGTTTCTTTGTGAAAATCTAGTACTGGAGAATTTGTTGTATAATCATTGTTCTGTTTCTCTGTCGAAATATTGTATAATATGTTTCCCCTCTCCAAACCTCTGCAAAATTACTTCAAATTTAAGCAGAGGAAAGTCATTTTATATGCTAAAATAAAGGAAGAATATATTTTGTTAAGCTCTAAATCTAAGGGAATATTTCACCCCACGTATATCTCAAAATCATGACATGTTCTAGAAAAGGGATGGAGTAGAAAAGCTTCCATCCATAATGATAATATACCAAAATCAAATTTCAAGTAAATAATGATAATATACCAAAACCAAATTTGAGAAGTGCTAGAAAGTTACACATAATCTAATGCTTTTCGAACAATTGAAAGACAAATTCATCATGTTAAGTCTTAGAAATATAATTAGTGTTGAAATCATTGAAACTAACTAAATGAAATTTCGATTTTATTTGGTATGTTTCCATATTTTTTTAATTTTATTATAAGGATTCCACCCCACATATATTATTGTCCTTAGGATAAAGGTGACAAGGATAATGTAGCACTGAAAAAGAAGTTCAATGCAGTCGATAGAGTACATGGGTCTCAGAATAAGTAGTAAGACAAAATTGATGGTAGAAATCCTTTGAGA
Source organism: Pinus albicaulis (assembly GCA_034641835.2). Lineage (NCBI taxonomy): Eukaryota > Viridiplantae > Streptophyta > Pinopsida > Pinales > Pinaceae > Pinus > Pinus albicaulis. Next base: position 90,891 of record JAXQQM020085990.1, on the reverse strand, counting down.
TGATGGACTTGTGGTGGAGAAAAACACATGAGGGATTGACGATAACATCAGGGTGGTAGGCCTTTTTTCAGTTTTCAGTTTGACTCTCTCATTTCATTCACACTCTCTCATACACTCTAATATACTTATAGCATTCTTGGAGCCATTATTCACTTGGATTGGAGAAATAAGGAAAAGGAAGCAAGGAAGGACATGGAGACATCGATATAAACAACTACAATTGGCTTAACTGCAGGTAACATGTTATATGTATGATCTCCATGTTCATTTTTTGATACATTGTTTATGCATGTGATTATTTGGTTATGTGTTTTCATTATCATGGAGGGTTTCCTGGATTGATAGAGATTTGAACATTGCCTTTCCATTTCTTGGATAGCCATGGAATTATGGGTTTTTGCACTTCCTTTTTTTTATTGGATATTAGTTTTTTCCTATGTTTGTGTGTTGGAAAAAACACTCTAGAGCCTTGTAATATCTTGGGTTGAGTTACTAGTCCTGGATCCTAGGTTGGGACAAATGCTCTAGTACCTTTGGTGGATTGATTTATTGGTCCTTAGAGTTGGATTAGACAAATTCTCTAGAGCCTTGTGATAGTTGTGGGTTGAGTTACTAGTTCCTAGGGCCTTGGAAAACTTATTTAGAGAATGATCTCATTATGTTTATTGATTTCTATACCATACAGGTGGAATCCCTATGGTTAAAGGTTGAGGTGGTTTGGCCTCTGGAAGCCCTGGTTGTTTTTTCTTGGTCTATTCCATGAGACCCACATTCATGCTTGGAATATGGGGTGGTGTTGATTGGATGAAAGAAATATTTGGTTTAGCCAATCTATGGTCAGGTGTTGCATGGAAGTTCTTGACTTGGTTGGCATTTTCATATGTTAATATTTAATTATTTATGTTTTACCATTATAAAAGGATTCATCCATGCTGATTTGTACAATTTCAATGTATTAGCAGTGTAGGAAATTTTATAGGTAAAAGTCAAAGATGCTTTTCTATTTTCTAGATTAGTGGTTTGTCTTTCCTATTTTCATGAAATTAGTTCCATATAAATTGGGAATGGGTGGGTTTCGACCCCCTTAGAGTTAGGAACAATATTTTGTATATATTTCATCATCTTGAATATAGAAAGGGTTGATTGTGAAGTAAAAGAGCACTTTTTATTTGATTGTAAGTTGTGGACCTCAAATAGAAGTAATCAATTCAACAATACAAATGATGCTTTGTTTCAGGATTCCTATGTAAAGAAAATGGTGATGTTTTCCTCTTTTTAAATATGTTTTTCTTTCAAGTTTCACATGGGTGCTCTTTCTTAAATTGTTTACAAGAAGATGATGAGTAGAATTTTCTTGCAATATTATGCTCTAGATTGTTAAGAAATCTCACTGTTTTCTTCTAACATTTATGTGTATAATTCATTTTTGTATGCTCCATATTTGAATTTATCCTAAATATTATTCATCTCATCCACCCCCAACAGTTCTATAATATCCAGCAGTTTTCCTACCTTGTCGTAATTGAAGCTTTCCTCTATCTATCTGTGATTGATTACTGAAAACCCTTATGACTCCCTGCCCAATGGGTTCTTCCTTCATTCTGCAACCACAATTTTAAAACCAATACCTTGATATTCATACCTAGCCTAAAACCCTAGAATGTGATTTATTGAAATCTGTCAAGAGAGATCCCTCTCTGGGATTGGAAAGGCTAGTTTCTAATACTACAAGTGGTTTGTGGTTACCTCTGAAGTTTTCCTCCTCAACCTAGGAAAACTATGAAGTGCTAACAACAATTATCATGCTTGGGTTCTAGGATTTTGTACTTGCTTATTGGTCATTATTTACAAACTCTATTGATCTGAATATGGGAAAACTAGTTTTGTTGTGCTATCTCCCTCATCAGTATTAAAAAAATGTGTTTAGGATCGTCTCAAATTAGCCATTTTTGAAGTGGTTTATGTGTCAAGTTTTTGTGTTTTTTATGAGGAATTTATGAGTTAATTAGTTGTTAAAATCTCATGTACAACAAATAAAATGCAGAGAAATAACACACATCATACAGATTTTGTACTTGATTATTGGTCATTATTTAGAAACCCTATTGATCTGAATATGGGAAAACTAGTTTTGTTGTGCTATCTCCCTCATCAGTATTAAAAAAATGTGTTTAGGATCGTCTCAAATTAGCCATTTGTGAAGTGGTTTATTTGTCAAGTTTTTGTGTTTTTTATGAGGAATTTATGAGTTAATTAGTTGTTAAAATCTCATGTACAACAAATAAAACGCAGAGAAATAACACACATCATACATATTACATAATAGTTGATAAAAAAGTTCACCCCTCCTGGTCTACATCTCCATGGACCTGCTTCAACATGTTAGGCCCTCTTTGTATTAATGGTAAAATGTTTGATCACATTCACCTACAGTGCTCCAATGGCTTTGAAACCTACTCAATTGGATTCAAAAGACCAAAAAACCTCAAAAGAGACTATTCAATCTATGAAAATGGTCTCCAACTGACCTAGGCATGACCTCCTCTCCTGGTGGCCCTAAGCATCGTTAATATTCAAAGTGGAAAAAAAACTTTTAGAACTGCTCCAACACCTCTGAAACCCGTTCCATTACCTTTAGAGCATCAAAATAATCTAAGAATGACTCTTCTTTCTCCCAATTTGGTCAAATTTTGCACAATATATGCCCAAAACAATTTTTCCTAGTAAACTGCCTCCAAAACTCGAGAAAACTCTAGTTAGGGCCGCCAAACTTGGTGGCAGCTCCTATATTGGTGGTTCTGCCAAAAATTCCACCAATTTAACTGTATTTTATTAATGCTAATCAAGATTAATTATCAGATAAGTTTGAGTTTTGCGTATTAAGCGCGTTTAACTCTAATCCAACATTAGAAGAATGCTTAGTTCTTAAATCTTAGATTATGGGTTAATAAACCCATATTAATAATTTAATCCGCACTCTTAATATTGACACCACCTTCCATTGGTCCTATGGTAAGGTCTTATGGGGAGGGGGCTAGCCCCCTCCAAACCTCCGTTGGATCAAATATAACTCAAATGCATAGATTGTTAAGTACTAATGTCTTGGGCTATTGGTTTACTACTCCATTCATTCGGGGGAGGTCATGGGGTCAAACCCCAAACTCCACCCTTCGTCGTTGTATATTTTTTCACCGAAACACACACACACACACAACCTTTATATATAATTGAAATGCACCAACTCCAGACTTTGCATATAATTCTACCATAGGATATGTATCGAATTCGAACTAATTTGTAATAAAATCAATTCGGAATTTGGATAGGGTCCACTAGTTCATAAAACAAATTCACCTTCCAACCAAACTAGAAAATCATGCAATGAAACTTGTCACAGTGTCATTGGGTGAAATTGAAGAATATTCCCAGAATATTTGTGTTCTACTGACTGGGCTGCCATGTCACCATTATGTCATGTTTTGCAATTGTTTTAGTTGTTTAGGAAAACGAACAACATGCTCTATCTTCTTCATCTAGATTGTGTTTTCGACAAAACGAATTGTGCCAAATTCCTGGCAATGAGATATTCACTGTTGTTAAGTTTTCAATCGATTTTGAGCACTTTGAATATTTGGAAAAAAATTTCCCCTAATCCAAAATCTGATCACCTATACATCCTAGCTTTCCATTTCTCACATCCTAGCTTTCCGCCAATACCATTGAATTTCATAACATGGTTGGAATTAAAATATGACATGTTTTTAATCGAAGTGTTGCATCTAGATTTAATTGTGGCAATCAATGTTAATTGGTTCAGGGAGCGGCTTCAAGATTTTCATATAGACATAAATTCTTGGTTAGGAAGATAAAGATCGTTGTTTCATGATTTTAAAACCTTCATGATTTCTCTTATTGCATTGACTATAACCTCGAGATATTCAAGTTCCAAGAGGTCTTCTATTAATGAGAAGATCCATATCCGAATAAACGAAGCAATAAATTTATGTTTGTTCGGGTTGTAGCATTCATCCTAGAAATGCATAAATAATCATGCGTTATTGAGGGGATACGAGCCAGTTTCAAAGAACCTCTTTTGATTTTTCAAAATGTGCAAAAATCACCATGAAAAAAGCCTTTGGGTTAATGGCAAGATCGACATGAATTTAGAAATCAGAGCATGGTCTTTCATGTGTTTGCTTGATTCCTCCGTACAATTATTCGACATTACAAATTTGGGTTTTTCTGTGGATTTTTATAAGCACTTCCCTTTGATGTAGGAATTCCTTTACACAACAATAATTTGAGTATCACTCGTGTTAGTATTGCTAGGGTAAGTTTCAACTTCCCCCTCCTCGGATTTCTTGTAACTACATTACAATAGGAGGGGGTTGCACCCCTCCTTGTGGCTCCTTGGTGAGTATGTTTTGACATGCCACCGAGTCTTGAAATACAGTTTTTTGTGGGTTCCGAATGATGGTGAACACTTTGTTGCTCCCTTTGGAATCTACAGCCATTAAGTTTCTTCCTTGCCAACAATGATTTTTAATTTCTTTATCATCTTGAGTAGACACTTTGGTTTCCTACAAAATCAAAAACTCTGATTTTTCTCTTTCAATTCTATCTATAAGGTTTCTCTGCTTCCCCTTGTTGTTGAGGCGTTGAATATTATAGATAAATATTTTGATGGAAGAGATGATTGAGAGATGGAATAGTAACCCTATAGAAGAATCACTTTTCGTGAGCTAATGAGTAGTTCCGCTACATTTTGGATTAGGTGACTAGTCATTTTCATCCACTTCTTTGCACATTCTTCTAGAGTCTAGTTTTTCATTTTTAGCATCTACGATAATCCTTCAACCTCTCCATTCTTCTGGCATATTTTCCATTGGATATATAACTGGTAAAACGTGCTCTTATACTCCCAAGTTCCCGAGAGTTAAAATCCCTTAGACCTAAGAGTAGAATCTATGTAACAAAATTATTAATATGTGTTTTTAAATATTAGTGTTGATTATTTTTAAAATAATTTAAATGTTGTTTAAGATAATAATCCATGTTTCATTATTCACCATTTTGGACACTTTAGACATCAACCAGAAGTTTGATGCATTATTGATAAAGCATTAGGGTTCGATTTTTTGGTCTATAGATGAATGTTTTGAATCTTTTGTGAAAGGAGGCTTGAAAGGAGTGTGTTTTATCACTAATAGTGTCAACATCATCACCAACATGTGCATATTTTTTAGATACCTGATTGTGGCTTAAACAATGAAAAATAGATAGCGTTGCGCACACGTGCAACATTTTCACATAGTCAAATTTAAGATTTATTTATGACCAAATCGAGATGAATATTTGGAAAAAAAAGAAATATTTTTCAACAATGGGACAAATAACAAAAACCTCTCTGAGTTTTTACATAACTATCATGGTTTTGGAGATATTTATAAACTATCAGTCGTTGCACTCAAACATAGTCACTGTTTTATCGATATATGTGAGTCGTACTTGGCTCAAGTTTTTGTGAATATGAATTATGATGATATTCACTTTTTGTAAAAAACTCAGCCCATTTGGACTCACCATTTGACATATATTCACAAAATACAGTTTCTACCCATACATGTGTGCACAAAAAGAGCAACTAAACTAGTATTCCTTCAAGGTCACATTTTGGGAAATTTTTTTATATCTACGGGGAATATATGTTTTCATTACAAAATAAAGTTCATATAAAAAGTTTTTTATATGATTTCATCGATTCATGAAGTCAAATAAATAGGACATATGACGTGCTCAGGAGGTGTTGCGCTTAAAGACATAAAATGTTTTCGACCAAATTTTCACCTTAGTGTGGAAAATGAAGTCTTCGATCATTTAATTATTTATGTTTTACCATTATAAAAGGATTCATCCATGTTGATTTGTACAATTTCAATGTATTAGGAGTGTAGGCAATTTTGTAGGTAAAAGTCAAAGATGCTTTTCTATTTTCTAGATTAGTGGTTTGTCTTTCCTATTTTCATGAAATCAGTCCCATATAAATTGGGAATGGGTGGATTTCGACCACCTTAAACTTAGGAACAATATTTTGCATATATTTCATCATCTTGAATGTAGAAGGGGTTGATTGTGAAGTAAAAGAAGACTTTTTCTTTGATTGTAAGTTATGGAGCTCAAATAGAAGTAATCAATTCAACAATACAAAGGACGCTTGGTTTCAGGATTCTTATGTCAAGAAAATGGTGATGTTTTCCTCTTTTTAAATATGTTTTTCTTTCAAGTTTCACATGGGTACTCTTTCTTAAATTGTTTACAAGAAGATGATGAGTAGAATTTTCTTGCAATATTATGCTCTGGCGTGTTAATAAATCTCACTATTTTATTCTAACATTTATGTGTATAATTCATTTGTGTATGCTCCATATTTGAATTTATCCTAAATATTATTCATCTCATCCACCCCCAACAACGCTATAATATCCAGGAGTTTTCCTACCTTGTCGTAATTGAAGCTTTCCTTTATCTATCTGTGATTGATTACTGAAAATCCTTATGACTCCTTGCCCAATGGGTTCTTCCTTCATTCTGCAAACACAATTTTAAAACCAATACCTTAATATTCATACCTAGCCCAAAACCCTAGACTATGATTTATTGAAATCTATCAAGAGAGATCCCTCTCTGGGATTGGAAATGCTAGTTTCTAATCCTACAAGTGGTTTGTGGTTACCTCTGAATTTTTCCTCCTCAACCTATGAAAACTAGGAAGTGCTAACAACAATTATCATGCTTGGGTTCTAGGATTTTGTACCTTCCTATTGGTCACTATTTGGAAACCCTATTGATCTGAAAATGAAAACCTCAAAATAGACTATTCAATCTATGAAAATGGTCTCAAGCTGATCTAGGCATGACCACCTCTCCCAGTGGCCCTGGGCTTCATTAATATTCAAAGTGGAAAAAACACTTTTAGAAGTGCTCCAACATCTATGAAACCTGTTCCATTAGCTTCAGAGCATCAAAATCATGTAAGAATGACTCTTTTTTCACCCAATTTGGTCAAATTTTTCCCAGTATATGATTTTATTATTTAATAAAAATATTAAAATGTATAAAAATGTCAAAGCAAGGGTAGGTGCGTTCAATATAGGAAATGTGTTACTTAAATCAACATTGTAACAATAGATGTGTTAAAAAGTGTATTCCTTGATAATAATACATTATGATATTATCATACATTTATAATTAAATTTAACTTATTTAATTTTATATTAACTTATAAGATCATATATTATTTAAAAAAATAAATATTAACATTTGAAAGGAATAATTTTAATTATATTATTATTATTAAAGGATATTAATTATATTATTATTAAAGAGTATTAATAGTTTTTAAAGATTAAATATTAAGACTATAAAATCATAATAATATTATAAATTATAATTAACATATATAACCTTTCACTTAATTTTCTTTTATTAACGCCTTCTCTTTCATGGAACGCATCTGGCGGACCAACAGAACACCTCGCCTTCTTGCATCTAGCCGTTGCTAAAGCTTAACAAATTCATATATATATATATATATATATACAAAAATAAAAAGAAAATGAATCTGTAAAAAAAAAATTGGTGAAATGAAATGCCGTGAATTATTAATGTTTAATGTTAAAAGTTTTTCCAACTCGTGGGCTGTGTATTTACATAAACTGCCGCAGACATTAGAGCTCCTGGCCTGATCTCCCTTGATCTTCCTGACATTAAGAAGTTCCGCCATGAAAGAGCCCAAAATTGCTCAATAGACCCCAAAATTGGTCAAACCCCATGCAGCCCAAAATTGCTCATCAGACCCCAAAATTGCTCAAACCCCATGGAGCTAGCCATCCATAGTTTCAGCTTGTCAACCCTCTATTCTCGAATGAAGCAAACCCGGTCGTTTGGGCAATATATATTTACCAAATTTCAAACAAACTTAAATATACCAAAACAAACAAAATGCAGAATAAACTTAATTAATATACCAAAAAAAATAAACAAAATGCAGAATAAAGTTAATTAATATACCAAAAGAAACAAAACAAAATGCAGAATAGTTAGAATTCAGACTATCCCGCGGTACTGTAAACCCTCCCACCACTGATTGAAGTTATAAATGTAGCTTTAATTGGTGAGGAATTGTTAAATGTGAAGCAATTTTAATGGTAGAACGAAAGGCCACCGTAAGGGAAATCTTTAAGATTGTCCTCTGATGCAATTTGTTCAAACCAGGTTGTTATGGCGAGTCACTCCTGTTCTCGAATGAAGTAAACTTCTTCGCAAGGACCTCCGAATGGAGCTCGCCATGCATTCTCGACGATTTTTTCATAAACTGAGAGCTGGAATGTCGTTACTTATACTTTGAAATTTGTTATGATTTGGTACTTTCAAGACGGTGGAAATCTTGGCTCCCAAACCGAGAAAATTAGGATCCGAATTAGAAGAGGATTGTTATAACGGGAATGGGACATTCGATACGTTTTATGATAGGAAGCTTTTGGACGGAGAGAGAGGCATTGGGTTCATAGATCGATTCGATGCCTGGCCAAAATGCCAGGGGAATTCTCGAAATCGCAGTCACAGAGTTACTGTGAAGGATATGTTATTGTTATTTAGCTACACACACTGATCACTCCTCATTGTTTTTTTTTTTAAAGCTTGAATGGGAAAATGATACCCGATGAGAATCGCACTTGGGTAAATCTGACCGTTCTCAATTTAATTTCACTAAAACCCCAGAAAATACGCGTAATGATCTGCATATCCCTCCTGATAACTCGCCTATCCACTAATAATTACTATATCTTATGATAATTCGCGATTCACTGATAGGTCGCGTATCATAATTCACATATCGGTAGTGATAGCTCGCATAACCAATGAGATTGCCGCATATTCGACGGATGTTACTCGCATATCGATGAGATATCGTCGGATAAACGGCAGAGACCTCGCGTAAACAGTCGCATATCCATTGAAAACGATTGCATATCAGCGTATCCATCAGCGTATGGGTTCACAGAACAAATTTCAAGTGGTTATACCTCGCGTATTCGAGGACATATCACATTTCAAAACCCATTTCATGTGCTTATACCTCGCGTATCCGACGACATATCGCATTTCAACTTGTTGGAATTTAGCTGAATTGCAAAACAATAAAACTGCCTTCTCTTAACATAGAGAAAAATTCTAAAATTTGCACACAGTGACAGAGTTTTCACATAAAAAAAAAATTATATTTCATATAAAAAAACTGTTGTTACAGATTCTTCCTCAAAAGAGGGATTACAAAATAATTTTGACTGCTACAAACACAGTTCAATAATTATCACTCTGTTATTCAAAAATAACACTCTGTCTCACTAAAAACATTCACTGCTGTGAGTACTCTGTTTTTCAAAACACTCTGCTGTGTTTTTCAAACAATACACTGCTGTGCATTCACTTCTCTATCTTTTACAAAATGCACTCTGCTGTGCATAAAAACTATTCTCTGTCTCTGTTTTAAAATACGCTGCTATGTATATAAAACATTACAATTAACAGAATGACTCTGTCTCTACATATTACAAAACAGAAATATCCCAAAAGATCTCAGGTTGAATTAATGCCATTAACTGACATACAACCACTAAATTCACCGCTTCAGAAATCTTTATGGTTCATTACTTCTGTCAGCACCGCTCTATTATGCATTGATGGCAAATTGCACGGTGGCTCTGTGATATTTTATCCTTCCCGCACTGCTGTGCTGTGTAATTAAAATTACATCTCTGTCTTCTTTTTTTTACTTCTGCACTGCTGTGCCTTTTATAAAAATTTACTGTGTATTAAAAAAAAATTTCAACACACTCTGCCTCACCGGCCTTTTTAATATATATATGTGTTATATATATTAAAAATAAAACAAATAAACTTTAAAACATTTAAAACCAACTGTTAAAAAAAATGCCGTGATAAAAACATTTAACCGGCGATCATATATAACATATGTGTCGTATGATATGTGGGCCCCCAGCTGTTCCGAGGGGGTAAGAACCTCCGCCCACAAAACTTTCACGACCCCCGCGGACTTACCTTGCCGCTGTATGGTGTGGGCCCGGCTGTATATTACAATAGGCATTCCGATGGGGTTCACCCATCGCCGGCTCTGCCTGCCTTGACCCCCGCGTACAGTCTTGGCACTGTTCTTTGTTGTGCTGCGCTGCCGTATCTTGGCAGTTGACAATTAAATCCAACACTCCCCATTAATTTCAACCGCTGGGTTTTCCTACATACCCAAGCATTCCCTGAAATATTCAAAGCTTTTCTGCTGTAGTGGCTTTGTGAGGATATTTGCAAATTGATCCTCCGTTCTACAATGATGCAAAACAATCTCGCCATTGCTAACCAATTCCCATATGAAATGAAACTTGGTGTCAATGTGCTTTGTCCTTTTATGAAAAACATAATTTTTAGACAATGCAATAGCTGAGCTATTGTCACAAAATATCACTGTCCCTTTTACCTGTTCTTGACATAAGCTTCTCAACATTTTCCTCAAAAGTTTAACCCGACACGCATTTATTTCTTTGTATTTTCCCTATAATCTCTGCTCCTGGCTGAACAACGCTACAACGGGCTGTTTCTTAAAGCCAGGCCCTGTGCCACCGAACCCATGTGAAAAGCATAACCGGAAGTGCTCTTAGATCATCTACCTTCTGACCCAATCCCAGCATCGGTGTATCCTTCATCTGAACATTCTGAAGTAGTATAAAAAATACCAAACCTTTTAGTACCTTTAACATACCTCAAAATTCTTTTTGCTGCTTGCCAATGTGCATCCTTTGGCTTTTCCATAAATCTGGAAATCAAACTAACAACGTGCATTATGTCCGGCCTAGTTGCAGTCAAGTACATAAGGCTGCCAACTATGCTCTTGTACAGACTAGGATCAAAATCCTTACTGCTGTCCTCTCTGCTGAGTTTTAATCCCATCACTGTGGGAGTGATTGTTGCTTTGCTTTCCTGCATGTTAAATCTTTCAAGAATTTCATTAACATACAAGACTACAATCAAAATTTTACCATCTTGTTCTTTGATGTAGAGGGTGGGTTCTCCCTCACATTTCTCAAAACCATTTTCCAGTAGATATGAATCTATCCTACTGTACCACGCTCTTGGCGCTTGCTTCAGCCCATAAAGAGCTTTCTTCAACTTACACACTTTGTGCTCTTGGCCTTTCTTTTCATAGCCGAGAGGTTGTTCAATGTAAACCTCTTCCATTAACACTCCATTTAGGAATGCTGACTTCACGTCCATTTGGTAAACTTTCCACTTGTTTTGTGCTGCTATGGACAACATTGCTCTCACGGTTTCCATTCTTGCAACCGGTGCGAAAGTTTCCTCATAATCTATCCCATGCTTCTGCTTATAGCCTTTGACAACAAGCCTTGCCTTGTGTCTCTCTATCTTGCCTTCAGCATTAATCTTGGTCTTGTAGACCCATTTAACACCTATGACATCTTTACCTTTTGGGAGTTCAACCAAATCCCAAGTTTTGTTCCTCTCTATGGCATTAATTTCCTCATCCATAGCTTCTATCCATTTCCTATCCTTGATAGCTTCTTCGAAATGAATAGGATCATCAACATGACAATATAAAGCAAACAAAGAATTGATACCTTCATTAGCTATATCTTGTTCATAAATATCTTTCAAACTTCTGAATTTCTTACCTCTTTCAATAGGTGTACAAGTGCTTGAAGAAGCACTTGAATTTCCTCCTTGTGGTGTGCTTGGAGAAGCACTTTCATTTCTCCTCAAGGGTGTACTTTGCGGTGTTGATGCTGCTGTTTGGGGATGTATTTCAGCCACCTCATCATCATTCTCATCATGAGATAAACAATGTTTAACATTCACTGTTTTCTCTATGCTTCCATCCCAAGCTTCCTCTTCAATGAACTGTACGTCCCTGCTCACAAGAAACTTCTTGCTGGATGGGTTATATAACTTGTATGCCTTGGATTCCTCACTGTATCCAATGAAAATACATTTCTCCCCCTTGCTGTCCAACTTCTTCCTTAGCTGATCCGGAATGTGTGCATAAGCCACACATCCGAAAACCTTCATATGTGTGACACTTTGCGTTGCGCCACTCCATGCCTCTTACGGCACTTTGTTCATAATTTCTTTTGTAGGGAATCTATTTAGAATGTACACTGCACAATGTACAGCTTCAGCCCAATAATCATTAGGCAAATTCTTTGCCTTTAACATACTCCTCGCCATGTCCATTATGGTTCGGTTCTTCCTTTCGGCCACTCCATTTTGCTGCGGAGTATATCTAGTTGTAAACTGCTTATGTATTCCATTTTCTCTACAAAACCGTAGAAAATATTTAGATATATACTCACCTCCTCTATCAGTCCTTAAGACCTTGATATGCAGCCCACTCTGGTTCTCAACAAGTGCTTTGAAATTGCGGAATTTTTCAAACACTTCACTTTTCTTTTTCAAAAAGTAAACCCAAGTTTTTCTTGTAAAATCATCTATGAATGTTAACACATAGTGGCTGCTAGCAAGTGATGGAGTTTGCATCGGTCCACACACATCCGAGTGGACAATCTCTAAGGGTGCTTTCGCCCTTATGCTTTTCCCGGAAGGAAAACTTTCTCTGTGTTGTTTCCCAAGAATACAACCTTCACAAAGGCTGTCCGATTTCTCTATCAATGGTAAACCACTTACCATTCCTTTTCTGTTCAACAAATTAAGACCTCCAAAGTTGAGATGACCAAATCTCAAGTGCCATAACCAATTATCATCCTTTGGTTTGCTTTGAAAAGTCTCTTGTGCAACTGCTGCTTTCTCTTCACCATTCTTCAAGTCTGCTCTCATCCTGAGAGGGAACATCCTGTTCCTTGTCATCTTCACTTCAGCAATACACTGTTTGCTGGGTGGTTTATCCATGATGGTACAAACATCATTATCAAAGAAAACATTATACCCCTTATGGACAATTTGTCCAACACTTAAGAGGTTACACTTCATTCCTGGAACATAATAAACATCTGCTATGGTTTTCTTTGCACCTAATCTTGTTAAAACATTTACATCTCCTTTTCCCATAACAGAAACTTTGCTATCAGTTCCTAGTGTGACTTGTGACTGCAAACTTTCATCTAATATAGAAAACATTGCTAAGTTTCCTGTCATATGGTTACTGCAACCGGAGTCTAAAAACCATAAGTCTTCACTCTTTTCTTCAGTCATATTACAAGCTAAAAACAAATTACTTTGACTGTTGTTTTCTTTTGTGAAATTTGCACTAGTTTCACTTCTCATATCATTCTGCTTCTTCTTTCTACATTCATTAGCATAATGACCATATTTTTTACAATTGTAACATTGGACATTGGATTTTTCATACCTTTGTCCTTGTGCATTCTGCTGACCATTCTGTTGGCTGCTACCTTGGCCTTGATGCTGATTTGGATTGCTGCCCCTTCCTTGAGCATTTGCTGGACTGTTCCTTCCACCTCTGTTTTGGCTTCTGCCTCTTCCTCTTCCTTTGCCTTGCCCTCTTCCTCTTCCGAAAGACATCTGGGACTTAAAAGCATGTTCTAGAGATGAGTTTTCACTCCTACCCAATCTTTGTTCATGGGTCATCAGTGATGAATGAAGTTCATCCACTGAAAACTTTGTGAGATCTTTGGTCTCCTCTATGGTGGTGACAATCGCATCGAATCTTGAGGGTAAACTTCTGAAGAGTTTTTCAACAATCCTCTTGTCCTCAAGAGTCTCTCCATGAGATCTGATTTGTGTGACCATTCCAATCACATGAGTGAAGAATGAGTCAATATTATCTGACTCTTTCATACAGAGAGTCTCAAAGTCTCTCCTCAGCAACTGAAGTTTTGTTGTCTTCACTTTCTCCATTCCCTGATAAGCTGTCTTGAGAGTTTCCCATGCTTCAATGGATTTCTTAGCTGCTGCTATCCTTGGAAACACACTCTCATGCACTGCTTGATATAAGAAGAAAAGAGCCTTGGCATCTCTCTTCTTATTGTTCTTCAACTGTTCTCTTCCTGCTTGATTTAACATAAAAAACTCTGCTTCATCTTTTGGCTCTTCAAAGCCATCCTCAACTAATTCCCATAACTCTTGTGAGGTAAATAAAGCTTTCATAGTTATTGACCAGTAGTCATAATTTTTTCCATTGAATTGTGGAAGATGGATATTTCCCAAACTCATACCTGTGCTGGAGCCAGCCATTCTGCACTTCTAACTATGATATAAACACTTGACTGTGTGTTTAAAACTAACCAACTGTACTGCAACAATAACACAAAACTATATAGAGAATTACCTTTGAATTATTCTTGTCTGAACCTTCACACTGCTGGAGAGGCTGCTGCAAATAAAGAACTCCTTCCTTTCATCTTATTTGACCTTCAAATAGCCTGGACGGCTTTGATACCATGTTGGAATTTTCAGAATTCTAAAACAATAAAAAAGCTGCCTTCTCTTAACTACTGAGAAAATTCTAAAATTTGTACGTGTGAGTTTCCACATAAAAAATAAATTCTATTTCATATAAAAAAACTGTTGTTACAGATTCTTCCTCAAAAGAGGGATTACAAAATAATTTTGACTGCTGCAAACACAGTTCAATAATTATCACTCTGTTATTCAAAAATAACACTACAAACCACTAAAAACATTCATTCTTTATTGAATTTCTGTTTTTCAAAACTTACTCTCTTGTGTTTTCAAACGATATATTTCGTGTGCATCACTTCTCATCTTTTACAAAATGTCATATATTTATTGCATAAGCTATTCTCTGTCTATTTTAAATACGTTGCTGTTGTATATAAAACATTCTGATTAACGAGCATTTCTGTCTCTACATATTACAAAACAGAAATATCCCAAAATATCTCCGGTTGAATTAATGCCATTAACTGACATACAACCACTAAATTCACCGCTTCAGAAATCTTTATGGCTCATTACTTCTGTCAGCACCGCTCTATTATGCATTGATGGCAAATTGCACGGTGGCTCTGTGATATTTTCTCCTTCCCGCACTGCTGTGCTGTGTAATTAAAATTACATCTCTGTCTTCTTTTTTTACTTCTGCACTGTTGTGCCTTTTATAAAAATTTACTGTTGTATTAAAAAAAATTTCAACACACTCTACCTCACGGGCCTTTTTAATATATATATGTGTTATATATATTAAAAATAAAACAAATAAACTTTAAAACATTTAAAACCAACTGTTAAAAAAAATGCCGTGATAAAAACATTTAACCGGCGATCATATATAACATATGTGTCGTATGATATGTGGGCCCCCAGCTGTTCCGAGGGGGTAAGAACCTCCGCCCACAAAACTTTCACGACCCCCGCGGACTTACCTTGCCGCTGTATGGTGTGGGCCCGGCTGTATATTACAACAGCTGTTCCGATGGGGTTCACCCATCGCCGGCTCTGCCTGCCTTGACCCCCGCGTACAGTCTTGGCACTGTTCTTTGTTGTGTTGCGCTGCCGTATCTTGGCAGTTGACAATTAAATCCAACACAACTGGCGGTGATAGCTGGCATATCAAGTGAGATAATTCGTGATAATTCGTGGATAATCCTGTATATTCACCGATGATAATTCGCGTATCTGGATTTTGTGATATATTCGTGGATAATCCCATATATTAACTAATCATAATTCGTGTAATCCGCATATTCGCCAATGAAAATTCGCATAGCCGGTGTCAAAACAGCTTCTTCTTTTCGGCTACTACGGCGACGACAGAATTGCCCTTCATGTTCCGCAATGGTCTGCTGAAGAGGTTTCCCCAGTATGCCTAATTTATTGGATAATTTATATTTTTAGTTTTTGTAAGGTGAAATTTTTATTTCCTATTGAAACTTGATATTATATCAAGAGATATATCTTCTTCTCTTCTTTTTTTTTTTTTGTCAATCTCTCACAAGGAGACCAGATCATAACCATAAAAAGACTCTCCATAGGAAGGAAAATGATAACAAAAGGAAACTACAAAATTCAAAATATAACTACAGTTCTATCCTAACATGCACTAATTATAAATTCACTAATATCATAGGAAACACATAAAAAAACATGAGATAGCTACATTGAGAGCTCTGAATCTCAAACTACAATCTAAAAAATCTCTTTCGAGCCTTCATGAGCAATTCCCACCACAAGGGGAATACCAAGCTACTCCTCTAGTTTGCCTAATATACAGTCCAAGTCTCTTAGATAGCAGTGAAGGTGCTCCAATGAATGAAGGGCATCGTCCCTATGCTCTTATCAATCTAGTAGTGTGTTCCCTAATAAAAAAACTCATCTGCTAGTAAATGGAAATCGTTTGGGAGTACTAGTTAAAATAACCACTGGTGTGCCCTATATCAAGGATCCACTGAGCCCATTATACCAAGACCTTATTGTCTAATACCGAGTATCTATGTGTGGATTCTTCTCCCTTAGATCGAGCAATTTCTTTACGAATAGGGTTTAACATCAGGTCTCAGTATCATCCAACAAACTCCTCCAAATGATGATGCATTTGAGTGTTCCATTTTTGGGTTTGATCTTGATAATATATTTCCCCCCTCCAAACCTCTGCAAAATTACTTGAAATTTACGCAAAGGAAAGCTATTTTATACTCTAAAATAAAGGAAGAATATATTTTGTTAAGCTCTAAATCTCAAGGAATATTCCACCCCACGTATTTCTCAAAATCATGACATGTTCTAGAAAAGGGATGGTGTAGAAAAGCTTCCATCCATTCTCACATATTTTAGTGTGGTGCCTTGATATCCTCCATCAAATTCCTGCAGAAAACGTGGTAGCACCATGAAACAAACTAACCATGACTCCCCCCTTGGAACAAAAATTACACTGCTAAACCAATGAACCAATACATTTTGTACTAGGTATGGGAATTATGAGTATGTTGTGGTTCCTTTTATTTTGACTAATTCTCTAGATACCTTCATGTGTTTGATTAATAGTATGTTGCGTCCTTACCTATAAAATTTTATTATAGTGTTCATTAATGATATATTGATATAATCTAAGAATTAGGAATAACATGCAGAACACCTGGTAGTAGTGTCAAGGTTTTTTAGAAAGCATCATTTGTATTCCAAGCTCAACAAGCTTAATTTATTTCAAAATTAAATTCATTACTTGGGACATGTTGTTCCAAGGAAGGCACAAAAGTGGACCCAAAAAATATTAGAGATCTCATGGAGTGACATACTCCTAGGAATGTGGATGAGATGAGATCATTCATGGGATTGACAGGTTACTATGGGTGGTTCATAAAGAAATTCTCATGGATTTGTTATCCTATTAAATATTTACAGAGAAAAGGAAAGAAGTTTTAATGAATATAGGAGTGTGCAAGCAACTTTGATCAGTTGAAGCATTTCCTTACAAATTCTCTAGTCTTGAAGATTACAGATCTATATCTAGAGTTTGTGGTGTGCAAAAATTAATTGCAAGGAACGACTTGGTGGAGTATTATTGTAGGAATTACATGTGGTATGATATGTTTCAAGGAAACCGAATGAGCATGAGTTGAAATATGCGACTCATGATTTCGGGTTGGAAGTTATCATTCTTTCCTTGAGGACATGGAGGAACTATCTTCTTGTCACGAGATTTGTTCCAATGAGTTATCACATCGGGTTGAGATTCTTGTTTGACGAACCTAATTTGAATGCCAGGAAAGCTAGATGGTTGGCTACCTCAACAATTTGACTTTCAGATCAGTTATATCAAGGGAAAGGGAAAACATTACAGAGCTGCATACTTCTTCAGATCAGATATTCAGTTCAGATTCAACCCTTTACTTCAGACAGATGTTCACCTCATCACAGATCTAATCACTTCATAAACAGATCTAGTAGATACAAATACATTTCAGATCTAGATCCCCTTCTTCATCATTGGTGCATCATACATTCAGATCTATCATTCAACTATAACCCTTTCCATTCAAATATACTTCGAGTAATTGGGCTGAACCTCCACCCCTCTGGTTACCTGATGAATTTCTTCTCTTTATATAGGTTTTCCCTTTTTCAATACCATGAGCCCTTTTTTCAATACCATGAGCCAAAACAATATTACTTCCGATGGTATTCTTGGACGGGGTCATTTAGACGAATCATTACCCAATACAATGGGTCAATACCATGGTGGTTACCACTGGTTTTTCACTTTATGAGCGCTTTTGCCCATACGCGACTACACGCGACTTGGCACGTGCCAACCGCGTGCATACACGATTTCCCCTAGAGCGGATCCGCGTATGCATTGAGACATACTCTTTTCACCATAGATTTAGCACAAGCTGAATTCCTTTCTCCATTGTTTTCTGTACTCACTGTAGATACATCAGATTTAGTTCATCAAAACATATTCTATCAAACACAACTTTGTCATCATCTTCATCAAGAGGGTTTCCATTCAAGGACAACACTTAGCATCATATTGCTAACAAACATCATTTCGTATCAGATTTACATCATTTACCAAGTCCATCAGGTCAAGAAAAACTTCATCAGGTGGTTTGCCATCAAGGACAACACATGTCAACTGTCTCAAGTCTTCATCTTCATTCAGTGGGTTGCCATCAAGGACAACACTCTGCATCATATTGCCAACAATATCCCCCTTTGGACTTGATGGCAACCACGATGGTGTTTGGTTACCACAGCAGATAGGTACATTAAAAATACAATGACACCATGTCACTCTCTCCATTTTTGACACCATTCCTTCTCTTCATTCAAACACCATGTCACTCTCCCTCATTGACATCAAGGGCAAATGGCGGATCAAAAACCAACATACTCTCCCCCTTTTCTCCTCATGTGGAAGAAACGTTCTTCATATCTGATATATACTGAAGTGACCAAGCTCCCCCTGAGATCATGCTGAATCTTCAAACATGTTTTCCAATGAAGTACATGACTCTATGAATTTCCTATCACCAATGACTCATACTTACATCAAAGATCCATCCAAGTGGATTTACATATGAGACTCAACTACCCAACCAAGTGGGTTTACAAATTTCAACTCAGCTACCCAACCAAGTGGGTTTACAAAATTTGACTCAGCTACCCAACCAAGTGGGTTTACTAATTTGACAAGTCCTTACATGACTGAATATTACAATTTTACATCATGGGTCTCAACAAGACCTTTTCAACAAATTACAAAAATGACCATTTAAGACCAACATCAGAAAGTCCTCAAGAAAGAGAACATATTTTAGAATCACCATAATGCCAATAATGCATTATATTCAGCAATGTCACTGCTCCCCCTGAATCTGTGCATCCAAGCATCCTTTCCATATGACTAAGGCTCCCCCTTAGTTTGTGCATCCTGAACACTTTCACCAACAAATCATCAAGGAATCTTTATCAAAAAATTAGAAATAGCATTATGAGAACTGGAACACCACCAGAGATACCAAACAGTATCAGAGATATCAAACACCACTGCAGATGTGCTAAAGAAAGCTGACCCCAAACAGATATTTGTCAGCAATCATACATACGCGGTTTTATGTGCATGAACTCGCGTATATACGCGACTGTGTTTCATGAAATCCGCGTATACAATACCATCTTCTATATTTTAACCAAAACTGATCCTTTGTGAGGCAGAGACAATGTTCAGCTTCTTTCTGAGATATTTGAATAATTTCCTGAAATACAGATAGATAAAACAATGTAGTTGTGTCTTCAAGCGTCATCCGATGGTTGTAGCATAAGCACATTAGTAACCAAGCCTTCAGATTCTTTGCAGCATCAATACATTCTTTCCATACCAGAACAGCATCTTCACATAAGTGTCAAGCAATCATCCATGTGGTCCATCATCACCATGGTCTTTAAGATTTAACATGAAGTAACCTATGTAGGGAAAAGATATCAACCATAGTAACAAACTCTGCATGATCTATTCTTATCTCTGAATCATAATACGTCCAATCTCATCCAATAGATAAACTTTAGCAAACAGTAAACATGGCTCATTCAAAGTCTCAACACCATGTATCAAGCCATCATTATTTGAGCATGAGCATCACAATAACCAAAGAATAAGCAGTCATATTGCCAACAATGCAATCATTAGTATTAAACCTGCTGCTCCTCCTGAACCAGTGCTCCTTCTTAACTTGTGCAACCTGAATACGTTCATCAGCAAGTCATCAGCAACAATCTCTGCATGAACTGTCCTTATCTCCGAATTATAAGACTTTCATCTCAGCAACGAATACTAAAAAGAAAACAGGACTCATCCATAATCTTCAACATAAGAAACCATGTATCATATCATCATTATTTGAGACTAAGCTGATACAGAGTCAATAGTACAGTTATTAGCAGTCAGACTGATGCTCCCCCTAAACCTCTGCTCCAGATCTTCAGCTATCATATAAATCTCTTATCATCAATGCATATGCGACTGTTTCTGATGGAACTCGCGTGTATACACGACTTTTGTTAATATAACCCACGTATGGAAAGTGAAGCATAGAAGTTTTTCACATTCCTTCATCTCCCCCTGAACTTGTACTTCCTGTACCTGTCATCTTCATACCAGATGCTCTGTCAGAAATACATATAACCAGAAAAATCAGATCAACCATGAGAGTCATCATACATTGCTCCCCTTGTGACGATACATTACTAAATCTCATAATGTATCCCACATCATTCCTGCAGTCAATCAGAGAAGTAAGCTTCAGAAGCGGATGACTGCAGTAGGGTCAAAATTCCCTACGTTTCTGATCGGTCCTCCATCTTTTTCTAGATTTGTTTGGACTTTCTATTTGTGTGCTGGAAGCTATCCAATTTCTCAAATATGTTCAACCTGCATTCCTTTTCTACATTTCCATACTTTTTACATGAAAAAACAATATCCCTTGAAGAAACCATAGTACCTTTCTATGTAGGAACTGTTTGATTGAGGCTGAAATGATCTGCTCCTGCAATTTGCTGCAACATGCCCATAATTATGACATTTAAAGCATTCAAATTTATTGACTGATTTCCTTTGAGATTTCATCATTGTTGGTTGACCTTTTGTTTTTTTCAACACTTCAGGTTTTGCATTGACATCCTCTGAATTTTTAGCACTTCCTTGTGAGCTAGATTCTCCTTTAACAGTTTCATGGAAACCAAGACCAAGTTTGATATCAGGAGACCTTTGATTACTCAGAATATTGTCCAAAATGTTAGTACTATCTTGAAACCTCAAAAGTTTAACCTTTTCTTCTAATTTGCCTTTGAGAATGTTTACCTCAACCTCCAAGGCTTGACATTGCTTCGTCATGCTTTCTTCTTTCCTTCTTCCATCTTCTACTTGATCCTTCAGATTTAGAATCTCTTCTTTCAACCAATTTTCATTTTCTTCACATGTTTGTTGCAGCTCTTCATTCTTCTTATTTGATTTTTCGAGATCTTCTTTGAGAGAGATGATTTCTGCCTTCCTTTTCAAATGGTTGTAGAGGTTCCTCATTCTTCTTACTTGATGCTTCAAGATCTTCTTGCAGAGAGATGATTGCAGCTTCAAGTTCTTCATTCTTCTTGCTTGATTTTTCGAGATCTGCATTTAGATCGTTGATTTCTGCTTCTAGTTCTTTAATTCGATTAGATGCATAAGTATGAAACCTTTGATACTTGTCCACCTGTCCATTCAGCATTTCTATTTGGTCTTTCATTTGGGAGATCATCTCTTTGTAGATAGAATCTTTCTTATCAATTTCCTTTTGTTGTTCTTCAACTTTGATCTTGATAGCTTCTTCTAGATCCACAACTTTACTTTCAGATTCATCTTCTTCAATTTTTGCTATAGAGGTTTTCTGAGACATCTCCTTGCTTCGAGTAGCCTTCTCCTTTTTCCTCTTTGCCATGATCACTTGTAGAGATTGGTCAGAATCTTCTAGATCCATACTATCACTTTCACTAACATAGCTTTTGCACATACAGTTAAGTAAAATACAAGAACAACGATCAATACCTGTTTCATCTCCTTCAATTTCTGCTATACATGATTTCTGAGAGATCTCCTTTCTTCGAGTAGCCTTCTTCTTTTGCTTCTTAGCCATGAGCACTTTTAGATCTTGGTCAGAATCTTCTTCATCTTTACTGGATACTTCAAGAAAGTCATTGTCCTCTAGGGCATCCACAAAAGTATCGTTTTCTTCTCTTTGTTCAAATGCCATGAGAAGTCTAAGATCTTCTTCACATTCTTCCTCACTATCAGATGACCCATCACTGTCTTCATTAGTATAGTAACTTTTCTTAGAGCTAGATCGATTCTTATTCCTTCTTGCTACTTCATTTCCTTTATCAGATGTTTCTTTATAAGGACATTTAGCAGCATAGTGACCAACTTTTCCACACTCAAAACATTTGAAGGGAAGCTTACCTTTGAATCTTCCAGTACCTAGTTGGAGCTTTCTCACAAAATTCGCTTCTTCTTCTTCGGATATATAGCTGGATTCTTGGACAACTTCCTTTTCTTTTCCTCTTGCAGATACCTTAAAAGCAGCTTCTTTGATTTGAGAGGGACCTCCTTGTCTCATTTCAAAAGCAGTCAGGATACCATGTAATTGAACAACAATAAGAGTTTGCAGATCTTGTCTTTCTTCAATAGCTGAAACTTTAGAGTCAAATTTTGAAGTCAAAGATCTTAAGACTTTTTCCACCAGAGTAGTATCGGTTATGGTTTCACCCCAATTCCTCATTCGATTTAAAATATCATCTAGACGAAGAAAGAAACTGGCAATACTTTCATCACTATGCATCCTTATGTTTTCATATTCAATTCTAAGAGTTTGGAGTTTTGCACTTTTTACCTTTGTATCTCCTTCATAGCTCAGAATGATTTTGTCCCATATTTCTTTTGCTGAATGTAGCTGCATCACTTTAGCAAATTCTGATTCGGAAATGCTTCCTAATAAGACATTCACTGCTTTGGCATTGATTTCATACTTCTTCCTTTCAGCTGCATCAGTAGGAATACTTGCCGGGTATTGATAACGTTCTTCCACGATTGCCCATACATCTGCACCAAGACTTTGCAGATATGCTTTTGTTCGTACCTTCCAGAATATCAGATTGCTTCCATTGAATAGAGGTGGCTTTATAGACATCACTCCTTCTTGACTTCCCATTGCGATGGATCTCCTTCAAGCGATCAAGCTTCTGCAGAAGAACCTGCTCTGATACCAATTGTTGGGAAAAATACTGAGAGGGGGGGGTGAATCAGTATTTACAGCATATTCAAAACTTTTTACTTTTTCACTCTCTAAAACCCATACACTACTTTCCTTTAGTAAACTCGCGTATATACGCGGATATCCTTCATGCAACTCGCGTATTAGCAGAGATCTAAATATGCAGATATTTATTAACTTATTTCTTTGCACTATTCATTCATCTGATGTTAAGTTAACAGTAAACATGTGTAGTAACAACAGAATAAACCATCACACAAAGCATCACACATGAACACCAGGATTTTTAGGTGGAAACCCAAGTCGGGAGAAAACCACCGCTGCAGTTGCTCAGCCTTCAATATTTTATTATAGAGAAAATATCTTACAACATATGTGCTGGCGCAGACTTGACCAGCACGCAGGCACCCACCTGCGCTCGTTTACCAGCCTCTCCTGGAAGGGAGCTCCAACCCCCTGACTCGTTTACCAGCCTCTCCTAGAAGGGAGCTATGACCCCCTGATCTCGTTTACCAACCTCACCTGGAAGGGAGCTACCACCCCCTGCTCTCGTTTACCAGCCTCACCTGGAAGGGAGCTACAACCCCCTGACTGAAGGCTACAACCCTCAGCACCTCTATGGACCACGTTTCATCAATTTTCACACTGGATCCAAAGCTTCCTTTAGGACACAACTTGCAAGCCACGTTTCATCATATTTTCAGACTGGACCCACTCCATACTTTTAAGCACAGTCAACCATGAAACAGATACATATAACTCACTGACAGATATCAGTAAACCAGCAGAACAGATCAGACATTTCTTACCACAGACTTCAGCAAACCCTAGTTTGCATATGCGCTTTCCTTTCACTGATGTCGTGTATATACGCGCTTCCATTCACATAAACCAGCGTATACATCTGTACATATTACAGATCCAATTTCATTGCGCATACGCGCTTTCTTTTCAGTGAAGCCGCGTATATACGCGCTTCCTCTGCGACGAACTAGCGTATGGATATTCAACCATTACAAAGCTGCATACTTCTTCAAATCAGATATTCAGTTCAGATTTAACCCTTTACTTCAGACAGATGTTCGCCTCATCACAGATCTAATCACTTTATAAACAGATCTAGTAGATACAAATAAATTTCAGATCTAGATCCCCTTCTTCATCATTGGTGCATCATACATTCAGATCTATCATTCAACTATAACCCTTTCCATTCAGATATACTTCAGAGAGAAGTATTCATTCAAGCTCAGACATCTTGCACCCACACTCATGATTTGCACAATGAATTTCTTCTCTTTATATAGGTTTACCCTTTTTCAATACCATGAGCCCCTTTTTCAATACCATGAGCCAAACAATACCATGAGCCCAAAACTACATTACTTCCGATGGTATTCCTGGACGGGGTCATTTAGACGAATCATTACCCAATACAATGGGTCAATACCATGGTGGTTACCCCTGGTTTTGCACTTTTTGAGCGCTTTTGCCCATATGCGACTTGGCACGTACTTAACCGCGTGCATACGCAACTTCCCCTAGACAGATCCGCGTATGCCTTGAGACATACTCTTTTCACCATAGATTTAGCACAAGCTGAATTCCTTTCTCCATTGTTTTCTGTACTCACTGTAGATACATCAGATTTAGTTCATCAAAACATATTCTATCAAACACAACTTTGTCATCATCTTCATCAAGAGGGTTTCCATTCAAGGACAACACTTAGCATCATATTGCTAACAAACATCATTTCGTATCAGATTTACATCATTTACCAAGTCCATCAGGTCAAGAAAAACTTCATCAGGTGGTTTGCCATCAAGGACAACACATGTCAACTGTCTCAAGTCTTCATCTTCATTCAGTGGGTTGCCATCAAGGACAACACTCTGCATCATATTGCCAACATCTCATTGTTTTCTTCTAACATTTATGTGTATAATTCATTTGTGTATGCTCCATATTTGAATTTATCCTAAATATTATTCATCTCATCCACCCCCAATAGCTCTATAATATCCAGGCGTTTTCCTACCTTGTCGTAATTGAAGCTTTCCTTTATCTATCTGTGATTGATTACTAAAAATCCTTATGACTCCTTGCCCAATGGGTTCTTCCTTCATTCTGCAACCACAATTTTAAAACCAATACCTTGATATTCATACCTAGCCCAAAACCCTAGACTATGATTTATTGAAATCTATCAAGAGAGATCCCTCTCCGGGATTGGAAATGCTAGTTTCTAATCCTACAAGTGGTTTGTGGTTACCTCTGAAGTTTTCCTCCTCAACCTAGGAAAACTACGAAGTGCTAACAACAATTATCATGCTTGGGTTCTAGGATTTTGTACCTTCCTATTGGTCACTATTTGGAAACCCTATTGATCTGAAAATGAAAACCTCAAAATAGACTATTCAATCTATGAAAATGGTCTCAAGTTGATCTAGGCATGACCTCCTCTCCTAGTGGCTTTGGGTTTCATTAATATTCAAAGTGGAAAAAACACTTTTAGAAGTGCTCCAACATCTATGAAACCTATTCCATTAGCTTCAGAGCATCAAAATCATGTAAGAATGACTCTTTTTTCACCCAATTTGGTCAAATTTTGCCCAGTATATGATTTTATTATTTAATAAAAATATTAAAATGTATAAAAATGTCAAAGCAAGAGTAGGTGTGTTCAATATAAGAAATGTGTTACTTAAATCAACATTGTAACAATAGATGTGTTAAAAAGTTTATTCCTTGATAATAATACATTATGATATTATCATACATTTATAATTAAATTTAACTTATTTAATTTTATATTAACTTATAAGATCATATATTATTTATAAAAATAAATATTAACATTTTAAAGAAATAATTTTAATTATATTATTATTATTAAAGATTAAATATTAAGACTATAAAATAATAATAATATTATAAATTATAATTAACATATATAACCTTTCACTTAATTTTCTTTTATTAACGCCTTCTCTTTCATGGAACGCATCTGGCGGACCAACAGAACACCTCGCCTTCTTGCATCTAGCCGTTGCTAAAGCTTAACAAATTCATATATATATATACAAAAATAAAAAGAAAATGAATCTGTAAAAAAATATTGGTGAAATGAAATGCCGTGAATTATTAATGTTTAATGTTAAAAGTTTTTCCAACTCGTGGGCTGTGTATTTACATAAACTGCCGCAGACATTAGAGCTCCTGGCCTGATCTCCCTTGATCTGCGATAACAGATACATACAGACATTAAGAAGTTCCACCATGAAAGAGCCCAAAATTGCTCAATAGACCCCAAAATTGGTCAAACCCCATGCATCCCAAAATTGCTCATCAGACCCCAAAATTGCTCAAACCCCATGGAGCTAGCCATCCATAGTTTCAGCATGTCAACCCTCTGTTCTCGAATGAAGCAAACCCGGTCGTTTGGGCAATATATATTTACCAAATTTCAAACAAACTTAAATATACCAAAACAAACAAAATGCAGAATAAACTTAATTAATATACCAAAACAAACAAACAAAATGCAGAATAAAGTTAATTAATATATCAAAACAAACAAAACAAAATGCAGAATAGTTAGAATTCAGACTATCCCGCGGTACTGTAAACCCTCCCACCACTGATTGAAGTTATAAATGCAGCTGTAATTGGTGAGGAATTGTTAAGATTGTCCACCGTAAGATTTGGCCACCGTAAGGGAAATCGATAAGATTGTCCTCTGATGCAATTTGTTCAAACCAGGTTGTTATGGCGAGTCACTCCTGTTCTCGAATGAAGTAAACTCCTTCGCAAGGACCTCCGAATGGAGCCCGCCATGCATTCTCGACGATTTTTTCAGCAACCGAGAGCCGAATGTCAGCATTTATATTTATGTAATTTGTTATCTTGCTCCGAAACCGAGAAAATTAGGATCCTAATTAGAAGAGGATTTGTTATAACGGAATGGGACATCTGAGACAAAGTGGCGACAGGAAGCTTTTGGAGGAGAGCGGTATTGGGTCTATAGATCGATTCGATGCTCCCACAAATGCAGAATTCCTTGAAATCTATCACAGATATCTGAAGGATATGTTATTTAGCTACACACCGACTACAATGTGGGAAAATGATGTTCATGAGAACTGAACTTGGGTAACTGACTGCTTTGATCAATTTCTAAAACCCTGTAAAATACGTTGTGAATAATGATCTCAAGATATCCCTCCTCATAACCCGCCTATCCACTGATAATTACTGTATCTTATGATAATTCACGATTCACTGATAGGCCGCGTATCATAATTCGCATATCGGTAGTGATAAGCTCGCATAACCAGTGAGATTGCCGCATATTCGACGGATGTTACTCGCATATCGATGAGATATCGTCAGATAAATGGCAGAGACCTCGCGTAAATAGTCGCATATCCATTGAAAACGATGGCATATCAGCATAATGATCGGCTTATCCATCAGCGTATGGGTTCACAGAACAAATTTCAAGTGGTTATACCTCGCGTATTCGAGGACATATTGCATTTCAAAACCCATTTCAAGTGCTTATACCTCGCGTATCCGACGACAGATCGCATTTCAACTGGCGGTGATAGCTGGCATATCAAGTGAGATAATTCGTGATAATTCATGGATAATCCCATATATTCACCGATGATAATTCGCGTATCTGGATTTTGTGATATATTCGTGGATAATCCCATATATTGACTAATCATAATTCGTGTAATCCGCATATTCGCCAATGAAAATTCGCATAGCCGGTGTCAAAACAGCTTCTTCTTTCCGCCTACTACGGCGACGGCAGAATTGCCCTTCATGTTCCGCAATGGTCTGCTGAAGAGGTTGCCCCAGTATGCCTAATTTATTGGATAATTTATATTTTTAGTTTTTGTAAGGTGAAATTTTTATTTCCTATTGAAACTTGATATTATATCAAGAGATATATCTTCTTCTCTTTTTTTGTTTTTTTGGTCATTCTCTCACAAGGAGACCAGATCATAACCATAAAAAGACTCTCCATAGGGAGGAAAATGATAACAAAAGGAAACTACAAAATTCAAAATATAACTACAGTTCTATCCTAACATGCACTAAATAGAAATTCACTAATATCATAGAAAACACATAAAAAAACATGAGATAGCTACATTGAGAGCTCTGAATCTCAGACTACAATCTAAAAAATCTCCTTTGAGCCTTCATGAGCAATTCCCACCACAAGGGGAATACCAAGCTACTCCTCTAGTTTGCCTAATATGCAGTCCGAGTCTCTTAGATAGCAGTGAAGGTGCTCCAAGGAATGAAGGGCATCGTCCCTATGCTCTTATCAATCTAGTAGTGTGTGCCCTAATAAAAAAACTCATCTGCTAGTAAAGGGAAATCGTTTGGGAGTATTAGTTAAAATAACCACTGGTGTGCCCTATATCAAGGATCCACTGAGCCCATTATACCAAGACCTCATTGTCTAACACGGGGTATCTATGTGTGGATTCTTCTCCCTTAGATCGAGCAATTTCTTTACGAATAGGGTTTAACATCAGGTCTCAGTATCATCCAACAAACTCCTCCAAATGATGATGCATGTGACTGTTCCATTTTTGGGTTTGATCTTGATAATATATTTCCCCCCTCCAAACCTCTGCAAAATTACTTGAAATTTACGCAAAGGAAAGTTATTTTATACTCTAGAATAAAGGAAGAATATATTTTGTTAAGCTCTAAATCTCAGGGAATATTCCACCCCACGTATTTCTCAAAATCATCACATGTTCTAGAAAAGGGATGGTGTAGAAAAGCTTCCATCCATGCTCGCATTTTTAAGTGTGGTGCCTTGATATCCTCCATCAAATTCCTCCAGAAAACGTGGTAGCACCATGAAACAAGCTAACCATGACTCCCCCCTTGGAACAAAAATTACACTCCTAAACCAATGAACCAATACATTTTGTACTAGGAATGGGAATTATGAGTATGTTGTGGTTCCTTTTATTTTGACTAATTCTCTAGATACCTTCATGTGTTTGATTAATAGTATGTTGCATCCTTACCTGGAAAAGTTTATTATAGTGTTCATTAATGATATATTGATATAATCTAAGAATTAGGAATAACATGCAGAACACCTGGTAGTAGTGTCAAGGTTTTTTAGTAAGCATCTTTGTATTCCAAGCTCAACAAGCATAATTTATTTCAAAATTAAATTCATTACTTGGGACATGTTGTTCCAAGGAAGGCACAAAAGTGGACCCAAAAAATATTAGAGATCTCATGGAGTGACATACTCCTAGGAATGTGGATGAGATGAGATCATTCATGGGATTGACAGGTTACTATGGGTGGTTCATAAAGAACTTCTCATGTATTTGTTATCCTATTAAATATTTACAGAAAAAAGGAAAGAAGTTTTAATGAATATAGGAGTGTGCAACCAACTTTGATCAGTTGAAGCATTTCCTTACAAATTCTCTAGCCTTGAAGATTACAGATCTAGATCTAGAGTTTGTGGTGTGCAAAAATTAATTGCAAGGAACGACTTGGTGGAGTATTATTGTAGGAATTACATGTGGTATGATATGTGTCAAGGAAACCGAATGAGCATGAGTTGAAATATGCGACTCATGATTTCGGGTTGGAAGTTATCATTCTTTCCTTGAGGACATGGAGGAACTATCTTCCTGTCACGAGATTTGTTCTCTAATTGAAAGGTCACACCAAGCTAGATTCTGTTCGATCGAACCCACCTAGGAAATGCTGTGAAAGCTAGATGTTTATTACCTCAACAATTTGACTTTCAGATCAGTTATATCAAGGGAAAGGAGAACATTGTTGCAGATTATCTTAGCAGGAGAATACATGTGAATCATAGATCAACTATAAGTTTAGATGTGATAGACTTGGAGGAGAATATCTTTCATGCAGGGAAGCATGTTGACATGAACTAAAATATTAAGTAAATGATAAAACATTAGGGAATAGGTGATGAAGATATGTATTATCATCTCACAAAATATGGCATGGTCAAATTCATGAATAGGATCTATGTGTTGGATGAAAATGAGTCGAGAAGCTTTATATCTTTGAGAGAGTTTCATGGCTTAACTATATTTTCAGAATACCTTGATATCAAAAGATGTTAACACTCAATGAATGTTAATGTCATTTAATGTAAAGAAAAAGGTGGTTGATTTTGTTGCTAGGTGCCTTGTTGTCAATCTTAAAGGATGATGATGCACCTAATTTGTTTGATTTAGCCAATCTAATTCCATAATGGAAATGAGTTCATTTCCAATGGACTTCATTATAATTTTTCCGAGGACATAGAGACAACATAACTACATTATGGTTTTCGTTGACAGATTGACAAAGGTAGCTCACATCATTGTAGTAAAGTATTCTAATTCATCTAGTGACATAGCTCAGATCTTCATCAAGGAGATAACACGGTTGCATGGTGTTCCCAAGAAAATTTTATCTGACAGAGATACAAAGTTCACTTCTAAGAATTGGAAGGATTTTTCTATTGGATTTTTCTATAGAATTTTTCTATATCATTCATGGGAATGATAGGTTACTACGAGTGGTTCATAAATAAATTATCATGGATTCATTATCCTATTAGATATTTACAAAGAAAAGGAAAGAAGTTTTAATGAATATAGGAGTGTTCAACCAAGTTTGAGCAGTTGAAGCATTTTCTTACAAA
The DNA here is from genome assembly GCA_034641835.2 of Pinus albicaulis. NCBI lineage: Eukaryota > Viridiplantae > Streptophyta > Pinopsida > Pinales > Pinaceae > Pinus > Pinus albicaulis. Next base: position 59,841 of record JAXQQM020085990.1, on the reverse strand, counting down.
TGCTCTACTATTGAAGATTGCAGATCTATATCTAGAGTTTGTGGTGTGCAAAAATTAATTGCAAGGAAGGACTTGGTGGAGTATTGTTGTAGGAAGTACATGTGGTATGATATGTGTCAAGTAAACCAAATGAGCATGAGTTGAACTATGCCACTCAAGATTTTGAGTTAGAAGTTATCATTCTTTCCTTGAAGGTGTGGAGGAACTATCTTCTTGGTAGGAGATTTGTTCTGATGAGTGATCAGAGTGGGTTGAGATTATTGTTTTACCAATCTAATTTGAATGCCAGGAAAGCTACATGGTTGGCTATCTCAACAATTTTGAATTTGAGATCAGTTATATCAATGGAAAGGAGAACATTGTTGTAGATGCTCTTAGCAGGAGAATACATGTGAATTACACATCAACTATAAGTTTATATGGGATAGAGTTTCAAGAGAATATTTTCATGCAGGGAAGCATGATGACATGTACTAGAAGCTTAAGCAAATGATACAACATTTGGGAATAGTTGATGAAGATGTGTATTATCATGTCACAAGATATGGCTTAGTCAAATTCATGAATAGGATCTATGGCTGGGTAAAATTCATAAAGATGTGTATAATTTCATTTGAAAATTTTAAAGATAAGATTTTATTTAAAAATCCTATTTATTGGATAATTGATATTTTTACTTTTTCAAATTGTTTTTTTTTTATTATTATTTATTGTATTTTAATGAAAAAAATTCCCCCAATTACAATTGAAAACTATTAATTTCATTTGAAAATTTTAAATATTTTCTTTAAAAATCTTAAAAATAACATGTTTTAAGAATATACTTTTTTTTCTTTATCCAAACCAACTATATAAAAAAATTCATACTTCGTTATTGGTTTAAATATGGTCTTAAAGTGTAGGAGTTCTCTTTTTCCCAAAATAAATATATTACAAAATGTATACTTTGTTATTGGTTGAAATGAGATGTTAAAATTGAAGTTTTTTTCAATTTCAAATACAATTATATTTATCATAATCTAATATTTTTTCATCTTATTTCATAGTTCAAAAATGTACCAGTGTAAATTTATTCCAAAGCTTTTTAAATACAATTACACTTTAATATTTTTTATTCTCAAATCTTAAAAGTAATCAAAAGCACATGTTTCCTTGTGAAAATCTAGTACTGGAGAATTTGTTGTATAATCATTGTTCTATTTCTCTGTCGAAATATTGTATAATATGTTTCCCCTCTCCAAACCTCTGCAAAATTACTTGAAATTTACGCAGAGGAAAGTCATTTTATACTCTAAAATAAAGGAAGAATATATTTTGTTAAGCTCTAAATCTAAGGGAATATTTCACCCCACGTATATCTCAAAATCATGACATGTTCTAGAAAAGGGATGGAGTAGAAAAGCTTCCATCCATAATGATAATATACCAAAACCAAATTTCAAGTAAATAATGATAATATACCAAAACCAAATTTGAGAAGTGCTAGAAAGTTACACATAATCTAATGCTTTTCCTAACAATTGAAAGACAAATTCATCATGTTAAGTCTTAGAAATATAATTAGTGTTGAAATCATTGAAACTAACTAAATGAAATTTCGATTTTATTTGGTATGTTTCCATATTTTTTTAATTTTATTATAAGGATTCCACCCCACATATATTATTGTCCTTAGGATAAAGGTGACAAGGATAATGTAGCACTGAAAAATAAGTTCAATGCAGTCGATAGAGTACATGGGTCTCAGAATAAGCAGTAAGACAAAGGTGATGGTATAAATCCTTTGAGATGATGGACTTGTGGTGGAGAAAAACACACGAGGGATTGATGATAACATCAGGGTGGTAGGCCTTTTTTCAGTTTTCAGTTTGACTCTCTCATTTCATTCACACTCTCTCATACACTCTAATATACTTATAGCATTCTTGGAGCCATTATTCACTTCGATTGGAGAAATAAGGAAAAGGAAGCAAGGAAGGACATGGAGACATCGATATAAACAACTACAATTGGCTTAACTGCAGGTAACATGTTATATGTATGATCTCCATGTTCATTTTTTGATACATCGTATATGCATGTGATTATTTGGTTATGTGTTTTCATTATCATGGAGGGTTTCCTGGATTGATAGAGATTTGAACATTGCCTTGCCATTTCTTAGATATCCATGGAATTATGGGTTTTTGCACTTCCTTTTTATTATTATTGGATATTAGTTTTTTCCTATGTTTGTGTGTTGGAACAAACACTCTAGAGCCTTGTAATATCTTGGGTTGAATTACTAGTCCTGGATCCTAGGTTGGGACAAATGCTCTGGAACCTTTGGTGGATTGAGTTATTGGTCCTTAGAGTTGGATTAGACAAATTCTCTAGAGCCTTGTGGTAGTTGTGGGTTGAGTTACTAGTTCCTAGGGCCTTGGAAAACTTATTTAGAGAATGTTCTCATTATGTTTATTGATTTCTATACCATACAGGTGGAATCCTTATGGTTAAGGGTTGAGGTGGTTTGGCCTCTGGAAGCCCTGGTTGTTTTTTCTTGGTCTATTCCATGAGACCCACATTCATGCTTGGAATATGGGGTGGTGTTGATTGGATGAAAGAAATATTTGGTTTAGCCAATCTATGGTCAGGTGCTGCATGGAACTTCTTGACTTGGTTGGCATTTTCATATGTTAGTATTTAATTATTTATGTTTTACCATTATAAAAGGATTCATCCATGTTGATTTGTACAATTTCAATGTATTAGCAGTGTAGGAAATTTTATAGGTAAAAGTCAAAGATGCTTTTCTATTTTCTAGATTAGTGGTTTGTCTTTCCTATTTTCATGAAATCAGTTCCATATAAATTGGGAATGGGTGGGTTTCGACCCCCTTAGAGTTAGGAACAATATTTTTTATATATTTCATCATCTTGAATATAGAAAGGGTTGATTGTGAAGTAAAAGAACACTTTTTATTTGATTGTAAGTTGTGGACCTCAAATAGAAGTAATCAATTCAACAATACAAATGATGCTTGGTTTCAGGATTCCTATGTCAAGAAAATGGTGATGTTTTCCTCTGTTTAAATATGTTTTTCTTTCAAGTTTCACATGGGTACTCTTTCTTAAATTGTTTACAAGAAGATGATGAGTAGAATTTTCTTGCAATATTATGCTCTAGATTGTTAAGAAATCTCACTGTTTTCTTCTAACATTTATGTGTATAATTCATTTTTGTATGCTCCATATTTGAATTTATCCTAAATATTATTCATCTCATCCACCCCCAACAGCTCTATAATATCCAGGAGTTTTCCTACCTTGTCGTAATTGAAGCTTTCCTCTATCTATTTGTGATTGATCACTGAAAACCCTTATGACTCCCTGCCCAATGGGTTCTTCCTTCATTCTGCAACCACAATTTTAAAACCAATACCTTGATATTCATACCTAGCCTAAAACCCTAGACTTTGATTTATTGAAATCTATCAAGAGAGATCCCTCTCTGGGATTGGAAAGGCTAGTTTCTAATACTACAAGTGGTTTGTGGTTACCTCTGAAGTTTTCCTCCTCAACCTAGGAAAACTATGAACTGCTAACAACAATTATCATGCTTGGGTTCTAGGATTTTGTACTTGCTTATTGGTCATTATTTACAAACCCTATTGATCTGAATATGGGAAAACTAGTTTTGTTGTGCTATCTTCCTCATCAGTATTAGAAAACTGTGTTTAGGATCGTCTCAAATTAGCCATTTGTGAAGTGGTTTATGTGTCAAGTTTTTGTGTTTTTTATGAGGAATTTATGAGTTAATTAGTTGTTAAAATCTCATGTACAACAAATAAAATGCAGATAAATAACACACATCATCCAGATTACATAATAGTTGATAAAAAAGTTCACCCCTCCTGGTCTACATCTCCATGGACCTGCTTCAACATGTTAGGCCCTCTTTGGATTAATGGTAAAATGTTTGATCACATTCATCTACAGTGCTCCAATGGATTTTAAACCTACTCAATTGGATTCAAAAGACCCAAAAACCTCAAAAGAGACTATTCAATCTATGAAAATAGTCTCCAACTGACCTAGGCATGACCTCCTCTCCTGGTGGCCCTAGGCTTCGTTAATATTCAAAGTGGAAAAAAAACTTTTAGAAGTGCTCCAACACCTCTGAAACATGTTCCATTACCTTTATTGCATCAAAATAATCTAAGAATGACTCTTCTTTCTCCCAATTTGGTCAAATTTTGCAGAATATATACCCAAAACAAATTTTCCTGGTAAATTGCCTCCAAAACTCGAGAAAACTCTAGTTAGGGCTGCCAAATTTGGGGGCAGCTCCTATATTGGTGGTTCTGCCGAAAATTCCACCAATTTAACTGTATTTTATTAACGCTAATCAAAGATTAATTATCAGATAAGTTAGAGTTTTGCGTATTAAGCGCGTTTAACTCTAATCCAACATTACAAGAATGGTTAGTTCTTCAATCTTAGATTATGGGTTAATAAACCCATATTAATCATTTAATCCGCACTCTTAATTTGACACCACCTTCCATTGGTCCTATGGTAAGGTCTTATGGGGAGGGGGCTAGCCCCCTCCAAACCTCCGTTGGATCAAATATAAGACATCAAATATAACTCAAATGCATAGATTGTTAAGTACTAATGTCTTGGGCTATTGGTTTACTACTCCATTCATTCGGGAGAGGTCATGGGGTCGAACCCCGAACTCCACCCTTCGTCGTTGTATGTTTTTTCAACGATATACACACACACACAAAACCTTTATATATAATTGAAATGCACCAACTCCTGACTTTGCATATAATTCTACCATAGGATATGTATGGAATTCGAACTAATTTGTAATAAAATCAATTCGGAATTTGGATAGGGTCCACTAGTTCATAAAACAAATTCACCTTCCAACCAAACTAGAAAATCATGCAATGAAACTTGTCACAGTGTCATTGGGTGAAATTGAAGAATATTCCCAGAATATTTGTGTTTTGTTGACTGGGTTGCCATGTCACCATTATGTCATGTTCTGCAATTGTTTTAGTTGTTTAGGAAAACGAACAACATGCTCTATCTTCTTCATCTAGACTTTGTTTTCGATGAAACAAATTGTGACAAATTCCTGGAAACGAGATATTCACTGTTGTTAAGTTTCCAATCGATTTTGAGCACTTTGAATATTTGGAAAAAAATTTCCCCTAATCCAAAATCTGATCACCTATACATCCTAGCTTTCCATTTCTCACATCCTAGCTTTCCACCAATACCATTGAATTTCATAACATGGTTGGAATTAAAATATGACATGTTTGTAATCGAAGTGTTGCATCTAGATTTAATTGTGGCAATCGATGTTAATTGGTTGAGGGAGCGGCTTCAAGATTTTCATATAGACATAAATTCTTGGTTAGGAAGATAACGATCGTTGTTTCATGATTTTAAAACCTTCATGATTTCTCTTATTGCATTGACTATAACCTTGAGATATTCAAGTTCCTAGAGGTCTTCTATTAATGAGAATATCCATATCCAAATAAACGAAGCAATAAATTTATGTTTGTTCGGGTTGTAGCATTCATCCTAGAAATGCATAAATAATCATGCGTTATTGAGGGGATACGAGCCAGTTTCAAAGAACCTCTTTTGATTTTTCAAAATGTGCAAAAATCACCATGAAAAAGGCCTTTAGGTTAATGGCAAGATCGACATGAATTTACAAATCAGAGCATGGTCTTTCATGTGTTTGCTTGATTCCTCCGTACAATTATTCGACATTACAAATTTGGGTTTTTCTGTGGATTTTTATAAGCACTTCCCTTTGATGTAGGATTTCCATTACACAACAATAATTGGAGTATCACTCGTGTTAGTATTGCTAGGGGAAGTTTCAACTTCCCCCCGCCCCCCGGATTTCTTGTAACTACATTACAATAGGAGGGGTTTGCACCCCTCCTTGTGGCTCCTTGGTGATTATGTTTTGACATGCCACCGAGTCTTGAAATACAATTTTTTGTGGGTTCCGAATGATGGTGAACACTTTGTTGCTCCCTTTGGAATCTAGAGCTATCAAGTTTCTTCCTTTCCAACAATGATTTTTAATTTCTTTATCATCTTGAGTAGACACTTTGGTTTCCTACAAAATCAAAAACTCTGATTTTTCGCTTTCAATTCCATCTATAAGGTTTCTCTGCTTCCCCTTGTTGTTGAGGCGTCGAATATTATAGATAAATATTTTGATGGAAGAGAGGATTGAGAGATGGGATAGTAACCCTATAGAACAATCACTTTTCGTGAGCTAATGAGTAGTTCCGCTACCTTTTGCATTAGGTGACTAGTCATTTTCATCCACTTCTTTACACATTCTTCTAGAGTCTAGTTTTTCCTTTTCAGCATCTACGGTAATCCTTCAACCTCTCCATTCTTCTGGCATCTTTTCCATTGGATATATAACTGGTAAAACGTGTTCTTATACTCCCAAGTTCCCGAGAGTTAAAATCCCTTAGACCTAAGAGTAGAATCTATGTAACAAATTTATTAACATGTATTTTTAAATATTAGTGTTGATTATTTTTAAAGGAATTTAAATGTTGTTTAAGATAATAATCCATGTTTCATTATTCACCTTTTCAGACACTTTAGACATCAACCAGAAGTTTGATGCATTATTGATAAAGCATTAGGGTTCGATTTTTTGGTCTATAGATGAATGTTTTGCATCTTTTATGAAAGGAGGCTTGAAAGGAGTGTGTTTGATCACTAATAGTGTCAACATCATCACCAACATGTGCATATTTTTTAGATACCTGATTGTGGCTTAAACAATGAAAAATAGATGGCGTTGCGCACAGGCGAAACATTTTCACATAGTCAAATTTAAGATTTATTTTTGACCAAATTGAGATGAATATTTGGAAAAAAAAGAAATATTTTTCAACAATGGGACAAATAACAAAAACGTCTCTCAGTTTTTACATGACCATCATGGTTTGGGAGATATTTATAAACTATCAGTCGTTGCGCTCAAACACAGTCACTGTTTTATCGATATATGTGGGTCGTACTTGGCTCAAGTTTTTGTGAATATGAATTATGATGATATTCAATTTTTGTAAAAAACTCAGCCCATTTGGACTCACCATTTGACATATATTCACAAAATACAGTTTCTACCCATAGATGTGTGCACAAAAAGAACAACTAAACTAGTATTCCTTCAAGGTCACATTTTGGGAAATTTTTTATATCTATGGGGAATATATGTTTTCATTACAAAATAAAGTTCATATACAAAGTTTTTTATATGATTTCATCGATTCATGAAGTCAAATAAATAGAAGGACATATGACGTGCTCAGGAGGTGTTACGCTCAGGAAGTGTTGTGCTCAGTAAGTGTTGCGTTTAAAGATATAAAATGTTTTCGACCAAATTTTCACCTTAGTGTGGAAAATGAAGTCTTTGATCATTTAATTATTTATGTTTTACCATTATAAAAGGATTCATCCATGTTGATTTGTACAATTTCAATGTATTAGGAGTGTAGGCAATTTTGTAGGTAAAAGTCAAAGATGCTTTTCTATTTTCTAGATTAGTGGTTTGTATTTCCTATTTTCATTAAATCAGTTCCATATAAATTGGGAATGGGTGGATTTCGACCACCTTAAACTTAGGAACAATATTTTGCATATATTTCATCATCTTGAATGTAGAAGGGGTTGATTGTGAAGTAAAAGAATACTTTTTCTTTGATTGTAAATTGTGGAGCTCAAATAGAAGTAATCAATTCAACAATACAAAGGACACTTGGTTTCAAGATTCTTATGTCAAGAAAATGGTGATGTTTTCCTCTTTTTAAATATGTTTTTCTTTCAAGTTTCACATGGGTACTCTTTCTTAAATTGTTTACAAGAAGATGATGAGTAGAATTTTCTTGCAATATTATGCTCTGGCGTGTTAATAAATCTCACTGTTTTCTTCTAACATTTATGTGTATAATTCATTTGTGTATGCTCCATATTTGAATTTATCCTAAATATTATTCATCTCATCCACCCCCAACAGCTCTATAATATCCAGGAGTTTTCCTACCTTGTCGTAATTGAAGCTTTCATTTATCTATCTGTGATTGATTACTGAAAATCCTTATGACTCCTTGCCCAATGGGTTCTTCCTTCATTCTGCAACCACAATTTTAAAACCAATACCTTGATATTCATAACTAGCCCAAAACCCTAGACTATGATTTATTGAAATCTATCAAGAGAGATCCCTGTCTGGGATTGGAAATGCTAGTTTCTAATCCTACAAGTGGTTTGTGGTTACCTCTAAAGTTTTCCTCCTCAACCTAGGAAAACTACGAAGTGCTAACAACAGTTATCATGCTTGGATTCTAGGATTTTGTACCTTCCTATTGGTCACTATTTGGAAACCCTATTGATCTGAAAATGAAAACCTCAAAATAGACTATTCAATCTATGAAAATGGTCTCAAGCTGATCTAGGCATGACCTCCTCTCCTAGTGGCCCTGGGCTTCATTAATATTCAAAGTGGAAAAAACACTTTTAGAAGTGCTCCAACATCTATGAAACATGTTCCATTAGCTTCAGAGCATCAAAATCATGTAAGAATGACTCTTTTTTCACCCAATTTGGTCAAATTTTGCCCAGTATATGATTTTATTATTTAATAAAAATATTAAAATGTATAAAAATGTCAAAGCAATGGTAGGTGTGTTCAATATAAGAAATGTGTTACTTAAATCAACATTGTAACAATAGATGTGTTAAAAAGTGTATTCCTTGATAATAATACATTATGATATTATCATACATTTATAATTAAATTTAACTTATTTAATTTTATATTAGCTTATAAGATCATATATTAGTTAAAAAAATAAATATTAACATTTTAAAGGAATAATTTTAATTATATTATTTTATTAAAGAATATTAATTATATTATTATTAAAGAGTATTAATATGTTTTAAAGATTAAATATTAAGACTATAAAATAATAATAATATTATAAATTATAATTAACATATATAACCTTTCACTTAATTTTCTTTTATTAACGCCTTCTCTTTCATGGAACGCATCTGGCGGACCAATAGAACACCTCGCCTTCTTGCATCTAGCCGTTGCTAAAGTTTAACAAATTCATATATATATATATACAAAAATAAAAAGAAAATGTATCTGTAAAAAAAAATTGGTGAAATGAAATACCGTGAAATATTAATGTATAATGTTAAAAGTTTTTCCAACTCGTGGGCTGTGTATTTACATAAACTGCCGCAGACATTAGAGCTCCTGGCCTGATCTCCCTTGATCTGCGATAACAGATACATACAGACATTAAGAAGTTCCGCCATGAAAGAGCCCAAAATTGCTCAATAGACCCCAAAATTGGTCAAACCCCATGCAGCCCAAAATTGCTCATCAGACCCCAAAATTGCTCAAACCCCATGGAGCTAGCCATCCATAGTTTCAGCATCTCAACCCTATGTTCTCGAATGAAGCAAACCCGGTCGTTTGGGCAATATATATTTACCAAATTTCAAACAAACTTAAATATACCAAAACAAACAAAATGCAGAATAAACTTAATTAATATACCAAAACAAACAAACAAAATGCAGAATAAAGTTAATTAATATACCAAAGCAAACAAAACAAAATGCAGAATAGTTAGAATTCAGACTATCCCGCGGTACTGTAAACCCTCCCACCACTGATTGAAGTTATAAATGCAGCTGTAATTGGTGAGGAATTGTTAAATGTGAAGCAATTTTAATGGTAGAACGAAAGGCCACCGTAAGGGAAATCGATAAGATTGTCCTCTGATGCAATTTTTTCAAACCAGGTTGTTATGGCGAGTCACTCCTGTTCTCGAATGAAGTAAACTCCTTCGCAAGGACCTCCGAATGGAGCCCGCCATGCATTCTCGACGATTTTTTCATAAACTGAGAGCTGGAATGTCGTTACTTATACTTTGGAATTTGTTATGATTCGGTACTTTCAAGAAGGTGGAATTGAAATCTTGGCTCCCAAACGGAGAAAATTAGGATCCGAATTAGAAGAGGATTGTTATAACGGGAATGGGACATTCAATATGTTTTATGATAGGAAGCTTTTGGCGGGAGAGAGCGGCATTGGGTTCATAGATCGATTCGAAATTGCAGTCACAGAGTTACTGTGAAGGATATGTTGTTGTTATTTAGCTACACACACTGATCACTCCTCATTGTTTTGTTTTTTAAAGCTTGAATGGGAAAATGATACCCGATGAGAATCGAACTTGGGTAAATCTGACCGTTCTCAATTTAATTTCGCTAAAGCCCCAGAAAATACGCGTAATGATTTGCATATCCCTCCTCATAACCCGCCTATCCACTGATAATTACTATATCTTATGATAATTCGCGATTCACTTATAGGTCGCGTATCATAATTCGCATATCGGTAGTGATAGCTCGCATAACCAGTGAGATTGCCGCATAAGTTTTAATGAATATAGGAGTGTGCAACAAACTTTGATGAGTTGAAGCATTTCCTTACAAATTCTCTAGTCTTGAAGATTACAGATCTAGATCTAGAGTTTGTGGTGTGCAAAAATTAATTGCAAGAAACGACTTGGTGGAGTATTATTGTAGGAATTACATGTGGTATGATATGTGTCAAGGAAACCGAATGAGCATGAGTTGAAATATGCGACTCATGATTTCGAGTTGGAAGTTATCATTCTTTCCTTGACGACATGGAGGAACTATCTTCTTGTCACGAGATTTCTTCTGATGAGTTATCACATCGGGTTGAGATTCTTGTTTGACGAACCTAATTTGAATGCCAGGAAAGCTAGATGGTTGGCTACCTCAACAATTTGACTTTCAGATCAGTTATATCAAGGGAAAGGAGAACATTGTTGCAGATTATCTTAGCAGGAGAATACATGTGAATCATAGATCAACTATAATTTTAGATGTGATAGACTTGGAGGAGAAGATCTTTCATGCAGGGAAGCATGTTTACATGAACTAAAATATTAAGAAAATGATAAAACATTAGGGAATAGGTGATGAAGATATGTATTATCATCTCACAAAATATGGCATGGTCAAATTCATGAATAGGATCTATGTGTTGGATGAAAATGAGTCGAGAAGCTTATATTGAGAGAGTTTCATGTCGAACCATATTTTCGTCACCTTGGATATCAAAAGATGTTGAAACCAATGAATAAGTTATACTATTAGCTGAATGTAAAGAAATAGGTGGTTGATTTTGTTGCTAGGTGCCTTCGTTGTCAACAGGTAAAGGATGAATGTAAGCACCCAATTGGTTTGATTTAGCCAATTCCAATTCCATAATGGAAATGGGAGTTCATTTCCATGGACTTCATTATAATTTTTCTGAGGACATAGAGACAACATAACTACATTATGGTTTTCGTTGACAGATTGACAAAGGTAGCTCACTTCATTGTAGTAAATTATTCTAATTCATCTAGTGACATAGCTCAGATCTTCATCAAGGAGATAACACGATTGCATGGTGTTCCCAAGAAAATTTTATATGATAGAGATACAAAGTTCAGTTCTAAGATTTGGAAGGATTTTTCTATTGGATTTTTCTATATCATTCATGGGAATGATAGGTTACTACGAGTTGTTCATAAATAAATTATCATGGATTCGTTATCCTATTAAATATTTACAAAGAAAAGGAAAGAAGTTTTAATGAATATAGGAGTGTTCAACCAAGTTTGAGCAGTTGAAGCATTTTCTTACAAATGCTCTAGTATTGAAGATTGCAGATCTATATCTAGAGTTTGTGGTGTGCAAAAATTAATTGCAAGGAAGGACTTGGTGGAGTATTGTTGTAGGAAGTACATGTGGTATGATATGTGTCAAGGAAACCAAATGAGCATGATTTGAACTATGCGACTCAAGATTTTGAGTTAGAAGTTATCATTCTTTCCTTGAAGGTGTGGAGGAACTATCTTCTTGGTATGAGATTTGTTCTGATGAGTGATCAGAGTGGGTTGAGATTATTGTTTTACCAATCTAATTTGAATGCCAGGTGTTGTACATATCTACCTCTCCCTGTGAATTTTGCCCCGCTGCCTCATTCGAATCCATTTTTAACCTCTGCCGTGGCCTAAAATCTCATGACCCTGCTTGATATTACTATCCCCGCCCGAAAATCTACTTTACACTAGTTAAAAACCCAAATTTAAATAATCGGGCCGAGATTTTTAAGGTTTTGACTCCCTCTCGCTTCGGCTTCCATATGACCCAAGTCTGAAAACCACAATTCAAAGCAAGAAAGGGCCTATTGTCTTAACGATCGGACACAATGCTGGCCGTCCGATCTGGTTCAAATCAACGGCGCGGAAATTAGCTTATAAGAAGGGCCCGCGGGCATCGGGTCGTCGGTATTTCATGGACCACCATTTTATTGTCCCCCGATGCAAGCGCAGCCGTTGATCTTGTTCCGAGACCGAATGGTCCTAGGTCAATCGCAGTCCCATCCTCAATCGCGATCGGAACTTCTAAAATGTACCACCCCGGTCTCCCTGCTCCATCTTCCGATTGCGATCTCCGATTCGGGTCCCACTCACTGCGGTCGTGTCATCATAGTGCATCAGTGTACACCGTGTTTCTGCTCCATCATCCACATGTTCTAGTGACGTGTTATATTTTATGAACCTTTGACCCTTTCAGTCATTGTCGCTCCATTGTGTTCTGCATTGTCACCCCCTGTTTCTCCATTATATTCGTGTGTTTCCTGTCACGCTGCATCTTCTCAATATCTCGCCTAGTCTGTATTACCGATTCCATGGCTGCTATTGTATCCACACTCCCTATCACCGAGTCATTTTTCTCTAATGTTTTGCGGGTTTTGCAGGTTTTAAAACGACTTAGTTGGCGCTTTAACTCACCGCCTCCATTGCAAAGATCTCGAACATACTAAAGGACATATCCTACCGGCGAAATTAAGGAAAGAAGCCGAGGGTAGGTGGGAGAGGTGACCGCCATTAAAGAAGACATAGATATGGATTCTCAGAACTCTCCAGATGCGTCCGCCCCGCATTAAAGATCCAGGACTCAAATCCAAAGCCAAGGGCCAAGAGTACAGTACTGAAACACAGATTATTCCAAATCTCTTACGGCAGCAGATCTTCCCTCAGCCGCGGGCAGCATATTGCATATATTTTATTATTTCTGTCTTGTATATGAAGAGATTTGTATCTCCTAGCATTTATTTCTTCAGACGGACTGTTAGTTGTATTCATTTATAGTTAGTCATTCATAAGAGAAGGCGCGAATGTTTTCCGCCATTTTTGGTTCAAACTGAGTCATTAATTGTGTCTCGTCTCCCTCCTCCTCTAGAAGTTTTTGTCTCCTCTATAAATGCTCAGAAATAAGATTTTTGAAGGGTTCCAGATTTCTATCAACAGACTGTGCAGCGAGGAGGCTTCTGTGTACATTTTGTAACACTTCTGTATGAGGTTTCAGAGCCCGTAGGGTCTCAGTGAGGAGGGGTTATAACTGTATTCAGGATTCTGGTCTCTGATATTTCATAGTATGTAATTTCTCTCATGTGTTAATACATTATCTCATTTCATGCAACTTATCTTCTTGTATCATGCTCTAGAATGCGAGTGGCTCACTAGTTTGCAGTAAGGATTCATCTTAAGTGGTGCCCTTTCTGGAATTAGTCAAGCGCTTTAAATAGGCCTAGTCATGATATACTGTTCCATGTTCACTCTTTCCATATTTTCTTCTATATTAGTTGCTTGAGGAGGGTGCTTTTAAAACGCCATTGTCATATAAGGATTCGTAAATTGGTGCGCCCTTATATGGTTCTGTTGTGTATCTGGGTATCAGTCTCATGCCAGCTAATATCTTCTTATGTTTCCTCACTGCACTCACTCATTGATATCTGATTTCTGTGATATATTAGTTGAACTGGCCCTTTTTATAGTGAACGGTCTCTTAACTGTCTCACGCTTTCATGCTGAAGTCCTACATGATGTTCCTACATTGTTCTTGTCTTTGCATTAGCTTCTGAGAAGAGAGATTGGACCAATTCAAAACTAATTTCCTTGTTCAAACAAGAGATAGTAAGCGAGTTCTTGGACTGACAACCCAAACTAAAAGGGCTCCTTGCTATATTAAGATGTCCTAGGCACTGGTCTATAGCAACTCTAGGTTGTCTCTAGGAGGGTGACAAAATCATCCACAACATCTTTCTGGCGTCGTTGCCGGGGACACGAATTCAAGAATATCTGTTTCCCTGGGTTCGACATCTTATTTTCATTCTCTAATCAGGTGAGCACGGAGAAGTGAAGAGTTGCAGATTTCTCACCTTGGCGACTCCACTGGTCTTTGATTGATAAATTTTATTGGAAGTCCTGGCTTCTCGGAAGCCCCATTTGAGGTCGGATACCTCCCAGCCGAAAACACCCGTGTCTGACCCGGAGAAGATCATTCATAAAAGAGCTTGGAAAGAGAAGAAGTCAGTCCGTCCCGAAAATCCTGAATATTCTGTTGAAGATCATCCGCCCTCTTCTTCTCAAGAAGTTAGAACAGAAAAACCCGAGTTTCGCTCAGAAAATCCACGTAGAGGAATTACCTGGATTGAAGGAGAATCTCATCCTGCTTTCGAGGCCGAAGAAATTAAAGAGGTCACAGAAGTAACTGTTGTTAACCGTGAGTTATTCCCATCTACACCTCAGGCCTCTGTGCAATATATTCCCATTGTTATTCATACTCCGCTTCCTCCTACTCCTCTCCCTTCATCTGTATCTCAAATTGTTGTGCAACCCCCGCCTCCCCCAATGGCCAATGTCCCTGCATTTATTTTGAACAAATACGCTCCTATGGCCTTGCCCCAAGTGCTAAATGATATGCCACAAGATTACTTGAAGATTTTTCCAAGATTTAATGGTGAAAATGAAGTTGATGCTCAGAAGCACCTCGAGACCTTCTGCTCTTTTGCAGAGAACTTAAATGTTGAACATCTCGATGTATTCTTGAGGTTATTTGTGCAATTCTTGGAAGGTGAAGCCCGAAAATGGTTCAAGACATTGGCAAACCATTCAATCACCACCTGGGACCAAATGGAAAATGCTTTTCTCAGGAAGTGGGGAGAAAAGAAAGACCAAGGGCAGTGCCTCGTTGAATTTAATACGCTAAAGAAGAAACACAACGAGGGAGTGGCAGAATTTATCAAAAGGTTTAATAAATTATATCTGAACCTTCCTGCCGATATGAAACCTCAACAAGCTGCAGCCAAAGTTGTTTTCATAACAGCTTCTGATTCTGATTTCGGTTTCTCTCTGCGGGAAAGAATGCCTGTCACCCTGGATAATGCTCAGACAGATGCCCTAGAGTT
Source organism: Pinus albicaulis (assembly GCA_034641835.2). NCBI lineage: Eukaryota > Viridiplantae > Streptophyta > Pinopsida > Pinales > Pinaceae > Pinus > Pinus albicaulis. Next base: position 44,430 of record JAXQQM020085990.1, on the reverse strand, counting down.
GGAGGCAAATTTTTCTGCCACTGGGAAGTTAAAAGGAAAAATAGAACTGGAAACTAGAAGAAAAGGCAAAGAAGAGGTTTCTACCTCTAATCAAGAAAAGGATTCAGATAAAATGGACGAGATAAGCAAGATGATAAAGAAGATGGTCAAGCTAGAACTGGAAGCTAAGAACGCAGCTCCCAAAAACTATTATAATGCTCCAAACAGAGGATATAACCCTCAGTACAGAAAGCCTCCATTGTAGATATTGCCAAGGGAAGTGAAAGAACAGCAAGATCAAGTACCTCATCCCTTGTACCTGGAAGGACCAGCAGATGACTCCGCTGGAGATGCAGCTTATAGACTAGAAGATTCAAATCTGGCTTTTTCAAATAATGATGATATGGAGTGCCCCCTACAAGAAGAAGACGAAGAAGCTGAGATTGACCATTACTGCAAGCAATTTGCTGATTTCATGGAAGCACAATTCAACGTCAAATATGATCTCAGATCCTCGAGGAAAAGGACCAGAACTCAGGAGCAAGAAGAAGAACCACCTCAGAAAGAAGCATCTGCTCGGAAGGAATCAGCGGCAAAGAGATGTATAGAAAAAGGTAAGAATCTTCTAAATAACCCCTTGCAGTCTAATGATCAGATTCCCTCCTCTTCTAAACAAGTTGGTCCTCCTAATGTTGAGTCAGCATCAAAAGAAATCAAGTCTTCAGTTGAGAATAAGGAGTCCAAAGAAACTGCGATAGAAAAGCCCACATCTGCTTTCAATTTGCAAAAAGAACTTGAGAAGATTAAGATTCCTGTCCCTCTGACTGAGTTGTTAAAACAACCTGCATATCAGTCTCAAGTTACCTCTTTCATTCTTCCTCCTGAACTACCAATTGCACCTGATAGTTTAAATATTCAAGAAGAAAGACCCATGGTAGTCTTTGGCCCACATGTCGAGGAGATAGACCCTTCTACTCCTCCTTTTTATGTATCCCTAGTCATTCATGACCTGCTGCTACATAATTGTATGTTAGATTCTGGGGCTTCCCATAATCTCATGCCTCTCTCTGTCATGGAGCAACTAGGGCTGCAAATTACAAGACCATATAAATATTTATATTCATTTGATTCTAAAAGGGTTAAATGCTTGGGAATGATTAAAGATTTAATGGTCAATTTGGCTCAAATCCCAGCGAAGAGTGTGGTCATGGACATCGCGGTTGCCGATATCCCAGCTCGCTTTGGCATGCTACTGTCAAGGTCCTGGGGTACAAAGATTGGGGGGTCAATTAAATTGGATTTAACATATGCTACTATCCCAGTCTTTGGAGGTCAGGAAAGGAGGTTGTACAGAGAAACCCAATTTGTTAAAATGGTAACTAAGGCTAACTGCTCAGAGAACTCTCCAGTTTATAAAAAAGAGGGAGACTTTTCATGTTTAATGTTGGGAGAAAATCAGGATTACGCACATCAGCCCCTTTTTGGTCAGTTTCAGGCTGAGCAGCCTAAAGAAGAGCAGGAATCAGAAATTTGGACTTTACATTTTGATGGAGCTAATTCAAGAGAAGGTAATGGAGCTGGGGTATTGTTGATTTCCCCTACAGGGAGATGGGTGCCACTGTCTTTTAAACTGGAGTATGAGGCTACAAACAATGTAGCTGAATATGAAGCACTATTATTGGGACTCCAGACAGCCAAGAGTATGGGCATCCAATGTCTAAAAGTGTTTGGAGAATCTGAGATGGTCGTAAGGCAGATCAAAAATGAATGTCAAACTAAGCATCCACGGCTCAGAGCATATAGAAATGAAGTATGGGACATGATAGAGAATTTCTTCTCAGCATTTAATATATAGTTCATGTCCCGGGAGCAAAACAGAATAGCAGACTCTCTCGCTGTAGCTGCCAGTACCTTTCGTCCTCCTCAGAATCCGCTTTTAAGATATGAAGTGGAGGTACGGTATAGACCATCCATTCTAGATAATATAAAGCATTGGCAGGTATTCGAAGATGATGAACAAATGAAAATATTTATGGAGACTGTGGGAGAATTCTCCAATATGGAGATTGATGATAATGAAGAGGAAGAAGCTGAAAATATTGCTGAAAACAAATGGGAAGAAAGAATAGCAGGTAATAAAGTGCTGCAGCTGAAAGGTAATGTTATACCTAGAGGATTGGTACCTCTAGAAAGGTTATTCAATAAAGACGATGTTCCAATGCAGCCAAATAAAGTAGTAGAAGAAGATCAAGTAGGAAATTTGAATCTGGGTACTTCCACTGACCCCAAAATTGTTAAATTATCCAAAAGAGTCCCAGAAGGATACAAATAAAAGTATTTGAAGTTGTTTCAATCTTACAAAGATGTATTTGCTTGGTCCTATGAGGACCTAAAAACTTTTGATGTAAATATTATATAGCATAAGATTCCACTGAGGGAAGATGCAAAGCCATACAAGCAGAAGCTCAGGCAAATAAATCCTTTGCTTCTTCCTTCCATTGAAAAAGAAATTAAAAAATTGTTGAAGGCCAAAATAATTGTGCCATTAAGGTACTCAGAATGGATAGCAAATCTTGTTCCTGTTCGGAAGAAAAATGGAGAAATAAGGCTATGTGTAGATTTCAGAAATCTGAATAGGGCATCTCTCAAAGATAACTATCCACTGCCTAAGATGGATCACATCCTGCAGAAAGTAGTGGGAGCATCCAGAATGTCAATGATGGATGGATTTTCGGGCTACAATCAGGTAGCTGTGTTCCCAGAAGACCAGAAGAAGACTGCATTCACTACACCATGGGGAACCTTTATGTATGCTAGGATGCCATTCGGATTAATTAATGCAGGAGCTACTTTTCAGAGGGAAATGGACATAGCCTTTGTCGGAGAACAGGACAAGTTCTTGGTGGTGTATCTTGATGATATCACAGTGTTCTCAAAGAATGATGATGAGCATATTGAGCATTTAAGAAGAACTTTTGAAAAATGCAGAAGGTATGGCCTTTCTCTTAACCCTCAAAAATCTTTGTTTGCATTAGATGAGGGAAAACTCTTAGGGCATATCGTGACTAAAGATGGTGTGAAAATTGATCCTAAGAGAGTTGAAGTGATAAACAGCATCCCTTTGCCAAGAAATAAGAAAGAAGTACAGGTATTTTTAGGCCGAATTAATTTCTTGAGAAGATTTATCCCTAACTATGCAGAGATAGTTAGGCACATAACCAATATGTTGAAAAAGGAAAATGAGGTAAAATGGTCCCAGGAGTCTAGAGATGCATTCACAAGGATAAAACGGGCATTTGCTGAAGCTCCTGTGCTAGCAGGGCCAGATTACAAAAAACCATTTATGATTTTCTCATTTGCTTCACCTCATACAATTGCTGGAGTGTTATTGCAGAAAAATGAAGAGGGATATGAACAGCCCATAGCTTTCTTCAGTCAAGTGCTTTATGATGTTGAATTGAAATATAATATACTGGAGAAGCAGGCATATGCCCTGGTAAAGTCCCTTAAAGCTTTCAGAGTTTATGTTTTGCAATCTCACATTACAGCTTATGTCCCTACCGCAGCAGTCAAAGACATTCTGGTTCAGGGAGACAACGAAGGTAGAAGGGGAAGATGGATTGCAAAAATCCAAGAGTATGATTTGGATATAAGGCCTACTAAGTTGGTGAAAGGACAAGGACTTGCCAAGATGTTATCTGAATCAAATCATCAAGCTTTGGGCATTAATCTGTCTGTGATAGCAAATGAAGAATCAGAAAAAGAAGAAGAGCAGCATGGACTAGAGATGGCTACTCAAAAGATACATGTGAAATATCTAACTAGTCCTTGGTATAAAGAAATAGTTGAATATCTGTTAACACTTAGCTGTCCTCCAGGATGTGACAAGGTGAAATACAGAGCTGTAAGGATGAAATCTCAGAAATATGCAATTGCCAATGGGCAGCTTTATTGGAGAGACCCTCTAGGCATATTACTTTTATGCCTCACAGAAATGAAGTGCAAAATGTAATGACAGAATTTCATGAGGGGATATGTGGAGGAAATTACAGCTGGAGGGCTACAACACATAAAATTTTGAGAGCTGGTTTCTACTGGCCAAAGTTGTATTCAGATACTTTTGCTTGGGTCAGAGCATGTGACAAATGCCAAAGATTTGCAGAAAGACAGAAATTAGCAGCATTGCCCCTGATTCCTATTCATGTAAATGAACCATTTCAGAAATGGGGATTAGACTTTATAGGAGAGATACATCCCCCATCAAGTGGCCAACATAAATGGATATTGACAGCCACAGACTATTTTACAAAATGGGTGGAAGCCATACCTACAAGAAATGCTACAAATGTTGTAATCATGAGGTTTATAGAAGATAATATCATATCTAGGTTTGGCTGTCCTGCAAGAATTGTAACTGACAATGCACAGGCTTTCAAGTCTGCCAGGTTCGTAAAATTCTGCCAAAGATATAACATCATCCTGACTCATTCTACAGCATACTATCCACAGGGAAACGGTCTAGCAGAGTCATCCAATAAAACCCTGGTGAGAGCCCTGAAGAAGACAATAGCTGAAAATCAGAAAAACTGGGACTCTCAATTAAAGTTTGCTCTATGGGAAAATAGGATAACCAACAAAAGAGCAACAGGGAAGTCACCTTATGAGCTGGTGTATGGGCGGGCTGCAGTGTTTCCTTTGCAATTGGCATCGCCAGTGGCACGTTTTATGCAGGAAAACCAGGAAGAACCAGATGACATGATCCGAAGAATTAATCAGCTGGTAGAATTGGAGGAAACAAGGAACCAGGTAGATCAGAGATTGATAGAATACCAGGAAAAAATGAAGAATGTCTTTGATCAGCACGCGAAGGATAGGAATTTTCGAGTTGGAGACCTGGTTCTTAGATGGGATGTCCGCAGAGCAGAAAAGGGCAAACATGCTAAATTTGATCCATTGTGGTTCGGGCCATTCAAAATAGTGAAGCTGGGAAGAAACAACACCTTTACTTTAGAAAATCTACAGGGTGATTTGTTGGATGCACCCGTGAATGGCCAGTTCCTCAAGCCTTATTTTCAATTCTGACCCAGGCTGGGAATGCCTGATTGTATATATTGTATATAGTTTGTTTGGCTCTTATTGTTATAAAGGAAAAGAATGCTGATACTTACCTGAAGTAAGAAGCGCAGGGGAATTGAAAAATAAGATGAAATATTTAATGGCCTGCGTGTTCTCGACATGCCCTAGGACGAACATGTCGTCCCCAGATGGAGCCGATGTTGTACATATTCACCTCTGCCTGTGAATTTTGCCCCGCTGTCTCATTCAAATCCTTTTTTGACCTCTGCCGTGGCCTAAAATCTCATGACCCTGCTTGACATTACTATCTCCGCCCGAAAATCTGCTTTACAATAGTTCAAAACCCAAATTTAAATAATCGGGCCGAGTCCCTAAGAGTTTGACGCCCTCCCGCTTCAGCTTCCATATGACTCGAGTCTGAAAACCATAATTCAAAGCAAGAAGGGGCCTATTGTCTTATCGATCGGACGCAATGCTGGCCGCCCGATTTGGCTCAAATCGACGGCGCGGCAATCAACTTATATGGAGAGCCCGCGCACAACAGACCGGCAGTATTTCATGGCCCACCATTTTATTGTCCCCCGATGCAAGCGCAGCCGTTGATCTTGTTTTGAGATCGAACGGTCCTGGGTCAATTGCAGTCCTGCCCTCAATCGCAATCGGAACTTCCAAAATGTGCCACCCTGGTCCCCCTGCTCCACTTTCCGATTGCGATTTCCGATTTGGGTCCCACCTCCTGCGGTCGTGTCATCATAATTCACAAGTGTACGCCATGCTCCTCCTCCACCATTCATATGTTCCGGTGATGTGTCGTCATTCATTGTCGCTCCATTGTATTCTGCATTGTCACCCTCCATTTCTCCATTATTTTTATGCGTTTCCTGTCACCCTGCATCGTCTTAACATTTCGCCTAGTTCGTATCACCGCTTCCATGACCGCCATCGTATCCGCACTCCCTGTCTCCGAGTCAATTTCCTCTAATGTTTTGCGGGTTTTGCAGGTTTTAAAATGACTTAGTAGGCGCTTTAACTTGCCGCCTCCGTTGCAAAGATCAGGAGCATACAAAGGACATATTCTGCTGGCGAAATTAAAAGAAGAAGCCGAGGGTAGGTGGGAGAGGTGACCGCCATTAAAGAAGACATAGATATGGATTCTCGGAACCCTCCAGATAAATTCGCCCCGCATTAAAGATCCAGGATTCAAATCCAAAGCCATGGGCCGAGAGTACAGTACAGAAATGTAGATTATTTCAAATATCTTACGGCAGCAGATTTTCCCTCAGCCGCGGGCAACATATTGTATATATTTTATTATTTCTATCTTGTATATAAGGAAATTTTATCTCCCAGCATTTATTTCATGAACAGGTTGTCTAGTACAGTCATTTACAGTTAGTCATTCATAGAGTGGTCGTGAATGTTTTCCACCAGATTATTCAAATTGAGTCATTAATTGTGTTTCAGCTACCTCCTCCTCTAGAATTCTCCATCACTCCTATAAAGACCAAAAAAGAAGACATTGTAAGGGTTCCGGATTTCTGTCAGCAAACTGTGCAGCGAGAAGGCTTCTGTATACATTTTGTAACATTTCTGTATGAAGTTTCAGAGCCCGTAGGGTCTCAGTGAGGAGGGGTTATAACTGTATTGAGGATTCTGGTCTTTGGTATCTCACAGTATGTAATTTCTCTTATGTGTTAATACATTATCCCATTTCATGCAAATTGTCTTCTTGTATCATGTTCTAGAATGCGAGTGGCTCACTAGTTTGCAGTAAGGATTCATCTTAAGTGATGCCCTTTCTGGAATTAGTCAAGCGCTTTAAATAGGCCTAGTCATGATATACTGTTCCATGTTCACTCTTTCCATATTTTCTACTATATTAGTTGCTTGAGGAGGGTGCTTTTAAAACGCCATTGTCATATAAGGATTCGTAAATTGGTGCGCCCTTATATGGTTCTGTTGTGTATCTGGGTATCAGTCTCATGCCAGCTAATATCTTCTCATGTTTCCTCACTGCACTCACTTCCTGATATCTGATTTCTGTGATATATTATGTGAATCGGCCCTCTTTACAGTAAGCGGTCTCTTAACTGTCTGATGCTTTCATGCTGAAGTTTTACATGATGTTCCTACATTATTCTTATCTTTGTGTCAGCTTCTGACAGAGATTGGTCCCATTCAAATTTAATTTCCTTGTTTAAGCAAGAGATAGTAGGAAGGCATTTGGATTGACAACCCAAGCTATATTACGTGTCTCCCTGCTATATTAAGATGTCCTAGGCACTGGTCTATGGCAACTCTAGGTTGTCTCTAGGAGGGTGACAAAATCATCCACAAATGTGATCAATACAAAACAATTGCTTGTAGTTGAGAAAGAGATTAAGAAGGTGTATGATGCAGTACAATAGTTCCTTTAAGGTTCTCTCGATTTGGTGTCAAAATTAGTGGCCGTGAGTAGCTGTAAGGAAGAAGACAGGGGAGATTAGACTATGCATAGACTTCAGAAACCTCAACAGAGCCTCCCTGAAAGACAACTACCCCTTGCCTAGAATGGAACATATCTTACAGAAGGTAGTGGGCTCTAAAAGGATCTCCCTGTTAGATGGCTTTTCCGGATATAACCAAGTGTTGGTACTCCCAGAAGATCAACTCAAAACAACATTTACCACCCCATGGGGCACCTTCATGTATGTGAAAATTCCCTTTGGATTGATGAATGCTGGCGCCACCTTCCAGAGAGCGATGGATATAGCTTTCTCAGAGGAGATAGGGCACTTCATAGTTATCTATTTAGATGACTTGACTGTCTTTTCCAAAACCGAAGAAGAACACCTAAATCATCTGAGGAAAGTTTTTGAGAAATGTAGAAGGTATGGTCTGTCCTTAAATCCTAAGAAAACTGTTTTTGGGTTGCAAGAAGGTGAACTTCTAGGCCATATTATTTCTGAGAACGGGATCAGGATAGACCCACAGAGAGTTGAGGGAATACTCCAAATCACACACCCAAGGAACATCAAGGAGTTACAGTCCTTCGTTGGGAAGATCAATTTCCTTAGGAGATTCATTCCCAACCTTGCTAAGCACCTTAGGAAAATGACCGACATGCTAAAGAAAGGTGCGGGAATTAAGTGGACTGTTGAAGCCAAGAAATATTTTGAGTCAGTAAAACTTGCACTCACTCGGGCCCCTGTCCTTATCAGCCCAGACTTCTCAAAAGATTTTCTGATCTTTTCCTTTGCCTCTGAACACACAATAGCTGCAGTCCTGCTGCAGAAAAATTCAGAAGGTAATGAACAGCCTATAGCTTTCTTCAGTAAAGCCTTAAGGGATGCACCCCTGAAGTACAACATTATGGAAAAACAGGCCTATGCCTTGATTAAGGCCTTAAAATACTTTAGGGTGTACATTATGCATTCTCACACCATTGCTTATGTGCCAAATATAGTGGTCAAAGATATCTTGTTCGAAGACCCTGATGGGAAAAGGGGCAAATGGATTGCTACAATCTTAGAGTACGATCTTGAAATAAAACACACCAAGCTGATCAAAGGTCAAGGCCTAGCCCAATTAATGGCTGAACCAAATCTGCAGGCCCTTGACATTAACATGATAAATGCCTTAGATGAGCAGGAAGGATCGCCCCATGCAACTATTGAGGAGAAGTTTCAAAACTCTCCTTGGTATTCTAATATCCTTTACGTGCTCACCAACCTCAATGCCCCTCCAGAACTGTCCAAAACCAAGGCCAGATTCATAAAACTCAAAGCTAGAAATTACTGCATTTTGAATGAGAATTTATACTAGAAAAATCCAAACGGCCTATTGCTGAAATGCTTGTCTGAACCTGAAGCTGAAAGAATTAAACAGGAATTCCATGCTGGGGAGTGTGGAGGCCACCTGAGTTGGAAGGCCACTGCAAATAAAATACTCAGGGCTGGTTATTATTGGCCTACACTGTTTAATGATGTCCATAAAATGATAACCGCTTGCCACAAATGTCAGCTCTTTGAAGGTAAAAGAAAACTCCTCCCCCTTCCTCTACAACCCATCACTGTAGAAGGTCCCTTCATGAAATGGGGTCTAGACTTTATCGGAGAGATTCACCCCTCTTCTTCTAGGCAACACAAGTGGATCCTGACTGCCACAAATTACTTCACTAAATGGATAGAAGCCATACCCACTAGGAATGCCACTAATTATGTCATCATTAGGTTCCTAGAAGACTTCATCCTATCTTGGTTTGGCTGTCCAAGGAAAATAATCACTGACAATGCTGCTGCCTTCGGATCCAAGAAAATGGTTGAGTTCTGTCACAGGTACCACATCACGCTTGGTCATTCAACTGCCTATTACCCCCAGGGTAATGGATTAGCTGAATCATCTAACAAAAAGCTGGTTACAATCATTAAGAAGCTGCTGGAAGAGAACAAAAAGTCATGGCACAAAAAGTTGGTACATGCTTTGTGGGCTGACAGTCTCACCACAAAGAAATCTATAGGCATGTCCCCATTCCAGCTGGTTTATGGAACTGAGGTAGTATTCCCTACAAGCCTTGGAGTTCCAGTGATCAAACTTGTCCAGGAGATCCAATCAGAGGAAGACATCATGATAAGAAGAATAAATGAAACAATCCATCTTCAGTAAACAAGGGAGCAGGTGTATAGCAGAGCTGTCAGAGTTCAGGAAAACATAAAAAGGTAGTTCGACAAAAGAACCAAAGCTTCAGAATTCAAAATTGGTGACAAGGTTCTGAGATGGGATTCAAGAAGAGAGGACAAAGGTAAACATGGCAAATTTGACAGCTTGTGGCAAGGTCCATTTGTCATCCAGGCCACTGTGGGTCCTAATGCATTTTTCTTACAAGAACTTGATGGTACAGAACTGTTTGGGGGTCCTGTCAATGGCAGGATGCTCAAACACTATTTCTGCTAATTTTTCATTTCCAGTTCCATTTCCATTGTACATACCATTATAGTTTTATTTTCAAGAAAATAGAGAAAATGTTTCCAAAAAGAGAGAAGGTATAGGTTCAAACATGCTCAAAACATGGACCTCTGGAGAATGCAAAGGATTGGCTCTAATATGATCAAAATCTGAGTCAAAGAAAGAAGAACAGCTGGTCCTAACATGCTCAAAATCTGGACCAGCAAGGAACAAAGAAGAATCAGCTCTAACATGCCTAAAACCAAAGCTGAAAACGAGGAAGAAAAGGTGACTCTAAAATGCTCAAAATCTGAGTCACAGACTGAGAAGGATATTTCAAATTGCAGTTTTCCTGCCTTCACAGTTTTGTTTGCAATTTTCTACAATTCTTCACTCCAGCGAGTCAGACAGTCTAATCCTGGCTTGGCTGTTTTTCAATTTCCTATTTTAGAATGTAGGAGAAGAAACCTGTTGGACAGTTTAATCCCAATAGGTAGTAGATTAGGTAGAGAAGCATATGAGGCCAACTGTTTAATCTGGTCTCATGGAGCAATAAGGGTAGACTTAGAATAGGTTGTTTTTGTTTCAAAAAATAAAATGTAAGGGGTCTGCTAGCTCAAATGCACCCCAAAAGACGAAAAAATGCTAGGATTGTAGTGTGGGTAGGTAGTTTTGATGGGAAAAATGTTTCTGCTGATGTAACATATTCATATTGTGGCAGTTGATCAAAGAAAGGGATGTGCCAAGCAGCAGGCATCTGGCCTACTCCAAATACTATTTCTGGTTTCTTGACTCCTTCAAGAAGAAGCCATCCCCATGTGGAGCCACTGTTAGCCCCCCTATGAAATTCTTGACAGGCAAGCTGGGGGGCAGGTTGTTTTGGAGCCTTCAAGGAATGTCTTCTCCCTGAAAATCCATCCTCCTTGAAGTCTCTTTGTGCTATGCCTAACATTGATCCCCTCTGATGGTTCCTTTCCCTAAGGCCTGCATTTACCCCTTGTACCCCTGCAAAATGTCCCCTTTTCCCTCTTTTCCTCCTTCTGTCAAAATTCCTCTTTTCCCTTCTTTATTTTCCCTATTAGCCCCCTAAATCCCCTCTAGAAATCCCTACACCCTTTGTTTTCCCAAATTCCCCCTCCATCTCCCTACCATTACCCCTTCTAGCCTTTAATTTCGTTGAAAATGGCTTTAAAACCCATTTTCCGACTATATGATAAGCCTAGCCCCTTCTTCGCTAGCTCCCGCGCCCTTTCTTCCCATGTAACCTAGTGCCGTGACCTAAGCGCTATCCCCAAAGGCGTTTCCCATGGATTTTTTGGGCGAATTTCCATCCGTCGATCAGGTTTGATCGGACGGTGAGCATGATTCTGACGCTACGCGTTTTCCCGTTCATTTCACACCTGTGCCATCGCCGTCCGTTTAGAACGATAATCCAACGGTCCAGAATGTACCTGCTTCCGTGGGCCCCGCCACGCAATAGCACAAAACCACCGGTTTATTCTGCACCGCCTTCGGGCCATGGGCGGTTTTCTCCGATAGCCCAATGATTCCATTGGCCGTTCAACGCGTGTCCCCTGTACGACGGCAAAACCACTTTCTCCCCACGCGTTATCGTTCGGTCCAAACCTTGCAGCGAAATCCACGCACGCCGTCCGATCTCGAGCGCCGCATCCAACGATCATCGGTCATCCAAGCTGCGCACCGCTTAACCCGATCCATTGCATCCGTCATTGACCATTCCACCGTCGCCCAGGCCTCCACGTCATCCGTCCACTTGGCTTCCCGTACGCCATGTCACCCCACGTGCATTTCCCGTACCGTTCGACCGTTCCATTGCATATAATTGTTCGTTTTCGTGTTCTTTAAGGTTTTTTCTGTCAAATTCACTCCACAGACTGCCCGAACTCCACCAGAGTGTTTTTTCATCATTTCTCTATGAATTTCCCTCCATTGTATCATCCGCACAACCACTTTCATCGTCCTCACCGCTTCCATCATTCCCATCCATGGTTTTCTTGACAAATTGATGTCTTGCAGGGTTTCGAGCGCAAAGAACTGCCACAGCTCATGGTTTCTATCACAGTGGTAGATACGCAAGAAAAGGTCGTGTACCAGAGATGCATTTAATGAAGGAAGGGCCCAGGGGGATTTTCGACGTGTTTTAAAGTAAAGGACAAGGTTAAACTCTGTCAATCATCTTCAGGGCCACTAAACGTAGGGTTCACAGTCAGAGGTAACTGTAGGAGCGGCAAAGGGAAATCAGTGAGGAAATAAAGGAGTCAAACAGTAAATTGAGAGTTTAGAGCCTTAATCCAGTTTTCAAAGGCCAAGCCAGTTTGAAACCCAAAAGATCAATCAGAAGTTCAATACATGGGAAACCGTACTATCAGGATTTTCTACAGCAGCAGAGATGTTTTTCTTCATCAATTACAGGGCGCCCATACAGCTTTTATTATGCGTCGTGTCCCTAAAGGAATTCCCATCCTAATGGTAGCTCAAAACAACCAGAGCATTGATATGGCATACTTCTCAGCAGTTTATTTTATTTTGTTCAAATCACTAGGAGTACCACAGCCGAAACATGTCAAACTCATATCTGAAGAAGATCACTCTTTCATAAAAGGGGTGACAGAGATTAAATAATCAGCATACAAACAGAATGGACCTCGACCCTGCATTCATTTATGTGTTTAATATCACATTTAGTGTTCACCTACCACCTCAGTCGACCTTCTGTTCATCATCTGCTATAAAGCACAGAAGGAAATTATTGTAAAGGTTGTTGATCGAATATCAGTAGATTGCAAGCATTTTCCTCTTGAGACAAGTTCCCTGTGTAATATTGTAAGATAGGCTGAGATTTGATGTATTTAGATTGAATGTTCAAGCTGTGGGCAATGATGTACCTAATTGGTGTTGTTTTTAATATGACAAGCACATTTCTTTGGATATTGATCTAAAGCAGCTGGTGATGTTTTCCTTTCTCTGTATTTGTGATTGACTTGCTTTCATTTCATTATGTTTCTGTAGGCTCGCATCAGAAGTTTGGCATAAGATTTACCCTTGATAGGTACCTTATGTTGTTGCTCTTTCAGCCTTTTATGTTTTCTGCTTATATGTGTGTCTGAATATTGATTTCAATTGATTTAACCAGTGTAGTGGATGGCATTGCCTGCTCTCTTATGTATGAATTAATGAGATCTATGTTTAGATGTTCTTGTCAGGATTTAGTTAGATGAGTTGAGAACACTGGGAGGTCTAGAACCCTGTCTCTGCCTCACTGGGACCTTTCCATCTCATTAAACCTTTCTAAGATCCCTTCTGTCAAACTTGTCCTTGTTTTTCCTTGGAGTTGCTAAAGCACACCTGGAGTTAAATGACCTCTGGTCCGATCTATAAGCAGCCCCTTTGTCCCTCTTTGAGAGCAGCCTTCGAGTATGCCCAAGAAGGTCTGGAGTTAAACGGCCTCTGACCTGATCTATAGACAAAAATTTGGTTGTCTTTCCTTCTTTCACTTTCAGTCCTTAATGTTCCATTCCGTCAACCATCTTTTAAGATCCAAATGCTCTAGATGACTAGCCCAACTGAAAGCTTGCACATTGAACACAATTAAACCCTTTCTTGACTCCATTGCCCAATGGCCTTGATGTTCCCTGAGTTATCTATCTTTACCTAGCTTCCTCTTTGCTCATCCTTGTCTTATATTGGACCTTCCTTTCCTGATTCCCAACAACCAAACATAATCAATCAAACAAACAAACCCTGTGCCTATAACTAGCCTAAAACCTTAACATTTGAGCTTCAAAGACATAAACCTTTGACTATCATAGAGAGATCCCTCTCTCCTCGACCTAAGAGGGCTCGATCCTAAGGTCCCAAAGTGGTTCTATGTTGTATCATCTTTAGTCTTGTCAACCGGGCTACAAACATGGGAACCCCCAACACTCTTGAGGATATAAATCCTTGTTTCGTTCTCTTTTTTTCGAACTGGGGCAACCTTTACCAAGATTTTATTGTGATGGATTTGAAAACTTGAAATCTCACTTATTCCTTTACTTCAATTTATGTTCAATTTTAATGATGTGTCAATAAGTGGATCCTAGTGAGGAGATGCCCAATAAATCCATCTATATTTGGATGTACCTTTGAATGCCACTTCAATATTTCAAACCAATTTTCCCTCAAAGTCTTTGACACCTATCTTTGAGCACAAGTTATGGAAAATATTGGTGTACTTTGACATCATCTAATCTATGTCTTTTCATATATATTTTCCATCTTGTGTATTGGTCATCATAGTTCCCTACAAGGTAGAATTCCTCCTTGAGGGCATCAAAATAATATTCCCTAGTGGGTCTTTCCTTGAATATCATAGACTTCTCTTTGTTTTATCTCTTCCAATAACCTTCCCACCATTAGATATTATGATCTAAAAATAATTTGGTCTCAAATTATATTTTCATATAGTTATGTTTTTATATATTATTAGTAGATCTAGAAAACCATTCATTACTTATTGAAATTAGGAAAATGATTGGTATTACATTTAATGTAAGTGGAAACTTTTCATTTGTGATAAGTTTTCCATAAAACATTTAGTTTAGGACAAGAGCTTATTTTTCTCCTCATGCAAGAGCAATTGAGAGATTGTTGTAAGCTCTAGAATCTATTATGTAATTTTTTTTTCCTTTGATTAATAAAATTTCTATGTCTAAGGACACTTTTGTTGTCACCCACCAATCTTTGTCATAGGTAAGGGATTTTAGGAGTGCAAAGATGATCTTTTCATTGTCGATTTATTTTTTGGATATAGTAATACCATTCTAACCAAATTAACTATTTCTTCAAAGTATCTGCATCTATTTGGTCTTCAAATAAGGGAGTATCAAAGTTAACTTGTACCTTGAAGAATGTCACACCTCCAACATCATCACTTGTTTAAGGTGCCTTAACCATTGTTAGTAGTTTATGAATAATTTAGGTGAAATTGGCCATCATCTCACTCCTATCACGTGAGTGAATCCTCAACCAACAACTTGATAGAATCTCCTACTCCGTCCTCTCTCTTTTCTTCTACCATGGGAGGTCACTTGGGTTGGTGAGAGCAATCATTTCCAAGTGAAACTAGCTGGAGATCCAACCCTTTGTACCCACGGGGGATTCATTGAAAAAGCAATACCATACCACATGCGTTCATATTAGGGCAGTAAAAATGAGGAAAAAATGAAATAATATATTGAGGATATAATAGGGGGTAAAGGATTTTTATATTTTGTATATAAATATGTGTATGATAAGGTATTATTTATACAATACATTGGCCATACATAGTCAAAAAATGAGTATGCTAGAGAAATAGAGATTTAGGAGTACCATGGGAGTATCGAGAGTGGGAGGGACATATAAAAAACTATGGTAATATTAGGTCGAGAGTAGCCTAATATTTAAGCCCATGGACCTAGTATTGATATGCAATTTAAGGTAGTGATAAATTCTTAAACTAAAAGAGACATTCTCCTTTATATTTCATTTTCATCCTTTTATTTAAATTTTTACCATTACCATGAAATGATTCAGGATGTTTGAGAGTGGTTTCGACCTCATTATATTTCATATGGAGAAATTAGAATTTTAGATCTCACTCAAAATCCAATAGAATTATCAATTTTTCAGGATTTCAGGGTTGGGGGGATTGCAATGTTTCCATTGGATTTTGTCATGTACTAGGGTATGGAACTCATATTTAATCAAGAACATCAAACCCTCTATGTACCTTGATGTTAGCGACATTGGTTTTCGAACTCATCTATCATGACCCTAATAAAAATGTACCCATCACTCAAACAAAATATTGACTTGACATATTACGTTTTTTCTATCTTATGTTAATGGTTATAGGGTGATGTTAATGACAACGATCCCAACATAGGCAATAATTTTTATTATATGTAGGTATTTTTTGTAGCATATATTTTTTAGATGTTAGAGGCCATCCAAAACCTATTTGTTTTTTGATGTATTTTTAGTTCAGAGATGGATTGCACTCAATGATATTTTTCTTATGTGCACCCTTACATCCTATATAATTGAAATTTGTCGACCTATGGTTGATGAAGATTATAACTACTATATGAATGATGTTAAATGGTTTAATCCATGTTTTTATGTCTTTTTATCACAAATTCATCATTCTACATGATTTTCATGACATATATGCATAAAAATATATAAAAATATATATTATATAAAATTCACTCCCAAAATCGCTCCCAACTCGAGAGCTTTTGAAAATGTCACTCCCCGCTCCCATTTCCACTCTCGCATACCGCTTTCGCTCCCGAGCCGAAGCAGCCTTGCTTTAGAACATACATGCATCACATTAATAATACCTCTATGATCTATGTCTAATGCATGTGTTAAGAGTTTTTACATGTTTCTTAGCTAGTGATCCTCCCGATGATGGGGTAGTATAGAAGACAAAAAATATGGCACCTTCACCCTTTTGTTACATTAGTGATGAACAAGTTGAATCAAAGTTAGGGAGATATTGATATAAACTATTACTTGGTAGATGGCATATGCATGCTATAGGAGATATTGAAGTAGACTATTGTCTGGAAGAGGGTGCATGCATGCTAAGGGTACACATTTCGTACCTTCAATTAATTCCAGTTTAGATGTTGCTTCAAATTTAGCAATTCCAATTTTGGATAGAGTTTTTCTATTATTATAACTTTTATTTTGTTATTTTTAGCATTTCTGACCTATTCTTAATAAAAAGGTGTAGACCCCTAGTCAATTAGAATACTTATGCATGAGAAATTCCCATCTTAGGTAGAGGAAACAAATCTCAAGGAAGGGATGTATGCTCCAATTCATCTTTTGATGGAGACACACTTACTTAGCACTCTTACGATGCAACTATGGTGCACTAGGTGATCATGTTAGGGCTATGATTTGACAAAGTCCACCTATATAGGCTTCTTCACATGTCCATAGTCATTGTACTTTCTCTCTTCTTCCTATTTTATAAGCGAGATAAAAGGTGTGCCATTGTGTTGGTTATCAAGGTTTTTTTTTTAAATTATGTAGTGCATCCATTTCAGTACTCAATATAATACAGATGCAATTGATAATTTAGATCTATGCAGTTTCCATTCAAATTTTCCACAATGTGTATTTATAAATCAAACAACTTATATCTACCTCTTTTTTATTGAAACTTTCAAGTTTTTAGCTACCCAGTATATAGGTTATTCTTTCTAGGTACAGAATATATTTAACATTGTTAATGAAAATAAAGGGGTATAAAAATTTTTAATGAAAAAATGGATACCTACAATATATAGTGAAAGTAAGGGCATTTTAAATTGGGAAGGTGTATTGGGTTCATATTGGTAGGGGGTTAAATAAAGTGATTTTTAGAGGTATTTTCCAATATGTAGTCAAATTAAGGGTATTTTTTAGTATGCCATGAAGACATGCATTATGTGAGAGGTTCATTGAGTGAATCCAAAATAAGGAGCATATTTGTCTGATAATATTGATTCGGATTGTATAAGGAGTGAAATGAAAGGAAGAAAAGGAAGTGAAACACACACACAGAGAAAGAAAAATATAGTAGAGAGTATAGCACTATAGTGAAAACCCGACTTCTATAGGAATGGTGGTAGCTATTTTATGAAGGGAGAGAGAGAGATGGAAACTACACGCATTGATAAAAGTTATTAAAATAGGACAAAAGAGTGGAATTTTAACATAAAGAAGGAATCTTAGGGGTATAAAACCCTAATCTTGGAAGATGAAGCACCAAAAGGTTTGTGGGTGATGACGTCATTGGAACATCAACTTCCTAAGAGAATTTTTTTTAGATAAAATCTTTGTTTATGGTTCACAATAGTTTTTTGGAAATAAATATCCAAAAATAATGACTTTTTTGCTAAGTCCATGGAATGTCTTGGTAACCCTTAGGCATTAAATGGACAAAAAAAATCAATTAGGGCCTCATAATGGCCCTAAAATTTTGGGAACTGAAAAACCATAGAAATATATCAAGAATATAAATAATTGTTGAGTCAATTAGATAGATGGGTCACCACTGATATCCACCATGATCATCTATAAAGATAGTGATTCAAATCAAGCCACATCAAGCACTCAACAAGTCCATCCATGTGTCTTACAAAGTGGTACCAAACATAAATATGCTTCACTTTAGAATGATAAGCATAGTTCTTGGCCACAAACATTTCACTTTAAATATCACAATCTAACCTTAAATATTTCTATATGAATCCAATACCTAAACACAATTGATGAAACCATATAACTTCCTTACTTGCATGGGTTATTTCCATGTATTCAACTTCTGTAGTTGAGAGTGCAACTATAACTTGTCTCTTTCTCATCCGATTGATAACTCCTCCAAATGGTTTAAACGCATAAATACTTATAGATATTATATGATTGATATATCCAACCCAATATATGTCAAAAAATCCATGTGCATATAACAGTTTTTCTGTTCTAATTCTTCCTTGGTAGAAAATTTCATAATTTTTAATGTGAGAAAAATACCTAAAATACCTCTTTACAATTGTCCAATTTGTTTTCCCCAGGTTTTACATATACCCACTCAAAAATACTAGTGCATGGGAAATGTGTAGTCTAGAATAGACCACTCCTCACATAAAACTATCCACAACACTAGCACAAGGAACATGAGATATGCCCCTCTTCCACTTCATGTGTCTTGGGACAATGATATACAATTATATTTACACCTACAAGAATAGGGACCTTGATCAATTTACATTCTTACATGTTAAACATTTGCAATAATAACTCAACATATTTCCTCTAGTTCAACCAGAGTTTCCAATTTTTTAATCCTCTTTTAATTTCCATGCTAAAAGTAAATTTATTACACCAAGGTATTCGTATAAAATTCAAATGGAAAAAAAATATAAATCCTCTACGATTTCCTTGTTTTTTTCCAATGAGAAACATATCATCTATATATAAGACCACACAAATAAATGATCATCCACTTTCTTTGAATACACAAAATGATTAGCTTTGCTTCTTGAGAAACCAATTCTAATATATACGTATAAAACTTTTGATACCACATTCTTGGAGATTGTTTTAATCCATATAAGTATTTTTTCAACTTGAAAATTGGCTCTTTCTTTCCCTTCACTAAAAAACCTTCTAGCTATTTCACGTAGATTTATTATCCAAGATCACCATGTAGGGACATTTTCTTCACAACCATATACTCTACATCAAGATCAAAATTAACAAAAAAAATAAAATTTAATAGAAATTCATTTATCTACAAGAGTAAAAAAATCACCAAAATCAATTCCCTTCCCTTGGGAATATCCCTTCACTACTAAACGAGTTACCTTTTGCATGCAACTTATTTTTAAACAACCATTTGTTACCAACATGTTTTCTTCTATCTGAAAACTTAGCTAGACTCATTCTTATATAAGGAAACCATTTCTTCAACCATGGCCTTCTTCCATACTTTACTACCCTTTGAATCCATTTCCTCCCTAATAGTTTTGGGATCATTACACATAATAGATAAAAAAATAATGTAATAAAATCATGTGAGTATATGTTTCTAGTTGTATTATTTTCCCAACTAATATCCTCAAACATGGATTATAATGTTTTTATTATTCTTATTCATCACTACAAGAAAAAGACCCTCTAGTGGAGGTTTTTGTGGAAGCGCCTATAGAAATAGTCCAAAAATCTGTTAGTAGGGGAGGTCACTCGCAAAGGTGGGTGGGTGGATGTTTTAGTGGATGTGTTTTAACAATGTGTCTATAATATACAAACACACTCGTGATTTACTATGCATAGAAGC
This sequence comes from Pinus albicaulis, assembly GCA_034641835.2. Classification (NCBI taxonomy): domain Eukaryota; kingdom Viridiplantae; phylum Streptophyta; class Pinopsida; order Pinales; family Pinaceae; genus Pinus; species Pinus albicaulis. The sequence goes on along the minus strand of JAXQQM020085990.1, from coordinate 24,569 downwards.
ACCGATGTCTAATATAACATTGTGCATCATGGCAAATTTATTTAAAAAAAATATGCACTAAATAAAAAGGATCATCGGTGCATATACTACTCGATAACACCGGAAAAAGGTTAAATTTACAAAAATGCCGGCCGTAAAATTTATTTTTCCTAGTTCGATCCTATACCATGAAGACGATCCATTGCTAAACCAATACTCTAACGCCCCAGTGTGTACAAAGTATAACGCACTATCGAAGCGTTATTTAAAACAATGGTGCGCCACCTATTTATAACTAATCAGTGCTTACACTAATCAATAGCACCAGATAAAAGTTAAATTTAAGAACTTTCGATCCTAAAATACTTTTCACTATATCGGTGCTATATCCACTTGAAGCGACGATGTTTTTCTTTTATTAAAAATCCCTGGTGCGTATTTAAAAGAGCACTTCTATAGGGTTTTTAATTTAAAAAAAATGTGGCACTATATTCCAACAAAGCACCTTTGTTGTTCATGTATTAAAACACTTGGTTTGTCTTATAAAGAGCACTGCTAGGGAGTTTTTAATTTTAAAAAAAAATGTAGTGCTATATTCCCACGATGCACTAGTGCGACTCATGTATTAAAATTTCCTGGTGCGTCTTAAAAACATCACCATTATAGGATTTTTAATTAAAAAAAAAATGCAGTGCTATCTTCCCACGAAGCACCAACGTTGTTCATGTTTTAAAATGCTCTAGTGCATCTTAGAAAGAGCACCACTAGGCAACTTTTAATTTTTAAAAAATGTGGTGCTATATGCCCATGAAGAACCGATGCGGTTAACTTATTAAAACACTTTGGTGTATCTTAACAAGAGCACCGCTATAGGGTTTTTAATTTTTTTTTTTTTTTGGTTTTCTTGGATGTAGTATGCATTAGTGCTGTTATAATAACACAGTGAAACAGGTTTAATTAAAAAAAACCTACCGACTGTAAATTTTATTTTTACTATCTACAGTGTTGTAGAGCTCTGAAGCGCCAACAAAAATCTTTTTCCATGCAAGTACCCTGACATAGATGTTTCTCTTGCTCACCATCCTTCCATACCATGCTCAGTGCGTGGATTTAAATTTTCTCAAACAATAGTGGAATTTTTTTTTTCTCAACTACATGTCAATTATGCCTCCCCGATGACCAAATGTCCAGGTAATGTCTATGTTTATATATAATTTAATTTTTTAGTAGATTATAATTGTAAAATAGGTCAAAAAATATGTTTTTTTTATTTTTTTTCCTACATGGTGCATTCAGCATGTTCGACTCACACCAATATTGTTGCACCCAGTAGATTTACAAGGTGCACCACAGTTCGGTGTGTGAACCTAACACCCCATAATGTTGATGGTGAATATTGTAAATTACAACACACTAATAAAGGCTATAAATTTTACGCCAGTGCGTACATTTTTAGGTTACTCCCAATGTTTTTATATTTACCAAAAGAACTGCACACATAATATTAAAAAATATAGCTTGGTGCATTTTGCAACGTGAACATTCCATACTAGTGTGAAAAGGTTATACTTACACACTAATTCGTAAGGTTGTCTCGATGCATCATGTTGAAAATATATGTATTTGAATAAAAAACAACATTTCATATGTATTTAAGCACTATTCTCAGTGTTGATGTGTTTTATAACGCACCAGAGCTAGTGCATTATTATTTTTTTAGCGTAACAAGGATGATTTTTTTTTTAATTGAAAATTATGTGTCCATGTTTATAAAAACATTTTTCATTTAATAAAGAAAATTTATGTTTTGTGTATGAGGATGATGTACTTTTTATGTCAATCATGTGGAATAGACGTCAACAGAGGGAGAAACATCATGAGGAGGAGAAAATGGTGGACTAATAAAATGTGGTCTGACCATGGGAGGCACAAGAGAGGGAGATGGATTTATACCCTCTCCTTATTAGCGCAGTGACCTAATTTTTCTTGATGAATGTAGGCCTCCTTAAGTACTATGAAGAGGAAAAATTCCTGAAGGCACACTTTGTCTTGTTGGCACAACTGATTCATTGGAAGAATGTCTAGTAATAGTCTTTCCATGTCGATCGTGAGACATGGTATAGGCCCTCCGAGGAAGACATATATTTTACCGCTCTCCTATCCAAGAGAGGGGAGGATTTTCCCGAGTTCCATGATATCCCCCATGGGGTTGTAGTAGAGATTCAACTTGTTTACTCTTAGAGATATGTTGGGGGTCATGTAGTTTGTCCAACATATTTTCAGGTGTGTGGTGGACAACTACAAATTTTTGTTGCACATGAGTTTAGGTGTTTCTCATTATTAGTGACCACCACTGCATATTATACTACTAATGGGAAAAACATTAGTTTCACTATTTTGTATTATTTATATTCTTTAATACAAGCACGCTACAATGTACCAAATGGTATGCCATTTGTTTGAGGTGGTTTTGTAGGGATTTATATAGATGTCGTGTGATGATACATGAGAGAACGAATTTCCCTTTTGCTTCAGATATTTTTTGTTTATTTTTTTAGAGGTTTCAAGAGATGAGTCCTACATTTGACTGTAACCCTCCTAAGCTAATGATTCAGGTGCGAACACATATGTGGGGCTAGATGATTCCCAAGAGGGGCTTGTTGGAGTATCCAACCAGGATTTTTTCCCAGCCACCAATGCTACTGGCCAGTTAATATGGCCACACATTTATCTTGGTTTCATATTCGTATGTGGGGATGGATTGGAGATAATGTCCCAACATTCTCTTCACAACAAATGAGCTTGTAGATGATAGAGATAATAGTAGTGTTTTCCTTAAATTAAAATTTTTTCTTTTTATTATCTTAATTAATTAGGATAAACTTTATGGTAGCATGTTATTTAAATTGTTTTATTAAAATTTTTAATGAAATTGTCTAATTATTGTTGTGTACTATATATTTTGTAGACATCAAAACATTCGTTGGGGACATGCCTCCTCCCCCACCAAAGGGATAAAATGCAGAGATGGGTGAGGCCCAAGAGGGTGATGAGGCACATCCTCAAATGTAGAGGGGCATGGACATCTAGTCCCTTAGGGCTGGTCTTAGATTTAGGATGGAATTCCACGACCAATTTTCTAAAATTTGGTTTTTGGAAGGAGTTCGCACTGCGAGGGCTCGAGACATTAGGGAAAATACTAGGCTCCTATATCTTTTCGAAGATCGTCTGCATGATATGATGATTCTTATACATAATATCACCGGAGCTACCAAGCTATTGGCAGTGAGTAGGATGCAAGGCATGCATCATATATGTCACATGAGTCTTCATGCAGTGTTATCCTGTTAGAACATGATGATGAGGGTGGTGATCATGCTTCTGGTAGTAATACCCCATCAGATCATGGTTAGGGTGTTGGTGATCCTTCGTGTTATACAAACCCTCATCATACACCTAATGATCATGTCCCAATACTGATGGAGGTCCCTCATGATTCTCTTGAGAGAGCAGACAAACCACCTTCTCCTCCACCTGATAGTTCAACTATTGAGGTAGTACTTGACCATCCATCAATGTCTGCTATAGACTAGGATGCCAATACTATGTCTTTCGTATCATATATTCGATAGAAGTTATTTACTTTATGCAATTTTTTGACTTGTTTGCATATATATAGTGCATTTTTTTTGTTCATGTTTATGTACATAATTTATATGCTGGTGTTGATGTGTATATTGGTAGGTCATGTTAAATATGTTCATTTAATGTTCTTGCAGATAGATATGTATGTGATAGTAGTTATTTGACATGAGATGTATATTAATTTGAGGATGTGTGTGGTGATGATGTTAGATTACAATGCTTGTGTTTTGTTAAATGTGATCATGATGATGATGCCCTGTTATATTATTAGATTTGTGTGCTAGCTAATGGTGTTAATTTGTGTTAGGCGTGTATATAATTAGATGATGGTAGTAAATTTGAATGTGTATATTAGATAATATTTATGTTTTTTATATGGTTATCATCATGATGTTTATTTTTATGAAATAATATTTGTTATAGATTATGTATTGGCAAACTTATATCAAAATTACATATATGTAATTACATACAAAACAAATTACTTTACAAAAAAATGCAAATATTTTTTTAATAAATTACAAAGTTTAGTATGGTTGAAACTATAATTATAAAATTACCATAAATATTTTTTTGTTGCTAAGATATTTCATTCATATTCATTCTAGTCTAATTAGTAAAATTCTCAATACTCACAAGGAAAAAATAATTAAAGGTAAAATATTTTAGTTAGTTCTTAATAAGATGAAAATGTGTAACTCATTCAATTTTTAATATAAAATATTAATAATAATATATTATTCAAAAATACAATTTAAACAATGAAAAATTACACTATGGTCGATCTATATATAGATATAGAAAACCAATATAGACCCATATAGATCATTGATTTACTAATCACTAAAAGAGATTATTTATTTTAACATGTACATCATTTTGGTGTTATTTTGGTTCTTTATTTTTTATTTTAGTTTAAATTTATCTTTTTTTAATAATAAATATGAGTTAAATAACACAAAAATCATATTATATTAGATTTAGCTTTTTGACAAATATATTTGGTATAGCTTTTTCCACATACTTGTCACGAGATAGTCACTAAAATTCATGTTTTCACATTTCTCCTAGCTAATATTACATCATATTCACAATGATAAAGACATGTCTACTTTAAGTAATTTACTTATAAATACACAAAAAATATTTATTTTACATAATCTAAATAGGAAATAAAAATTCATCACCAAGTCTATTAGAAAGTAAAACAAATGCCTCTTAATCACCATCACATTATTTATCATTTAATTCATAGCCATAAAATATTTATTAATTCAACTTTTATTTATAATTACCATTGAAAAGAAAAGTAAAAAATCTTCCACTATCCATGAAGAAAAAATTAAAACCTCTCATGCATCTATGTAAGCCCATTTGTTTCTCTTATGGTCCATAAAAATAAGTAATCAACATTTTTTACAAGCATAAGACCTCCTTTTAGTTTACATAATGTTGCAAGAATTTTCATTGTTAAAGTCCTCATAGATGTATTGCTACATGATTTATATTGATTTTGAACCAAACAAAAACAAAAAACATGTGAACTGATTAATAAACCAATAAGTAACTAAACCTAGAATAAATCTTCAATGTTGTCAATAAATTCACAATTTTCTAATTTCGGTTATATTCTTCTCATTTTCCTATTTGAGAATGATTGCGACATTGAATCCTTATTACCATAGATATTGTACACCATGTTTTAAACAACATTTATATCTATGGGGATATGTTGCATAATGAAAATAAGGGAGGTTATTTTACTATATTGAAAAACTTTGAGGATGGTTGTATTAGGCCCTTTAGTACACATATATAATACATATATGATTTTCCTTCTCCATTTTCTCTCACTTTGCAAGTTATTTTAGATTGATACTCACAATGTTATTTGAGAAAGAAGATAATATGAGTATATTTAGACTAATATCTTAATAAAATATAGTTATAAATTGATAACTCATGCTTTGAATTACAATATTTTGATCGTATACTTATCACAAGATAATCACTAAAATTCATGTTTTCACATTTCTCATAGCTAATATTACATCATGTTCACAATGATAAAGACATGTCTATAAATTTAAATAATTTACTTATAAATACATAAAAAAAAAGATATTTATTTTACATAATCTAAATAGGAAATGAAAATGCATCACCAAGTCTATTATAAAGTCAAACAAATGCTTCTTAATCACAATCACATTATTTATCATTTAATTCTTAGCCATAAAATATTTACTAATTTTTTAATTTTTTTAATAATTACCATTGAAAAGAAAATTCAAAACTCTTCCATTATCCATGAATAAAAAATTAAAACCTTACATGCATCCATGTAAACCCATTTGTTTCTCTCATGGTCCATAAAAATATGTAATCAACAATTTATACATGCATACGATCTCCTTTTAGTTTCCATAATGTTGCAAAAACTAAAATTTAAATATAGTAAACATGACTTTACCTCTCATGTCAAGAATTTAATCTTACATATTAATACACAATGTTTTGATTGTTAAAGTCCTCATAGATTTATCACTACATGATTTATATTGATTTTGAAATAAACAAGAAGAAAACACGTGATTCAATTAATAAACCAATAAGTATCTAAATCTAGAATACATCTTCAATGTTGTTTTAAATTCACTATTTTCTCATTTTGGTTATATTCTTCTCATTTTCCTATTTGAGAAGGATTATGACCTTGAATCCTTATTTTAATAGATATTGTACACCATGTTTTAAACTACATTTATAGGTATGGGGATATGTTACAGAGTGAAAATAATGGAGGTTATTTTACTATATTGAAAAACTTTGACAATTTTTGTAGTAGGCCTTTTAGTACACATTTATGGCAAAAATATGATTTTCCTTCTCCATTTTCTATCACTTTGTGAGTTATTTTAGATTGATACTCACAATGTCATTTGAGAAAGGAGATAATATGAGTATATTTATATTGATATCTTAATAAAATATATTTATAAATTTAAAACTCATGCTTTAAATTTTGGACATATCTCTTTGTATGCATATTCTCCTCTATGTAGAATACATTCACTTGGACAAACATGATATGATATGTACTCAAAACCCAAAATTTTCAACAACTTATTTTCCTCTTCGTAGCTACCCAAAAATAAATTATCACTCAGAATAACCTTATCTTTGAATAACATATAGTCGGCGGGGAATACAATTGTAAAATGTCAATATTTAACATTCATAAAATAAACAATTTTTAATGTTGATTGTGTGAAAATATTTCTCAAAATATAAGGGACTTGATCGATCATGTAGATGAATAACCTCAATATTTCGGAGAAACCTGCATTTGACATGCCAAAATTTGCATTCAATTTGTATAGTAACATCATTGTCCTCAACTGAATGGACTTTGAATCACCACTAGGTCCAAAGAGAGGGGTGGTGGAAGCAGATTTCAATATTTTTAATAAGGTACCAGTTATATGAGCATCATCCCCCAACTCATCATTATGGAATGCATCTAACAAAATTTCCTCCATTGCATTCGTATCCCATAAGTAATCATCCATACCAACCTGTAGTTTAATGTCGCCATTTCCAACTTGTGATTAATAACTACTACTACTGTATTCATTCCTAATTGGTGAATATGGAAGTAGTATGAATTGAATAGGTGGTTGATTCAACCATTATTTGTATGCTTCCTATCTAAATCTTACTCATAATGCAACCTTCTCTCGATTTTACATTGTAGTGGGGTGCACTAGAAGATGGTAGGTGGGTCACTCATCATCACTAGAATCCTATTTTCAAATTGGTTTGTTGAAATTACGTTATACCAAACAATTATTACCATTGTTGATCCCAGATTGTGGCTAGAAGATGTCATGTTCCAATTGGAAGGGTGAAGTGGCTGTCCATTTTCATATACCAACTGCCTGCGATATTTTTCTCCTGATAAGGGCTTCCGATGATTTTGAAATGGAAGAATATTTTCTACATCTGAACTTGATTTTGAATTAAGATCCTATGAATTTTGATGCATTTTTGTTCAAATTGAGATGAATTAAAAAAAATTAATTAGATAATCGAAATATAAATAAAATATAAACTCATTGGAGATGGAAAGGGGGAAATCCGTGAAGGACTTTGATCAGCAATATGTGTTATGCTGAATTATGAATTATGGATAAATCATTCTTCGCTAGATAGCTGATAATCTAGAACAATAGGTCAAATAATTTACAACTATCTTTCCTAACTGTAAATAGACACACATAATGAAATAAGAAGCTTACTTGGAATCCAAGCACTTCCAAAGTCTCCTTCTGTCACTTTTGCTGTAGCTTCAAATTCCAGTCATCTTTGTAAAATATTTCCTGCAAGAATGAGCACTAAACAACAAGAGATAACAATAATACAGACGTCTATTCAAGTTATTTAGCTAAATCAATAAAGCATAAACCATATACATCAAATAAGAAATCATGATATGGAGAATCAAAGCTTATACAGATGCATATAGGGAAAAATAAGCAGTGATATTTATTAATGATAGAAGGGGAGGTTACAACCCAATGATTGATTTCGTGTCACCATCTCCAGCAACATCCCAGCCTCATCAAAATGAAAATATCTCCAATAATGTGTCACTCAAATCAACTCCTCAATTGAAATTCCACCAGCATTTCTCTACTCAAATTCTTCCTTATCAAACACTAAGATCTTTGCTCAATTTATAGAGGAGTTGAAGGTAGTTTTACAATCAATGAATTTCCAATAATAGGAAAGACATGTTCCAAATCTTGTAGATGTCAAATGGACACTTGGATTTGAAGCTTGACACATGTGAACTCTTCTAGAAGGCACTGGCCAAGTGGAGATTCTAGAACAATGAGAATTTTTCTCCCAATGTGACCAACAAAACTGTGAATGTCGAGAAGTGCTTTGTAGAGAAACCTTGCATGGGGCTACCTACATATGCAAAAAAATTAGTCCCTTTAGAGGTAGCGTTGATAAGCTCTCATATGATATATTATAAACTTCAAATCTTGGAAACCTTTGCAGATGAAAGTCTTGAATGATTTGTCTTGTTCTTTGTCATAGGGCATGTAGAAACTGAAACAATAGGGGATGATAGACCCTATTCATTGGTCCTAGATATGATGCCCAGTTAACCAGGTCAATGGGAATGGTGCCCAAATTGACCTATAACAATTTCCCCCTAAAGGATGAAGTCAGAATAATACTAAAAATATTTTGATTGAGATGCTTTACACTGTGATGGGTTGGAGATGAAGCGGAGTGGCGACCTTCATCAATATTACAATACATTACATCCTAATATATCCTCTTGATCATAATTGCTGAGGGTAGGCATTCCCATGTTCAACACATAAACAATCTAATAGCATGTACATAATTCAGAAATTCGTCTACATTGGAATGTTTCCCAATACAAACATGCCTACAGATAGTCCCATGTTTGGATGATGATCTGTATGTAAGGTCACCATACAGATGATGTGTACAAAAATCCTGAAATCACTTACCGGATGGCTGAAACTAGATCCGGAGTCTTCCTATATTTTTCACTTGATCATTCTGGTACAAGTCTAGCCATGCGAATATATGATCTGTAGTTGAACATGGAAAGACATCGTTTGATTACCAACCAATGATGTGAGCTGTTAACAAACGCAAGAGAACCACCATTAATGTCAATGGCCCTCAAGGTACTGTAGTAAATTTTGTAAGATGTGAATAGATGATTTGATGTCAAACGCCAAACAAAATATTTCGGTCAAAAGTCTGGAAGTGAAGATCTTGTCGATGTTGTAACAAGCCTCATGGTACTGGAATCAGATGTTTCTAAGTGAACTTCCTGGATAATTATTTGTCGTCGATAGGAAGCCACCTTATTGTGAAATGGGAGTTACTGATTTCGAAGACAAAGGTATGACTTGATATAGCAATTTTCAGGGGTGAAGGTCAAGCAAATTAAGGTTTATGAGTATTGCAGAAGGATGAGTATTCACTCGATGACTTCTCTTGAACATATCGGTGATGCTGAGATGAGTTGGCAGCATTGAGCCAAAACCAAAGTGAAGGTATGATGAACCATAGGTATGAATGAACCGTAAAGAAGATTACCCAACCCAAATAGTCACGTTGATGGAGTGAAGTGTCATGTTCGAGAGCGACCTACTACCGTAAAGAATCCTGCTCACTTTTCCCAAATTTTCCTTGGTCATTTGTTGACCAGTACCTCTTTATTTTTTAACGATCTTGAGGAGGATAACATTTGATTGATCTATAATTAAACCCTTCGGGTGAATAATGTATCGCTACTTAATAATTTAATGAGTCTAGTGATGAATGAAACTTGATTCTTTCCATGATCAATAAGCCTGTCACTATTTTATGTTTTAACGAGCTTAACGACAGTGACAACCTAGTCCTTTTTCATATTTAGAGATTTTGAAAAAGAGGACGAAAGAAAACTCCAAAAGTACTTTTTCATAAAGTTGTTGCTCAGATCCAAAAAAGTGTAAAATAATATCTAAGAGAACCTCTTTAGTCATGTTTGACCAAGGTATTCCTTTTTCGTAAATAATCTATCTCAATATGGAAAAGGGTTAAAATTATATTGAGTAGATATCAATTCATTTACTTTTACGAGCTTGAAAAGACAAGTGCTTGACAATATTTTCACATTATCGGAGTTTGAAAAGAGATGAAAGAAGAATCCAGGGGTTCCTTTTTCGCTATTATCGAAGCTCGAAAAAGAGATAAAAGTGCGCTTCAAATCCTTTTTGTTTTTAACAAAGATCGAAAAATAAGGAGAAAAGTATGCTTTGTTGTCAAATCATTCTTGAAATAATTCTGCATGACTAATCTGTTCATCAGTTGTAAGACCCATTTCAGAGCAACATCAAATGGATTAAAAATACCTTTTTCATGATAAAAAACATAATAAAACTATAGTCACAACAATAAATGTAATTTGAAAATAATTAAATGACTATTAAAAGTAGTTTCACTATTCATTTTTACCATTCCAAAGTTACCATTTGCATTTTGGAGCTCTGAACCTGATTTTTCCCCCGAACTTGACCTTTCGATTGTGATCATTTCTGTGGATGAATTTCATTTCCATTTGATCCAGGTTAGTACCATGGAACTCCTCTTTCTTTCAGTAATCATTTCATTTCCAAATTCTGTAAATTTTTCAAGGTTTTGAGGTCCCTAGGGTAAATTCTGCCCAAAAAGAGGGCAACACAACCTTGGATGTTGAAACCTGTGTTGCATAACAAGTAAATTGAAGGCTGCTTGCATACACAATGCACTGTCTCTTGTCAGGGAGTGTGTTGGGTCCAATCTAGATTTTTGTTTTTTGCATTATGCCCAAAAACTGCCTAAATTTTTTCATTGAATGGAATCTAATGGTTCTTATGGTTGTATTTCAGGTTTCCATCGGATTACAATGACGATTACATGGAGGGAAAGAGAACATGAAGAACAGGATATGATTTCCCTAAGTGATCTGGGTATAGTAAGAGCCCTAAGAGATTGTGGACTGCTTAAGTACTTTAGGTTGTCAGGGATGAGTTAAAAAATAGAACTCTTGGAGTTCTTAGTTCGAGCATGGGATCCAGCTATCGAGGAATTTCATATTAAGAACCAAGTGGCTCCCATAACAGTCGAGGATGTATACTTTCTTACAGGTTTGTAGAGGAGAGGCTTTCCTATTTCACTCTTAGGGTCTATTGTTGGAGGAGAGACTGTGAGAGATTATGTTTTGTAACATTGTTATCCATGGATAGAGCCAAGAAAATATGGAAAGATAAACATCCGGGATGTTAGAGATTTTCCTTTGATAACTATCATTTTCATGATCAAAAAACTTGTTGGCACCGTTACACTACATGTAGAGTATAGATCATATATGCAGTATGCGATAGGGTGCTTGGAGCCAACAGTATTCAACTGGTCTGAAGCTATTATTTCTAAAATAAAGGAACAACTGAACAAAGAAAAGGGAGTAAGGAAGAATATTTTCAGTTATGGTTCAATCCTTATATCCTTCTCTTTAGAACGAATTCCATTGATGCAGCCATAGCATGTGACACTCGATTTGTCTAATCCTAGAGATCCGCAGATGCAAAGATCGATAGAACTCATGGGTAGGCATGTAGGCCAATCTACCATTGTATTCTCGACTGCGTTCTTGGCCTAGTTCTGGTGGCAGATTGTTGCCATTGATGAGTATGCATACATAGGCATTGATTTCCGAGGAGATCCATATTTAAAATTACCAGAAGGCGCTCAGTGGGGTGAAATGGGTAAGAAATTTTTGACCATGTTTTTTATTTTCCTAAGGTTTATACAATGTTTTTGTATTTTGATGTTTTCCCAATACTAAAATAAATATTTAATGTAATGCAGATGTTTTTCATGTTCAACTAGTAGAGGAACCAGAGCACGAGGCAGATGTGCTAGCAGAGAGGGCTGTTGGGAGAGCATTCCTTCAGGATCTTGATATGGCTGAGACTCTGGCTGAGCTTCAGCAGCACATAGAGGGGTTGACCTTCAGAATTCCAGATTGCCAGATTGAAGAGTTACCCATGTGATTGCAACAACACGCTATTGGGGTTCCTAACCACTGGATGCGGTTACTGCGTAGGATAGCTATATCTAAAGCATGTTGCCATGAGCACCACTAGTTTACTTTGACATTTTGCATACATTTTGAGTTCAGATGACCAATGTGTCTTCGTCACAATTTTTTGTAAAAACCTATAACTATCTATTTATATGATTTCAGTGCTTTCCTATGTTTGTTGTGAAATTATATTCAATGATGTGAATGTTTTCTTTACATATGTTGCAAATGTCTGTCTAAAACTTGATTAGCTAATGAATCAGTTAATGTGTTCAAATTTCTAGAAATTTGTTGATATTGAATAAAATCAAAATGTCTTTCCAAAAGTCAAACTCTCAGGAAAAATATATGCAGTGTTGTATTTCTAACAGTATAAACACTAGTAAGTTGTAATACCACAAGTTGTGAGTCTAACCTTATGATGATGTGGTTAATACCAAATGAAATGGCATAAGAGAGAAGTTCGATCAATGCAGTATACTCAGCGATATTGTTTGTCGATCTACCAATACAAATCCCTTGAAAACTCATTAACTTGCCGTTCGGAGCAAAAATGGCTCACGCTGTAGAGGATAGATTTTGCGTACTATGACTAGCACTATCAACATATCCAACAAATGCTTCCAAAGATTCAGACATCTGCGATGAAATGTAAAGTGGATTACTAACGTCAAGAAAACTCTAAAATCAAACTAAGATAGTGAATTCAAATCAATAACATATATATACAATATAATACAAAAGATTACTACGCTCATGATTAAGCATAGTAATGTTTCAGATACAACCATTTCTAGGCTCCGCCAACGGAATTCCATTGTAATCAACCATCTTATAGACACCCTTAGCAAGAAACCTTTTGAAAATATAGGGGCCATGCCATAATGGCTCAAATTTTCCTATACCTATTACATCAGCTTCGTGATCGTAAAGAAGGACCAAGTCGCCTTCCGAGAAAATGCGAGGCTAGACATTTTTGTCATATTGCACCTTTATACATAACTTATGCACTTCATTGGCCAATTGGGCTTCACGATGCATTTCATCAAGATGGATGAGGTTGAGACACGCTTATTCTTCTAAGGTGTTAGGTAACAAGTCGATCGTGAGTTTTAACGATGGTATTTCACATCGTGGTGGGGTATGAATCCTTTGTCAAAGTGTACAAAAAAGGACCACTTTAGCTACGCATAACTAATAGCCCTAACAACAAAAGTGGCTGCCAATATCTTCAGATCTGCGGTTAGTTGGACATAAAAGAGCTGCAAAAACTAGATCTATGCATGGAAAGACATTAAGCAGAAAAAATAAGGGTTTGCTCCATATACCAATAGACAAGACAAGAACAATTTTTGAAAGAATTTTTATATTAATTGGGCACCTGGGAAGAAAACAAGAAGGCGTATCCAATTCTCCTCAGTGGGATGGGTTCTTGGAAGTCCTCAGCACTTCAGATCTAAGATTTCTCTCTCTTGTTGGTGTAGAAAGCCCACACAAAGAATGGAACTCAAAGGGAGCTCTCACAGCAAATGGCAGAAAATGGTGACCAAGTGTATAGATCCAGAGTGATCTAATAGGCAACAAAAGGTGAAGAATGGTAGGAAAAACCCTCCTATTTATAACAAAATATTTGGGTCATTCTAGATCTTGGTGCATGGGTTAACCAGATCTAGATCCACTTTTTATGGAATATTTTATTATATTTGTTGGAGGGAAAAGGTATTTGACTTGGGTCAAATCCCTTAATTTGTCAAAAATAAATAAATAAATGATTTATTTATCTTTTTAAGGAAGCGGCTAGAAGATAATCAAATAAATAATGATTTATTTAATTATTTAAGGAAGTGGTTGAAAGATAATTAAATAAATAATGATTTATTTAATTATTTGTGGGTGATTTGGTCATATTTAACAAGGAATATTATCTAAATAAGATTTAAATAATTATCCCTAGAAAATAATAAGATAAATAAAGGTTTATCTAATTAATTTCTTTGTTTTGGGTTAAACATGACTGGGAATAATAATTAAATTATGGTTTAATTAATTATTCCATGAGGAAAATCAAACAAATATAGGTTTGTTTAATATTTCCTTTTGGGGTTTCTTGTTTGGACCATAAATAACCTAATAAATGTGGTTTATTAAGTTATTTAACATAGTGAAGGCAATTTTACTTAGGGTAAAATTGGTCTTACATGGTGTACTTGGGTCCATCTAATGATAATAGGTTAGATGAACAAAAAATGGTGTAACAGATTGCCCCCCAGCGTGCGAGTGTCAGGAGCAAATCGTATGACCGAAGTACGTTGTAAGAACTCAATCACTAGACAACAAAAGGGAAGTTAGAGAGAGAAATGCAAGGTAGATAGTGTGCTGAAGAACTAGACCCTGAGGAGACGAGACTCGCAGGTGCAACAAGTCTCTTTTTATGAGAGGGTACCTGTGCTGAAGGCGGCGGGGGAGGCATACCTATGCCTGCCGAGACAAAATACAAAAGAATAGTGTGTCCAGTAAACAAGGGACCGAACCATAAAGTACAGCCGGCATAATCATGAGCCAGAGAAAAATACAATGAGGAATCCCATATACATGTTGTGCCTGGGATAACAGCCAGGACTTGTACAATAATATCTGAGTACATGAGATACAAATACAACCCAAATGCCCCCTGGAAATGGGGAAGGGCTCACAAAATCTAACTGATACATGCAAATCAAAGAGGCGCTGCAAGTGGCTAAGGCCAACATCATCAAATATCTGGAGCTGCATCGAAGGCTGCAAGGAGGAGGTCATCCGGGCATGTGGGGGGCTACCTGCAGGGCCACCCCCTCATGAGGGTTGAGACATCTGACACACACCCGGGAATCATCAAGAGCTGCTGCTGTATCACTGAACCATCAAGTATACGGATCTCGATCATGCTGAAAGGAGCTGGAGTGGAGAAACAATCAAGTCAAAGGGAAATGAGAGATCCCTTTGCTTGATCCGAGGCACCGAACAATAGTGGAAGCTGGAACCAAGGTACACCGCCCTCTAGACCCGGCTTCTGGAATAAATGAGCTGATGTCGACAGAAGGAGGCCTGCCATAAGTGAGGCAATGAGAGATCCTCACCTAAGGCACGAGAGACAATAGTAGAGCGACGGACAGACTGACACTAATGATGATGGTGAAATGGAAATGACTGAGTAGCGAATGGACGACTTCCCTTGTTAGAGCATAAAGGGCATGAATGACATGGCAGCGACTGACACAACATCATAAGGGATGGGGGACAGTGGGACTGAAGGTTATAATGTGCGACACAAGAGAGAGACCAAGCAATGAAGGATGGAGGGCTATAGCGGGGTACAAAGGGACTCGGGATAGACTCCATAAATGCGATAATAACTCAACTTGGATGCTCTAAACAAGGGCGAATTGATGGTGCTGCTACATAGTAAAGGCCCAGTGGGGGACCATAAAAACATGAGTACAAGATGGGAACTCATGACGAAAATCGACACGAACAAAGACAAGTAAGGAGGCGAAGTGGTGCCCCGAGTACAAGTGTCGTAAGTGAGGAAATTCGATTTTAATGAGAGGGGAAGTGACCCTTCTTGGACAAAATGTGTCCTGGTGAATTATCAGATCATAAAAAACTAACAAATACCCATTTGAGGGCTTGGTGAGAGCTTTCCAATGGTGCAGACGGTTTATCAAACGGGGCTACGGTGTGGTCGCAGCAGTCGAAAGAAGAAACATGGGTTCTCTTTTAATAAGGCAGTTTTCCCTCCAAATTCACTCATTTGCTATTGTTGCTGTGGTGAATGTAGAGAGGAGAGAAGGCCCTAAATCTTGCGGCGAGTGTAGTGGACAAACCGACCGTTGGAATCGAGATCCGTCAGTTGCAGGTAAGAGGCCTAACCTTACTCTTTCATTTTGATGGATTGAAAGTTCAGTTTAGGGCCCAAACTCCCAGAAACAGACCCTCCTTCATCTCTACGGCCGGGTCACACTTTTTGGGCCAAAAATTGCGACTTGGGACGCAGGTTTCAGGGCAAAAACTGCGACCTGGTCCTGAACTGGGCAGAAAACTGCGACCTGGGAGATGAGGGGGTTTTGGTGCTGTTTTATGGCTGGGAGTTGGGTTTTTGTGTTTGGTTATGGTATTCCCGATCTGTATGCTGACAAAGACGATGTTTTTGTGCAGGTATGGCAGATTTACGGGTTAACTGGAGAGAGAGAGACCTGGGTACATTACGGGCAGAGATCCAGGCGGATCAGGGTGTCCGTCGTGTGTTGGCCAGGTGTGGGGTTCTAAAGTTTTTGGAGAACCCGTTGATGAGAGCAGGAGAGCCCTTGTTGGCCCGGATTATCAGTTATTGGGATCCAGAGCATGAGGTCTTTGTAGTGTAGGGGCACATGATCGAACTGACAGTCCAGGATGTGTATTTCCTGACGGGTCTCCCACCATTGGGGATGGTGCGAAACACGCAGCCAGTATTACTGCGGGGGCGGCATATCATGGAGTTTGTGGAACGACATTGTCGACCGGGTCTCCAATTCAAGGGGACTCGGATACCGATCGGGGATCTAGAGAGGCTAGAAACCCGTGCAGTGGCCGCAGCTGTGCTACGTATCCTGGGCAACCAGGCGTTCCATCACATCACCGGGGGGCAGATGATGCTGGTAGAGAGTGTGTTGAGTGGGACCTACTATGGGTGGGCCCAAATGATGCTGGTGTCGTTAAAACGACAGTTGTCGCTCTGCAAGCGGCAAGTGAACCACGATTGCTCATATGGGACTTTATTGTGTGCCTTATTCTTTGAGAAGATCCCGACCTTGCGGCCTCGTGTACAGCTTCCAGATGGGGGCCCGACAGAGCCCAGGATGTGCCGATGGGGGCAGCTACTGTGCAGAGGAGGAGGAGGGGCGGTCGAGTGAGTGTTTCGACCTGAGTTCTTTACCCATTGGGATCATATGTCATTATACATAGACAACTATCCCTATAGTGGGATGATTTATTGTGGGGATCCAGACCTACCACTTCCGCCTGGTCGAGTATGGGGGCCCGATGGTAAGTGATAAGTAACTATTCTTGTATGGGCATGTTAAAGTTATTGAATAGTAGATATGGTACTGATTCATGTACTTTTGGTATGCAGATATAGCGCCGGTAAAACCGGCCGGATATATGGGACAACCAGCAGCAGCTGGAGCCGCAGGTCCGAGTGGGTCGAGAGCAGCGCAAAATGAGGATGCAGCCACCCTTCTAGAGGACATCCGCCGTAGATGCGAAAGGTTACTGACCGGAGTATCAAAGCGCGGGTGGAAGGATTTAGACGACCAGTACATAGAGCCATGTATTGGTCCGTCCTTGGAATGGCGAGGGGTCATGCGGCGCATGGCGATGGCCGGTCAGGGGATTCGTGATCTACAGGCTGCAGGGGCAGAGCCATTGGCTCGAGATCCGCCAGATAGTGATTAGGTGTGGGGCATGTGGTGCCCCCTAGTGTGTATGTAGGGGCAGGTGGTGCCCCCAGTTTTGAGTTTTTTGTAACATGCTATGGGCATGTCATATGTATCAGAGTAGATGGACTCTAAACACATGTTTTTGCGACACATACTATGGATATGCATCGTTTGTAATAATTATGAATGTTATTGTCTTGAATGAAATGCGTGTGATAAATGCCAATCTAGAACATGGTTTGAAATACTATCTACATAGTGATTCTGTTCTCGAGGTGCATGGTTGAAAGTTATGGTTTCAAATACACGTATCAAGAGTTTCACTCGTAAATAGCGTCTAAACAGCACAGGGTTATGCACACGATAAACACCATTTAGTTGCATTACAAGAAGTAGGGAATCCAAACGAACATGCAGATGGAGGATGCGATGAAAGAGGGCATCGGCTAAGAGACCACGCACTGCATCATATTCGGCCTGATTGTTGGTGGCAGAACCAATGCAGACCCCGTTAGAGAGAACAAGGGCATGCAAGGGGGTGAAGATGGCCCAACCTGCCGAGGCTAGATTCCGAGAGTAACGACTTGCACCATCGGCGTAACCGATAAAGGGTGTGGACGGGGGGTCCTGCGGAATGGTGTTACAAGACAACAAATGAGGGGAGGAGAGGCAATGATGGTAGCGTGAGTGCACAGAAGACATCAGGTGGCAACTACGGGAGGGAGTGCAAGGAGCAGGATGACTATGACTCATATACAAACTAGATGGTGGTATATGAGGGCTATCGGAAGGATGGTAAGGACTCGAGCTGCGGAGGTCAACAGGGACACGGGTGGAGTGATCTCGTGTATGGGTAGAAAAGGGGTGGTTAGGTGACACAACAGGGGAGAATGCAGGGGGGCTAGGCTCCGAGTGTCTCGCAGAGGAGGATAGGTAAAGAATGGTTACAGTAGACTCCGTCATTTGAACATCGGGGGGGGAATGTCGATGGGAGTGGAGGGATCCTCAGGCTGACCTGAAGCATACTGCGCGAGGATGGGAGAGGCGGATTGATTTTTTTCAACCTCATACTCTCGGACCACCTCTAAAGAGGCGCGGTAATGCGTCAAGTGAGGACAATGGTGGGAGTAATGGCCATGAACGCCGCACAAAGCACAGGGTTTGTTGGTGCGGAGAGTCTTGGGGTTCTTGGTTATGGACGAAGAAGGAATGGAGGCTTCAGGAACCGTAGACTCGGGGAACGCGACTTTAACCATGGGTTGAATACGGGGCAACTCGGGACAAGCATGGGTGGCATGACCGGTGACATCACACAAGGCACAAGGCTTTGCGGGGGGAGGGGGGGCCGGGTCAGTCGTGGTGGTCTTGTCTTTGGGTGCCCCCTTGCGGGCTTTGCCTTTCTTCCCAGGAGCCGTCACGACAGGAGAAGGGTCCTGTGGAGGTGCTGGGGGCACAGTGGCAACGGAGGAAGCGAGGGGGACCGGTTGAACCGGTGTCAAAGCCATGTAGGGTTTGGGATGACCAGGAGGGGTGGCGGCTGGGGGATCAAGGTACCAGACCGGTATGCCCAAGGTCAAGTTAGGGAGAGAGAGGGTGGCCATGACGGGGACAGAATATACTCCGGGAGGGGGAGCTAGGAAAGGGATCTGCCCAGCAGGGTAATGACCAGGAGGGACGGCTTCGAGATGGTTAAGGCTAGGAGGAACCGATCCAGGAGGATAAAGGGGTTCAGGGATACCAGCTGTAGGGGGAGGGCCAGAAGGAGGAGGTCCGGCTGGCTGAGATGAATGGCTAGGAGAGGGTTGCGGAGGGCGAGGGGGAGGTTGCTGACTAGCCGAGGCAAGCCGCTTACGGGCAGCTTGAGACGATTGCATCATGAAAACATTCGATAAGCTGGGATCAGTGATAGGAGGAGGGGGAAGGTTAGGGAAAGTTCCAAGCAGGGAGGAATCTTTGTAAACGCCGGGGGAGACACTGGTCAAGGAATCGACGGTTTGTTTGTTGGCTACAGAAGAGATGGTCGTCTCAGGTGAGGTCTGAGATTTTGGCTCATGATATGTCAACTGGTCAATGGTGACTATCTTTCCATTATGGGGGAAAGACATCTTGCGGAAAACCGCGGATGGGACAACAGACATAGCATAGGTGTAGCTTCACCCCAATAGAATGTTGTAGTCTAGCGGGGCGTCTATGACTTCGACGTCAATGCAAACAGTCTTACCGGTGAGGGTGATAGGACAATTACGAAACAGGCCAATGGGCTGGGAGGCATGGCCGTCCCACGCTCGAAGGGTGATCGTGGAAGGGGCCAGCTCAGGGGATCCGAGTTGCTTCCAAACCGAAGCGGACATCACGCAGGTGGATGCCCCCTCATCAATTATACACCGGGACACGTTGGCGTTCCGGATCTTGACGGGGATTTGGAAGGCGACGGAAGGAGGAAGAGGAGGATGGTCTGATTGAGTGGCATCGAAAACAATAATTTGGTCATCAGCAGGATCTACAGCGCCCACGGCAGATAGTAGAGCCTTCTTTTGGGAAGGGCACGACTGGAGGAGTTCCAGTGTGGAAATGGCAGCAGGAGATTGCGCCAAATCATCTACTATACTATACGAATGAGCAGCTCGACCGGAAGCAGCGTTTCAACGTAGGGGTCCCTTAGGAATCTTGGTATGAACCTCAACTTTGGGTTGAGGGATATGTAAGGGGCCACTGGATGTCGAAAGAGGCTCTGTAGAACCTGAAGAAGGAGGCTCGGGGGCAGACTGAGTAGGAGGCTTGGGGTACTGGCGAGACCAAGTTTGAAGGTGAAGGTCGACTACGGAAGGATCGAGGCATCATAAGGATCCTGGCACCGAGGAACCGTAAAGGAAGGGGAGTGGCGACTCCGGCTATCGTGGGGGGTTGGGTAGCCACGAATCCCTGTTGAGGGAAAGGATCATTGAACACAGCTGGGGGGGTGGTGGCCACATTAGGAGGAGCGTGAGGGGAGACGTGTTGTCCGCGCAATGTGGCTTGAGACTCCCACATCTGTCGCATCTGGGGTAAGAGAGGACAATCGTGAGTGTAGTGACCGTAATCATTGCAACACGAACAGGGCTTGTTTGTGCGAAGCGGCCTGTCCGGCCTGGGCGGGATGCCCTGAGGCTGGTTGCTAGTGTTAGGGTCCATACCAGAATTGGGTCCTCGGTTACCGGGGGCAGATGGGTTCTGGTTGCCTCTCCGCCTTCTTTGGGAAGAAGGGGGATTAATCGTACCCTGCTGTGCAAATACTTGCCCTGGAGGGGGTTGTAAGTGCTGTTGCAGGTTGTGAGGAGGCAAGGGAGGCGAAAACGCATATGCTGGAGGAGCTGGCGCACCAGGCTGTGGATAAAATTAAGGGTTGGGTTGGGCGACATTGAGGTAAGCAGGAGGTTGGGCAAAAGGAGGAGGCATGCCGTATCCTGGATACATGTTGCCGGGAGGGGGAAGAGTGCTTGAGGTGCTGGCCCCTCCCTAAGGGAGACCATAGCCCATAGGAGGGTGAGCAGATGGGTGGGAAAGAGATCCAACAATACCGTCGGCGGAATGAGATGCCCCCGGGGCGTTAGCGCCACCGGGCCTGGGGATGTCAGGAAGAACGGTATAAACATAACCATATTGAGCGTAGATCAGGTCATATTTTAAAGCTATTTGGAGGGCGGCTTCTTCAGATTGAGGAAAGTGAGAGGCGACATCTTTGCCGATGGGAGACGAGAGGGTGCGAAGGAACCAGTCCATGTAAACCCGATCTTCAAAGGGAGGGGCTCGACATAAGCTCCGTCTTCGTCGCCATTCCTGAACATGGGCAGAAAGGCGTGTGGAAGAGGATTGCTTAAAGGAAGTCAAGAGCTCCGTGCCAGTGTCGTATCGGAGAGGGAGCTGGAAGTAAGACAAAAAGGCTTGGGCAAGAGTCTCGAATGTGGTATGGGAAGAGGTGGCTTGTTCGACATACCATTTAGAAGCTTCGCCGGTAAGCGTGCGTTGGAACAAACGAAGATGGATGGAGTCATCGGTAATGGAATTGGAGGAACACCACATGTGGAAAGATCAGACATGATTGGTTGGATCTTCTCCATTAAGGCCCTCAAACTTAGGGATGTCGGAGGGGAGCTTGGTTGGCATAGCAGGCCAATTAGCATTGTGGTGGATAGGGTCATTGATCAACTGATTGAAATCGGGGAGGCTGAGGCCTGCAATGTACGGCAATACGGGGATGGCCGGGGTAGTTCCTGTGGCAGTTCCGCTAGTAGTAGGGCCAGCATTGGGGCCGGGAGAACCGCTAGCGTTAGGCCCTGGACCAGACATAGTGAAGGTGGTAGGGGGAGAACCAGGAGGGGAAGGAGAACCCGATGAATCAGGATAGGAGTCGGAGTGCGGACTCGAAGGAGGACTTGCTCGACGACGGCGGGGCGGAGCAGGTCGATCAACCGGAAACTGAGGGTGAAGGCCAAGAAGTCTCCGGGAAAGGCGCCTTGGGGGCGCAATGATGACAGGAAGAAGGAAACCGACAAGGGCAGAAAGGGACAGAATCAAGTAAGGTCAAGGGCAGACAAGGTGCTGTGACAATTGATTTTAGAGTCTTTGCCAGGCGGTGTTAACCAGGCGCTTCTTCGCTTAGGGTCAGTGTGTGGTGTGCGTTAATTTTAATTTTTAAACCCTTTTCGTTTTGAGAGCAAGAAAAAGTGTGCTGCGTAACTGAAAAGAAATCTACAGAGAACAGTATATAAAGCTGAAATAACAGAACATTTAACAGCTAACCGTGCATCAATCTAACCCAAAAAGGCGGGTCTCTCAAAACTACTCCAAAAGAGGGCAAAAATCTAGTCAAAAAACACATAAAAAGAGGCCAGTAGATCTAGGGTCAAAAGGGACAAGGATCTAGAGGATAAAGCTGCTGAGAGGAGGTGCAGATCACAGCCAAAAGACAGAGGCAAGGTGGCTGGAAAAAGGAAGGAAATCAGCAAAAAGCGGAGGGGGCAAGGAGGAGGCCCTAAAAGTAGATCCAAACAAATCTTCAGGAGGTGATTTGAGAGGTAGAAGAGCTGATTACAAGGGATCTGAAAAGGAGGTAACAGATCTGGAAAGAAGGAGGTTGAAGCTCTAAAAAATAGACGGCTGAAACAACTAAAACTCTTCCACAAAAAGTGGAGGGTACTAAAGCCCTAGGGGGCTAGGTTCCCACTTAGATGAGTAAAAACATATCAGAACTTGGTCAAAGCGGGCTGAGACAGAGGCTGGAAGACCCTGACAGAAGCTGCAGCAGAACCTAGAAAAATTGCAGAAAAATCACTGAAAAACTGGCAGGTCGCACTTTCTGACCTGTTTTCAGTGCAGGTCGCAGAAAAGGGGCAGAAAAGTGCGACCTGGAGGTCCAAGTCGCAGGTTATGGGCCAAAAAGTGTGACCCCCCGTTCCGGTTGTCTCGGCGGCAGATTTTCAGAAAAGTTGTCGTCTCAGTTGCGGCTGGTGTCGCTTACCCGCGCAATAGGGCCAGAAACACACGGAAGTTAGAAATTTTTATGTTTTAAGGTTTTATGTGAGAAAAACAACATAAAAATAGGAAAAATAAATAGCTGAAAAGAAGCCCTAGGGTCTGAAGTAGCTGGATATGCAGGAATATGAAAAACGACAATGGTCGTAATTTAAAACCCGTGTGGAGTCGCCATTTGTTAGTATGAATCCTTTGTCGAAGTGTACGAAAAAGGACCACTTTAGCTACACATAACTAATAGCCCTAACAACAAAAGTGGCTGCCAATATCTTCAGATCTGCGGTTAGTTGAACAAGAAAAGAGCTGCAAAAAACCAGATCTATGCATGGAAAGACATTAAGCAGTAAAAACAAGGGTTTGCTCCATATACCAATAGACAAGAAAAGAACAATTTTTGAAAGAATTTTTGTATTAATTGGGCACCTGGGAGGAAAACAAGAAGGCGTATCCAATTCTCCTCAGTGGGATGGGTTCTTGGAAGTCCTCAGCACTTCAGATCTAAAATCTCTCTCTCTTGTTGGTGTAAAAAACCCACACAAAGAATGGAACTCAAAGGGAGCTCACACAGCAAATGGCAGAAAATGGTGACTAAGTGTATAGATCCAGAGTGATCTAATAGGCAACAAAAGGTGAAGAATGGTAGGAAAAACCCTCCTATTTATAACAAAATATTGGGTCATTCTAGATCTTGGTGCATGGGTTAACCATATCTAGATCCACTTTTATGGAATATTTTATTATATTTGTTGGAGGGAAAAGGTATTTGACTTGGGTCAAATCCCTTAATTTGTCAAAAATAAATAAATAAATGATTTATTTATCTTTTTAAGGAAGCGGTTAGAAGATAATCAAATAAATAATGATTTATTTAATTATTAAGGAAGTGGTTGAAAGATAATTAAATAAATAATGATTTATTTAATTATTTGTGGGTGATTGGGTCATATTTAACAAGGAATATTATCTAAATAAGATTTAAATAATTATTCCTAGAAAATAATGAGATAAATAAAGGTTTATCTAATTAGTTTCT
This sequence comes from Pinus albicaulis, assembly GCA_034641835.2. Lineage (NCBI taxonomy): Eukaryota > Viridiplantae > Streptophyta > Pinopsida > Pinales > Pinaceae > Pinus > Pinus albicaulis. The sequence goes on along the minus strand of JAXQQM020085990.1, from coordinate 277 downwards.
TTGTTTTTGGGTTAAACATGACTGGGAATAATAATTAAATTATGGTTTAATTAATTATTCCATGAGGAAAATCAAACAAATATAGGTTTGTTTAATATTTCCTTTTGGGGTTTCCTGTTTATACCATAAATAACCTAATAAATGTGGTTTATTAAGTTATTTAACATAGGGAAGGCAATTTTACTTAGGGTAAAATTGGTCTTACATGGTGTACTTGGGTCCATCTAATGATAATAGGTTAGATGACCAAAAAATGGTGTAAAATATCGATTGTGGT
>JAXQQM020058088.1:0-106881 GCA_034641835.2 Pinus albicaulis | reverse complement strand
TAGCACCCAGTTTTGGATAATATTTCTTCCCCTTCCCTTTCTTTTCTTTGGCAGCCAAAGCGCAATTCTCTTCATCTTCATTCTTCGATGAAGATCCATCCCTGGTACCTTGCCTTATCTCCTCCTGCACAAGATCGGAAACCAAAGTCGCTCCCATCCCGGCGGTTCTCCTGTCCATTGACGGAAGTCTTCGTATGCACCAACTCTTTGGAAGCCCAAGCAGAGCCAAGCTCACCAAGTCTTATTCATCAACAGTAACCCTCACACTTCCCATCTCATCCCTGCAGTGGACAAACTTTGTGAGGTATTTTGGAATATTTTCGCCTTTCTCCATTTTTATTTTTATGAGCTTGTCTTTAAGTGCCAACTTCCTCTGGTCACTTCTGCTTTCGAACAAGTCTATCAAAGCCTTCCACATTAAGAAAGGAGTGGTTTTCCTATGAATTCTAGACACAATGTGGTCGTTCACACCTTCCAACAGAATACTCCTCGTCTTTGTTGTCTTATTTTTCCATGCATCAAGTAATGCAACATTGTTAGATCCCGGCTTAGGAACATCACTATCGATGAACTCCTTCAGCCCATTATCCTCCAGCCCCACCTCCATCTTGTCCTTCCAGGCTATCTAATTCGAGCTCCCATTAAGGGCATACTCCAATCTCAACCCATTGAAAGACATTTCAATATATACTCGATTTCTGCACCAAGAATCTTCTGTTGCAAATTCGAATTGTCCACCAGCACAAACTCACTTCACAATTGCAATATTCAATCAACAATGCTCCAATACCATGTATAAATTATATGCACTAAGCATGCATATGTCCAATATCCACCTGATCTCACACTATTTAACTTTATGCAAGATACTGAATCTATTCCACTTGTTAATCTTTTGCGGAAAAATTAATTGCACACACATGTGAAGCATAAACAAAAATATTCAATTGCACATAACACAGTTTTTAACCGAGAAAGCCTAAAGCTGAAAACCCCAACTATATATTATGTAACATGGAGATCATATGACAATCTCATACAAACATACAAAGCTTATCACAAGCTCTCAGTACAGTACAATCATCATACACTAATCAGGCCCAATCTTGCAAATCCATGCACCGATCTTTGCCACCTGCTAGCCTGCCTCCACTGTGCAATCTCTGCTGAAGAATAGCTCTGAATGAATTTGAATTACTCCATCCTTGACTGCACAATCCTCATTGGCATCTCCACTAAGTGTTGGATGCAATCAATGCATCACTATAGTCACAACAGATAGTCTATCTTTCCCTTTCACCTATCTCTCCACTGGTCTCCACTGAAACTGCCATGCACTGTAGTTAACTGATGTATTTTTCAATTGATTAATGAGTTATTATTTATGAATTAATTAACTAATTAATTCACTCCACTCTCACTAGTGTATCAATCAGTTAGACTAGATACAACTAGCTCAACTGAGTCTAACTGAGTTAAACTGAATACAACTCCATAACTACTTCTTCCAACTGTGTCATAACTCTGCCACTTGAGTTCTAACTAATTCCTCCATGCATTAGCTCCAGTAAACCCTTGGGAATTGCGTAATTCCTTCTATCGGTGATGTGCCATATCATTGGCAGGCGAAGTGCTCCAAGAGAATAAGTTGTTGTTTAGTGTCTGATTATTATTAAGAGCTAATAATAATCAACATGCATCTATTTTTGGATCAGCGAGCTATAAATAGACTTCGCTCAATATTCTAACAATAGAATTTCATCTATTTTTCCAATTTGATCAACCATCCACAAATAACATCTTGCAACTTCTGAAATATGATGATCATGTCTAAAAATAGACTTGCGCCAAAAATAGGCTGCGTGCCCACTTAGTGAAGGCGACTCTTTTCACTAAGCTCATCATCTTGTTGAATCTCAACGAGAATACTCATATTTAGTTTCTAACTCAACTCGTTTCCAACCATATCATTCTCTTTTTTCTTACGTAACGGGAAACGCCCATTTAAGCGGTTTTACGCCCAGCAAATCTCTTCTTGCTCACATAACAAGAAACAAGCCCAATTTAACTCATTTCCCTAAAGCATTCTCTTCTTGCTCACGTTATAGGAAACATTACGATTCAACACCTCTAACGATTCTTGAGAGTGCATTAAGTCGAATGTTCTTGATCCAAAAGGTGGTCTCTATTCATGGGTGGATAAGCTTGTTTCAAAAGTTGAAGAAGCACATGCGTGCCTTGAGGGGAGTTTGTGCCTTGACAAGCGTATAGTGAGTAAAAAAAAGGTGGCGATGGTAAACAGTTAACTAATTCAAAAGATAGAGACATATGTCATGCTAGTGGAGTTCAAGTTATTGGACAGATGTCACAATCCAGTAAAAATGGTTATATCCAAAAGATAGAGACATATGTCATGCTAGTGGAGTTCAAATTATTGGGCAGATGTCACAGTCTAGTAAAAATGGTTATATCCAAATGAACTGATTCAAAAGAAAAGCCTATCAACCTAAAAATAGTGAAATTTATAGCTTGTGATTATCATTTTCCACGTGTACCATCTGACATAACATTTAAAATAAATATTATATTATATTTAATATAAACTGGAAAAAAATTACATTATTTGAATTATTTTTTATAAATACATTCCCTATGTTCAACATTGCTAGGATGATGGTTTACGTTTATACCTATGTGGCCATAGAATTGTGATTATCAAAAAAAGGAGTGTTGGGTTTAATAATTTCGATGTCAAAATACAATTTATAGTAATAATATATGAATTTGAAGTGTTCAAGAAATAAATTATGTTGTAATTTAGATGAGATTAATTGAGAGAATTATTGATTTTACAGTTTAATATGAGAGGACTTGTAGTTGACATGTAATTTTTTAAAATAAAAATAAACTATGTTTTAAATAGAAAAATAATGTAGGTTATAATAAAATTTTGTAACTAAGATATTCAAACTTTATATTTTTCAAAAATATTTTAACATGAAATTTAAATAAACTATTTGAAAAATGTTTATGTCAACTTCATATATATATCTATCTATATAAAAAGAGTTGTTAAAATAAAATATTTTAATGGTATTTATAATAAAATATTAAATGTGTGTTTTCAATAAAATATTTTAATATGAATTACTATTCACATATACTTAAAAATATTTTAATATGAATTACTATTCACATATACTTAAAAATATATTAATAATAAAATATCATCTTAATTTGTCCTGATAAAATGTCGATGTATATGTTATGTAAAATATTTTAATGTATATGTTATGTAAAATATTTTAATGTCGATGTATAATTTGCAACGGTCTAAAGAAGTGGCCCAATTCTAGCCAGATGACTTGCATCCATGGGCTTGGCAGCAGCGTGGTAGACTATGTTATTTTCGATCTCCCTTTATACAATGAAATAATAAGTTTTGACATCTTAGACGACTCTGATCATAGGCCTTTACTCATAACTCTCAATTTTGTGATGCATAAAGATCGCATAGAAGATAATCCTTATAGTCAAAAGAACTTAATCTTTGATAGAAATAAAAATGATCTATTTCTAAATGAATTAAAAACTAATTTGCTTCCTTTATCTAGTATAAACAACATAGATTACCTCTATCATAATTTTACTGCAACCCTCTCATATTCTATTAAAAAGTTCTTAATTGAAGTCTCAAGTAATAAAAGAAATAGAAAAACCAACATATGGTATGACAAAGATTGTAAAAGTGCGAGGAGAGCAATTAAGGAAGTTGTTGATGAATCTCTCAAAATTGACAAGATAAAAATCTACAAAGCCCTAACTAAAAGGAAAAAAGGGCAATATATTCGTAAAAGACAAGAGAATCTCTTACACCTCTCTAAGGTGGCTCCTAAGAAATTCTGGAGGCAGATTCTAACTAGGAAAACTAAAGATAATAATAAAATTGCTTTACACGACTGGAATTCATATCTTAAAAAGCTTTATGAATCTCCAAATGCCAGGGATTTTGAAACCCTTCTCACAACGAAAGAAGTTTTCTCATTAGAAGACATTGATTTTGGGGTTAAACACCTGGCAAATGGGAAAGCTAAAGACATTGAAGGTTACCAGGCGAAAATCTTAAAAATTGGAGGTCCTGTCCTCATCCCCCACATCCACAAGCTTTTCAACCAAGCGGTCAAGCAAGGGTTCCCTAAACCTTGGACTCAGAGCCTCATTATCCCTATTTTTAAAAGTGGGGATACAAATAACCCCTCTAATTATTGGACAATTATGATCAACCCTCTCTTAGCCAAGTTATATGGTATTATTTTGGAAAAGAAGTTGAGCATTTGGCTTGAAAGTGAAGGTAAGCGGGCTAAAGGCCAAGCGGGTTTTAGAAGGCAACACTCAACAACGGACCACCTTGTTACGCTTAGGATCATTGTGGAGGAATGCCACAATGATCAATCCAATCTCTTCTGTTGCTTTGTGGACTTTGGAAAGGCTTTTGATACGGTTCCTAGAAACAACCTATGGAATAGATTAGAAGAGATAAATGTTCCTTTCGAGCTAAGAGCGGCCGCTATAAGGTTATACGAGAATGTAATTGCCAAGTTAAAGAGCAATGAGGGGTGGTCGAAAGATATTAAGTGTAATATCGGAGTTAAACAAGGTTGCCCCCTCTCCCCTACCCTATTTGGAATTTACATCGACAAGCTAGAAGGTTGTTTAGAGGAAGCAGGATGTGCTGGCACGACCTTATCTGGGATAGTCATCATCCTTCTTCTCTATGCTGACGATATTGTTCTTCTCGCAAGGTGCCCATCTGATCTTGATAAGCAACTTAGACTTCTTAAGGATTTATGCTCTAACATGGGTATGTCTGTTAACACTGACAAAACAAAAGTTATGATTATCAAATCCAAGAAGGACACTTACGCTAATTTTATGTATGACAATAGTAACTTGGAGGAAGTGTCTTCTTACAAGTACCTAGAAATTGATATTCATCACAAGCTCAACTGGAACTATAGCATTCATAAAAGGATTAATGGGGGGTGGAAAGCTTATTTTGGTCTTGAAAATAATTGTAAAACGACAAACCTCATAATGTGGGATAGAAAGAAGTTCCTCTTTGAAACTTTAGTCACTCCTATTATCTTATATGGATGTGAGGTTTGGGGTTGCAACATCTCTAGAGAATCCTGGAGAAAGATTGAGAAAATCCAGAAGCGTTTTATAACTTATAACCTTAAAATTAAAAGCAATACACCCTATCCTATTCTCCTTATAGAAGTGGGTCTTTCCCCTATCGAGAGCCTAGCTATGACTAGGCTTTTGTTGTACAAGCACAAGCTCAATAGCATAGGAGACCATAGACTTCCTAAGCTAGCTTTAAATTCCAACCAAAACCACCTAAGGCTTAAACGAGGTTGGTATAAAGACACCAGGGCCTAGTTAAACCATTGGGAGATCGACGAGAATGTTGCATTGCAAAACATTAATAACATTAAAAAAATTGTTACTTCTAAGTTCAAAGAAAAAATGTGGCGTGAGAAAGATCTAGCAGCTAAAAGAAAATTAAGATATTATAAGGAGGTCATCAACCCCACCCTAGAAGATCAAAAGTATCTATCTGTTTTAACTAGCTCAAAGAAGAAAATTAATATAGCCAAGATTAGAACGAACTCTCATGAGCTCCATAGTGAAACAGGTCATTGGACAGTTCCTAAAACACCATGGATGGAAAGGATCTGCCATCTCTATGAGAATATGAACATCGAGGATGAAAATCACCTCTTAGAGTGCCCGGCGTACAACCACATTAGAGCTCAATTTCATAATCTTTGTTGCAATTCTGACCTTCCTAGCCTTTTAAGATGTCAAAATTATAGTGAGCTGGGGAGGCTTCTCTCCAAGCTTTTTGAGCATAGGAATAAAATCTTAAATCAAACTAAATAACTCTTTTCTTTAGGTCTGATAGACCAAAGATTGGTCTCAGTGGACGTTAACCACCATCATAATCACATGTTATGTAAAAAATTATGTATTTATCATGAATTTTTTGTATGGTTAAAATGTTAATTAGGTCTTATATATACTCCATTCAAAAATATAATTTAAACAATGAAAAATTACACATTGTATTTTTCACTCTAGAGAAGTTTGCACTTGAAGAAATTTAATCCCTCTCAACCCATATTAGATCTATACTTAAGATAAATCTATGTTAATATGTTATTTAAATGAATTATAAATATTATATTATATTTTAATTAATTTAATTAAAATGTCGATGTATATGTTATGTAAAATATTTTAATGTCAACTATGTATATTATATAACATTTAAAAAAATATATGTATTTATCATGAATTTTTTGTATGGTTAAAATGTTAATTAGGTCTTATATATACTCTATTCAAAAATATAATTTAAACAATGAAAAATTACACATTGTCTTTTTCACTTCAGAGAAATTTGCACATGAAGAAATTTAATCTCTCTCAACCCATATTAAATCTGTACTTAAGATAAATCTATGTTAATATGTTATTATCTGAATTATAAATACTATATTATATTTTAATTAATTTAATTTTTAATAATATAAGGGAGATAAAAATAAATTATGTTAATATGTTATTTAAATGAATTATAAATATTATATTATATTTTAATTAATTTAATTTTTAATAATGTAAGGAAGAGAGATAAAAATAAATTAGTATTCGAATGAGAGATGTTGAAAATTGTTAAGAGAAATTTTGAGGTAAAAAATGGGGCTCAAAAAAAAAATGTACAACCAAAATCAAATTTATAATAACCAATAGGATTTAAGATGATGATTTCAACCATGGGGAGTGATTCACCATTTTTTCGAGTAAAAACACAAAAGTTTAAAATATAGAATATAAAAACTACTTTTTCAACTTGTGTTTCAACTTGTCTCCTACGGGTTTATTAAAATTTTGAGTATGAGAAATTTTTAGATGTAAAAATTTAATTCCTCATCCCGAGGAGTACCCATGTTGTATACTTTTGATGGACCTTGCTCCACGAAAATTGAGAAATACATCAATATCATGATTGTAATCATATTTTTTCATGTATTTCTCTTTTTCTGGCCACAACAAGGTCTATCAAAGTATGCAACATGGGTAATTATCATATAAATAATTAAAATTACATATCTAGCAAGTGTTCCTTCCTTGAAATTTGAGTAAAACCATAGGGAGATAAGTTGAAAATAGGAGTTGAAAAAGTATTTTTTCCTTTTTTTCCTCTAAACTTGTATCTTCTGATGGAAGTAATATATTTTTCTTTATGATATTCCTTAGAAGGCCCATTTTAGACCTCAAATTTCTCATTGTCCCTAGTTCTAGGAGTAGATGTAATAAGAGTAACCATTCCATTTTATTTTCATGCATCTCCGGAGATAATTTGGAAGAAATGGACATACCCTTTAGTGCAAATTGAGGTGCTAAATACCCCTCATTGAGGTTTTCGGACCCACGATGTTCACCATAAATATCGCAATGAAGAGTGTCACTAAGATTCATCACGGTACAATTTATACGAGAACCTCTTAGTGTGAACTCCAAAAAAAAATTCATCCACTATCATCTTCATAATCTTGATGAACCCTTGTGGGCATAAAAGTCAACTGACTCATCCCAATTCCTTCCATGAGGTTGACCTATTTCGGATGATAATGAGTTATGCTCGAAGTCAATAATTCCTAGAAAATTATCTCCCTGTAAGGATTCAACCAACATATTGTCCTCTTTGGTTGTTGCACCAAAAATTATGGGTATGTTCAACGTTACCATCAATATTAAGGCACGCTAGAAGGATAGGATCAATATCATATTTAGTGCCATTATAGTCATTATATAAGTAATATTCTTTTTATCATCAACTTCAATCAATATTTGTCGCTCTTGGAAAATTGTGGTCAATCCTTAGTAAAAAATGTCTTCCATTCTAGTTCAATAGAGGCGGTTGTGGGATGTTGAGTATGGAGTATCCGGAAATAGGTCATGTAATCACCATCTTTAGTAGTTAAGTCCAATTGATATTATTTCATTTTATCAACATAGTGCGAGCTATTGATATAAGCGAAGTCACCATGATGCGCTTATTGTGATCATCGACAATATATTGTGCATTTACGATCTCTTATTAATGTTCATCCTAGCTTGGTGCTAGAACATGATAATTTTCCAACTGCAGATTATATTCCTCTAGATCTCCTCTACAATGCAGGTCTACCATGATGGAAGCTCGAAGCTAATGCATTTCACTTACCACACACCCAAAACACATAAATACCAACAAAATTGCACTAAAATGCTCTATCGAATGAATTAGAAAACAACCCATCAAACTTATGTTATATGTAGAGAGAATCCAAATGGGGATTTGAAAACAAATCTAGAAAATGTATCTATTTGAATGCTTGATATATGAACGAATAAGGGATTGTTGGTAAAATCGGGGAGCTAGTAAGAAATCTTCATTTGAAGAGGAGAAATCAGTCACTTCTTAGAATGAAAGAAATATCTCCCTTTTGTTCCTTCTTACATGCAGCTAGATAATCAACCCTCCTTCTCCATAGTGTAAATAGAGTCATAATTTCGTACCTTGATGAACAAATGATAAAAAAAACCTAGCTCTATTCATTATTCTAGACCTTTCATCCTCACGTGCATAGACTTGAGGTCTTTTGGCCCTCGTGCATGGAACTAAAGCCTTTCATCCCTCATATGCATAAACATGAGGCCTTTCCGCCCTCCTATGCATATGGGGGCTTCACTAGGGGAGCAATACCATGCCACATGCATTCTTATTAGGGGATATATATTGAGAAAAAATAACATAATATATTAAGCATATAATAGGGGGTAAATGATTTTTATATTGGTAGGTATAAAAAATGGAGCTCAAAGTTAATGAAAAAATATAAAGGGGTATAAAAAATGCGTGGAAATGGATACCTACAAGATCTAGTGAAATTAGGGTGTTTTTAAATTTGGAAGGTGTATTGGGTTTTGTTGATGGTGTTGGACCTGTCAACATTTAAGGGGTATCCCCAATTTGTGGTCCCAAATAGGCCTCGCACCATTTTGGATAGGAGCCCCATCCATAATATGGCCGGTTTCGAATTTCTTCAAGTTTTTCCTTGGATCTAACTATCAACAAGAGAGAGGAGTGAAATTATGCTTTAGAAAAGCGAAGGTGTTCTGATAGGTATACGTTTTGTAGGTATGTCCAAGTTATTTCTTGTAGAGGAAAGAAAAGTGAGCATCTAAGAGAGAGGTAAAATATTACCATCATATCATAGACACATGCAAACAAGAAGGATCTATCTAACATCTAGCATAATAGTCCACAAGAGGCGGAAGTCATTACAACCAATGAAATTAATGGGAAAGATTTGTCTAGTATCTAAAAAATAGTCCACAATAATGGGACAACAATAATAACCATAACACCACACTCTCAATAATATAAGTACTAAAATAAGTGAAATAGTTCAACTATTTTAGCACGGATGAAAGCAAACATGAAATACAAACATCCGCAAAATACTCTTACAAACATTCATAATCCACGTATGAAGAACATGCTAGACTTGAAGGCTTCTATTATTAATTAAAGTTGTGAGACACCTATATATAATGAATATCACTAGCTAAAATAGTGGAGCATTGGAGCCTCCTTGCTCGTTAAAATAACTATCTTATCTCTCTAATTCCTTGTGGGAGGAGCCAAGGCAAAAAGTCATTTCTCTTACAATGAGGGGGTATATATAACAATTAGGAGGTGATGCTTCATCTACACACATGATTGTTTTATTTACTATTACTTTTCAACTTTACATGAGTCTTTATATTATGTACATGTCCTTTACACTTCCACTTTTAAAAAATTGACAAAATTGACATCATCAACAATATGGTTTGGCATGTGACAAATCATGACATGGCACGACATGACACGCGGCATGAATTTGGCAGTGATGTGGAAATGGAATACCACTTGTATCTATGTGTTGAATTTCCACTTAAGAATGCTCTTCTTTCCACATGCATCGCGTGGTGATAAGGAATCTTGATGATCTCAAGTCTTGAGTTGTGGTTGCAAACTCGTGTCCCTTTGCTTTCTGCGAGTTGATAAACTTGCATACTCAAATACAAGGATGTATTTAAACATGTTTCCCTCCATATTCTACTTCTTCATCATCTCACCATGACATGATAAGGTACCTTCATACGAAATTCAATCATGACGAGACGACATCTATCCAAAAAACCTCTAGTCTAAGATAATGCATATTTATCCATTTACGAATTTGGAACTTAGTGAAAAGGCGGGAACGGGGCTTTGTGATTACACGAGTTTCATAGTTCAAGCAAGAACGAGTGAAACTTGAGCCTTGAGAATACACGATGTAGAGTCCATGCAACACAAAAAGTGAGAAAACTATGCAATTACGGAAGTCGAGTGTGATAGGCTAAGCGGATTGGAACTTGATGAGCGGTCGGTATTTTCGGGAGATAGGGGAGGATGGTCCATTTTTCAATTGCACGGATCAAGGGATCTGAGGATAATCTTGAGGTTAGATATTGTGCAATGTGCAATTGAGGCTAGGTTGGGAATTGGGATTAAGAAATTCTCGGAGCCAAGGTCGACGTTTAAGCACTAGAACTACATAGTGTAGAAGTCCTAGGAGGAAAGGACGTAGATTGTGCGGTGTCAAGAGGAAAGGTCACAACTAAGGACGGGAAGCTGTGCAATGTGTAGTTCATGGAGGCTAGGTGAAGCTAGGTTTCTTGGTTAGGAAGCCTTTTTTAGAAACAACTGCAGTGCGGATCGGTGGTCGATGTGAACAATGATAATACTTATACTATGCTCACACACTTAGAATACTTGATGAAAAAACATCATAGATCATTCTGACACATGAAAAATTAATTTTTCCTTAGTGCGTCGGCTTTTACGACAACTTATGACAAGTCGACACTTATGGTACAATTTGAGATGACCATGAATACACTTGGGCGATAGTGCTTAAAACTTCGCAAATGAGTTTCATGGATGTTTACATGATTATCAAAAATAATTTACACAAATATGATTTCTTAAAACCACGAAATATGATTTTACACATTGTGCGACACCTAACATGGGAAAGACGACATTTTTCCTATCTTGCAAAAGGGACCAAAAACTTTAAGAAAAAACATGAAATGTGTTTCAATTTTTTTCGACGACCATATAAAATACTAAGGAAGGCTACGAAAATTAGCGTAGGCAAAAATTTATGAGGGTGTTGTAGTGACAACACTCGGCCACACACAGAATTCAACTTCTCTAATTTTGTTAACTCTTTTGTACATGGTCTTGGTTCTTCGGGGAGTATTGATTCATCATGTAGATTGTTTTGGTCTCCCCACTTATCCCATGAATAGACATTTTCCCCTTATACCTTCTCGATTTAACACAACATAAAATTTTGAAATATCGCAATGTTTCAAGTTGGTAAGGGTAACAAATTTCGCGAGCTTAAGATTTTCAAAGAATAATTTTTCATCTCTTGTGTTTCTCCACTACCAACGGGCATGAATGATACCCAGGCGGAATTCACTATGGAGAACATTTATTCACTATGAGTGAGCATGGTCGGTATCGTTATGAAGATTCTTTCTTCACCTATTTTCGAGAGGAAGTCTTTTTCTTATTTCACCCTTTTTTTTATATAGATAGGACTATGCATTGGCACTTATTCATTTTATGGGTGGAAGAGGGATCTCACCTTATTGATATCAAGTGAGGTTGTTCCTTCGGAGAAGTATATAGATATCTTTGATTTGCATTTTCTCGTTTAGATTTTTTCTCCTTCTCCTCTTCTACTAATTGGATGAGCATGAGAACACGAAACATAAAAAAAAAATGTGGCCATAAGGTTTTATGAATAGACACAATTTCATGGTTTAACAAAAAATTCCCTCCCACGGACAAATCATACTTTCTATCAGAACTTCATTGACCAAATATATAACCAGCACAAGGAATATAGACCGAAGGTTATCCAAATGTTGAAGTTTCACAAGACTCATTTGAATTTAGCCACGCACGAAGGAAAACGCGTTCACGGGAAACACTTATTCACACTTGATGAGAAAACAAAATAGAAATAAAACAAAAAAATTAAAAAAACAAAACAAAAAAAGACTATGTACATAGTGTAGGGCACAACCCCAAATCATCATCGAAAATAGTGTTTTAATTATTTCCCATTAATAGGGAGAGATTCAATCTTCCGTCCAAGTGATTGAAGGTGATATGTGTGTTGGCCAATATTTTTGTGAATAGTGAATGGTTCAATCCATAGGGATTGAAACTTGGTGTGTTTACCTTTTTCCTTGTGGTATTTATCCCAATCGAGAATAAGTCACCCACACTAAAGTTATTCCTCCTCCGGACTTCTTATTGAACCACCTCTTGATACAACTCGATGAAGGGGGAGATTTTCTTTTTCTTTCGGCCTTTCTTCTTATAACTAGTGAAGAGTGTCCATCCTACATTGAACTAATAGCCTGGCTTGCCCTAGGATTCTTGTGAAAGTTGGAGATCGAGGGGAAGTAGATGTTAGGAGGGATGATGTCTTCTTTTCCATATGCTAGGAAGTTAGGGGAGGTGTTTGAGAGGGATTTGGCATGACTTGGTCGGCCCATAAATAATTTACCAAAGTGATGCCCGATTCCTTTGTTCAAATAATATAATTTTTTTTTATGATACGGATGAGAGGTTCTTATTTTTGGAATCAACAAGGCCATATGATTCCATTTTCTAATGAAAAATCATATAATTTTAGCGAGGAAAAATATGTTTCATTATCAAAAACAATTGAAGTTAGAATGCCAAACCTGGAAATGATATTTTGCTTAAGGAATTCGATGACTTCTTTATCATTCTCCTATTTAAGCACAACATTTTTGTCCACCACATGAAGTAGTCTCCGGCGGTGAGAATGTAAGCGAGTGTTTCCTTAACGAATGTGGAAATATTTCTCCAATAACATTTAAGCCCCCCTTTGTTGAAATTTTTTATTCCACTATGATAGGCTATAATGGAGTGACTAACTTCTTGTTTCGATCAGCATAAATTTAACACTCTTAGGACACTTGTGGGCATAAAAATGAACAAATTTGAGTAATGTAGGCCAATGAATGTTTGTCTCGCATAACTTTATGCACAATTGTCTTACACCTGCAAAGTGTCTCTCGGTTGGTTTTGTTGGATTTAGGTGGCACGACCCAAGTTCAAAGTGTTATGCGCAACCAAAAAAACCCTCCAACCTTGGCCCTTTCATTAGATATCTACTTGTGCAAACCAAAGTCTCCCCCAAAGACGATCTGGGGGTGTTGGAACTAGGTTTCCACACCCTCATGGAGGAATATGATGTGGATCTAACACTTTTAAGATTCCTGGAAGTCCAATCACTATTGTGTTGCATTATTTCTTTTTAAATTTGATGTAGATCTATCTCCAATAAAACTGTTTCTGAACAGTTTTTGCACAAACACGAGAGATATATTATTATTCATATCTAGCTTAACATAAACCCTTAAAATTGATATAAATCTTGCGCAATTACAAGATCTTCAATTATATAATTAACTTCAATAAATGTGCATCAAATAACATATTTGCAGAAAATATATAATAAAATCAACACATTAACACGTAATACGGAATGCGCAAGTAACCCGGTAATTAAGTTTGCCAAAATTTTTCTTTATTAAGCATATCTTCAATGACTACAATTCTTTCACTTGCGCACATAGTCGCGAGTCCTTGCAAACAACCCATGACTTAGGTCTCTGTGCACACAACCATAGGAACCTATATATACTCAAACTTATCAACAAGACTTTCCCAAAATCACATTCACAAAGATAATATGATCTATCAAGTTATTACTTGAATTGACTCATACATGCCCTTTTTATATGACTTAGATGCACAAAAACCATGGACTCAAGCGTGGTTTGAGCCTTGTCTTCTTTTTTCCTATTACAAAAGAAGACTTTGACCCACCCCAAATCCCCTTGAAGCGCATGTTGTGATTTTAGAAATGACAAAAAATGACTTAAGACTCAACATAGGGGACCCTAGCTCAACAAACCCCCAACACAAAATGGTAACTCGTAATCGATTCACCACTGGTCTAGATTCTTGGATTTTGGATTTGAGTGCCTCAATGGAGTCATGCGAGCTAGATGGCCTCTACATTACGCATTGTTGTGTTCTTCGCTTCTTCGACTAACCCGCGGTGGTCAACCCCTCCATTTCCAAGTTGATGATGTGTTGAGTCGTAGGATGTAACTTTGTGCCTCAATTTGTGACAAATAAAGCACTTCATCATCCCAAGGTTGGATCCTTGATTCCAGGGATTTTCTCCTTATAGCACAACACATCCATATCATCCTCAACATGTTGACCTTCCTACAATCGGGCTAATCTTTGTGTGGGCACCGAGGTATGCGCGACGACACGAGATCTTGTCAAACTATTGTTTTTACCTCGAATGTTGGTCGGTAGCTGTTCTTGTTGTATCTTATTGGATGGAGGACCATATGCCTATTGCATCCTTAAACAAAGTGTTGCACTCATCTACTCCTACCATAATGTTGGATGTTTCTTGGTAAACAACGACAACGTGTTGTGATCCAACTTCTAGCGGTGTCTCTAGTTGAAGATTGGTCTATAGATCTACAATATTATTCTCCGGGTTCACGCATACGTTTGGATTTCTATCTATGAAACCTTCGGCATGGGTACGTAAGAGTCTCGATCTTTGCGGTGGCCGTAAGCGTCGATTGATACCGGCAAGCTAGGGATCACAGAAGGATCCATTTGATGAGTGATTCTAGATGTGTGTGCTAGCTTTCTATGGTGTTCCATGCTTTTTTGGTGATTTTTTGTCCCTAATATAACTTTTCGGCTTTGTTTTTGCGAGTGGCACGCGATGCAAAGAACTCCCGATACGCAAATTATCTATGATCATCGTGTGAATTGAATGGGCAGCCCTTTGGGCCGGTCGACCAAGTTTACTCCAATCTGTTAGTGCGAGTGATGGTGCACTATCTTGGGTGGGAGGAGTGGGCGATGGCAGAAGTGAATCAATTTATCGACGTTGGAATTGGAGACTTGAGTGTTGACTAAAAATGCACTCTCTTGAGCCGCACTTTCTTGATTAATGCTCTCTGAATCTCACTCTCTTGAAAATTTGTTGAATCCCTTGCGCTGCACATCGTTGAGGATGGTCTTTTACGCATTGCAGGATGGTACTTCAAGCTTCCTCTGTGACTATATTCCACAAAATTTCCAATCTCATCAAAATCACCTTCTATCAACACTAGAGGCTCGGTTATTGTATTATTTTTTTCTTTCCTCTTATTGCATAGGCTTATCGATGGCTTGGGCTATCTCTTTGCGCCACAATGGGTGTTTTTCTATGTTCAAGTTGTGTTTTCTTGTCTCCAATATCCTCCAACTCTTCATCATTGGGAACATCCACAATTTCCTTTGGTTTTCCTCTGTCTATTTTGTCATCGTGGGCTCCTGCATATAATTCTTGGTCTATTTCTTGGTGCTTGGTTTGGACGTAGATGAATTGGGTGTGGCGAAGAGGTGGCACCGGAATTTGTTGTTGCAATTAACCAAGATGGATACCCGGTTGGTGGTCACAGTGAGATCATCTTCCATGAAAAGGTAAGGCATGTCGTACCACACCTTGGACATATCTTCCTTCATGCGGATGTGCATGTTGCGAAATGACTTATCAAATGTTTGCATGTGCTTATATTGATCCTTACAATGTGGGTGAGGGGCATGGCTTCGAGAGAACCTCCTGGTGAAGCTTTGTCTCAAATTAGACCCAAAACATTTTATTTTACGTACGTGATGGATTTTTCGTCACCCAAGCGGATGCATAGAGTTTTTCTTCCGAAAAATTAGGGTCAATGGTGGGGAGTTGTGACTTCGGCAATGACTTACATCACACTAGCGAGAAACGAGAAGAAAAATCCACGCGTAGTGAAACAATTTCCCTTCGTCCTATGTTTGCCTACACATTTTCAGGAATTCTTGGAACGGGTACTTTACTTGACTATATTGGAATTTTGGTCATTATGTTGCTAAAATAATGACTAAAATGGGAAATTTTGTGGCGCAACATTTCCTCATCAATTTTCACGCCAATATTTCTTTAGCAAATATGGCCCTTCGAGATCATTAATTGTGCTAGTAGAAAATCTGGTCTTCTGGCCACTCCATATTTGTACTTCATGTTGTCTATGACTTGCTTCTCGTGATTCTTCCCTTGAAAGGATTTTTTAGGGGTCTTCACCTTGGTATGGAAAGATGGTAATTCGGTGGATGAACATACCATAAATGGGAATTCACATTCGACGAAGGTATTATCACTGGCGTATGTGGTGCGGACATACATCGTTGACGGTCTTTGCGACAAAATTGGGGACCATGTAGCGAGGGTTGAGGAGCCCATACCAGTAGGCTGGCTTATTACTTTTTCTCTACCTTGATTACTCAAGTTATTTATACGGGACTTGCTCGAGATACTACGATAGCATATTCGGGGAAAATTTGTGCGGTCTACCAAATCCCAATATTCCAATTTCGGAGAAAGGACCTATCCTAGTAGGTCACCCTTGAATGGAACATTTTCAAGTAGCAAGGGTGTATCGATGCATACCTTGACCTTATGAGGATCCCTCGGGACATCTATCGACGATTTCTATAGGCCCATATATGGGAAGGCGTGAAAGCTATTTCAACCTCCTTATAAAACATTTTTTCTAGTGTAGTTACCTTTAGTTCATTTTCCATCGGTTTCTTATGTCAATCCGCGCAAATATTCGGCTTAGACTTCGGGATCTTATTATGGGGAGACTTCCTAGTTCACGATATCTAATATTTATTCTATTTTTGTGTGCCACTAGCACCATTTTTCTTGCGAGTGAAATATCGATAGGCTTGGTTATAGTCCATGGTTTATAGAATCAAATGACCTAAGCCCTATCGGTGTAGAGTCTCTTCCGGTGGTTCCACTTTGTAGTCATAAGAATCGACAAAGGTAGCGAGAGAAGAGGTAACGGTTTGATTAAATAACTTAGGAAGAAATTTGGACTTATGGAGATCGCCATGCCATATTTATAGTGATCTCATGGCCTAAGGCCCTTATATCAATTTATGTTGCTTCAATAATTCTCAAACGGCCCCAAATATGGTGTAATATCCTCATTAAATGCAAGTTACCCACTCCTCCAAATGGTAATAAAGTTGTTTTGTCTAGATTTGTTGTTGGAGCAGCTAGTTTTTGGCTTGTCTTGTGATTATAACATCCTTGTGGCATTGTCACCCCATTGTTGTTCCTAGATACAACCTAGGGCAGCGATAGACCGATTGCCTTAGGACATCTTATATATCAGGAACATGATATGATGAGATTTTATCAATAACAAAGCTCTCATGCTATCTCTTGTAATGCAGGGAAAATTAATGCGAATGGGACCAAGACATCGAAGCGACACGAGAGGAATGAATGTGCAGAGGCAACATGAAAAACTCCAATATAAAAGTAGCGAAGGGTAGAGACAACATACTTGTAAAGAGGGCCGTTACAAATAATGAACGAAATAAGTTATCAGAAGGTGTATGTAGTGAATGAATTGTTGAGAAAATATTAGTTAACATTGGGCTGATATCCAGATACACAATACCACCATGCATGGGCTTACCAATCTAAGAATCCATACATAATAGTAGCGTTTTAAAAACACCCTCCCAAAGAAACTAATATAGCAGAAATACGGTTTAGATGAATAGTGGAACATAATATCATGCATGAGCCATATTTAAAGCGCTTGACTAATCCAAGCATGGGTATCAACTAGGATAAATCCATACCAAAAATTAGTGAGCCACTCGCATTCCAAAACATGATACAGGAAAGATGGATGAAATGAAATGATATATTAAACAATACATAAGAGAGAGTTACAGACTGGGAAATACCAAAGACCATAATCCTCTTTAACAGATGGAACTCCTCCTCACTGAGACCCTATGGGCTCTGAGCATTCATACAAGAGTTCCACAAAATGTATACAAAATTCTCTTACTACACCAGTTTTCTGATAAATCTGGAACCCTAAATCATTTGTTCTTCGGGAGCTTTATAGGAGGGAAAGAAAGCTCCATAAGGGAGTAGGTGATGAACATTTAATTGTCTCATTAAAACAAAACGGTGAAAAAGTGCCTGCCCATACTGCTTGGTAGCTCTATAGTGCTATAGGTACTCTGCTACTGGCTTTCTAAAGTAATTTCACTAGATCAAAGTCTCTTCAAGAACACGGCATAGAATTAAAATCACATGGACATTCCATCCTTTCCTGAAGAGAAAACTCTGCTGAAATAAAACCTTGAGAGTATTGTTTTCTGTGCATGAATATTTTAAGTGATCTATAGGATCTTCGACCTGGTACTCTGCTTTCAAAAGGTGGGCTCAGGCTCCAAAATCTTCAATTAAATGCCTTTAATTCTCTACCTCCCACTGATACTCTTTTCCTACGATATTTATGTCTGGATCTGCGCAATATTTGTATTCGAATGACTCTGGAGGGTTTGATAGGATTTAACCCTGCTTCTTCAATGGAGGTCTTGTCATAACAGCTTCCTGGACTTTTCTTCATAACTGCAGCTTCTAAAGAATAGTCCTTTTATGTGCTCTGCTACTGCAATCGAGACTACAAATTATAACAGTTTTCCATCCCTAAAACCCTGCAAAATCCGCAAAATTTTTAGAAAAACCGGGCACAGGGATGGTGGATGTGGCGGGGTCAATAGAAATGGTGTTGCGAACATGGAGAAATGGTGGAACGATGCAGGGTGGCAGAAGATGCAGTGTAGCGATGATGAATGGACTGATGAAAGGTTTTGACGTAAAACATTAAAATATGAATTATGAATGGAAAATATAAATGGCAGAGGAAAAAGGCGATGAACACGTGGGATGGTGACGGGTGGATGTACGAAAGACTATGTGGAAAGGATGACGTGGAGTGTTGATGGTGGGACCGATCAAAGGTGGGGGCGATCAAGTCTGGACCGTCCGATCTCAGGAGGAGATCGACGGTTGAAAAAGTGTCGGAGGTGATGGACAGTGGGCTAGGGGTGTATTTGCCATGGATTAAAATTCGTGCAACTTCGGAGCGCGGCAACCGTCGGATGAAGAACTTTAGATCAGATGGTTCACACACATATCGCGCCATGTCCACTGCCGAACTACAACGTGCGATGAACGGCAGTTTTCGGGCCGTACGCGGAGACACGCGGTGGATGATGTATGGCATCGCTCTGATTTGAGAAATACCGCCCATCTTCGAAAAGTGGTGCGATTAAAACCGGCGGGTTTCAAACAGTGGACACGGGGCGGGGACCACAAGAGTAAATAGATTGTAGATCGTTGATTTGACAAGATGATCGGACGGTGCACATACGATTTGGGAAATGAATGGAATGGGGCACATGCACTGTGTCAATTCACAAATATCGTCTGATTTGCAAATATTGACGGCTAATGTTTAGCCCAATCATTTGGTTGATGAGCACCTAGTTCTTTTGCGCTCGGTTCCAGCACTGGGCTACACGGAAGAAAAGGTGCAAGGGTCTGGCCGAAAGGTGCTAGGCCTTGAACATATTTTCGAATAAGGTTTATGGCCTTTTTATGTAAATTTGAGGTAGAGAATGGCAATGACAGGTAGCAAGAGGATTATTTAGACCAAACAAAGGGATTCTAAAGGGTTCAAATGGGATGGCTTACCCCAAAAATTTAATAGGAGGTTGACATGATCAACATTGGCTCCATCTGGGGAAGGCACGTTCATCCCTGAACGTGTCAAGAACTTTGCAGACCATCAGATACTCTTCTGTGTGAACTCTGCCCTTCGGCACCTCTACTTTTTACTTCATGATTCATCATGAAACCCACATTATTCAAACAAAAACAAAAAGGAAGCTAGTATACAATATAATACATCAGGCTACCTACGCCTAAATCAGAACTGAAAGTAGGGCTTGAGAAATTGACCATTTACAGGGGCGTCAAGTAGGTCTCCTTGCAAATTCTCCAGCTTGAAAGTATTGTTACCTCCCTGCTCTACGATTTTGAAAGGACCAAACCAGAGTGGGTCGAATTTACCATGTTTTCCTTTTTCAACCCTCCGGATATCCCATCTGAGTACCAAATCACCAATCTACAGATTCCTGTCTTTAGCATGCTAATCGAAAAGGTATTTCATCTTCTCCTGATACTCTGTCAGTCTTTGATTCACCTGGTTCCTAGTTTCCTCCAACTCCACCAGCTGATTTATTCTCCTTATCATATCATCAGGCTCTTCTTGACTTTCCTGCATGAATTGGGCTACTGGTAGGGATAATTGAATAGGAAATACTGCTGCTCTCCCATATACCAGCTCATATGGGGATTTCCCCGTTGCTCTCTTGCTGGTAATTCTATTGGCCAAAAGGGCAAATTTTAACTGGGAATCCCAATTTTTCTGGTTTTCATTTATAGCCTTCTTCAATGCCCTCACCAGGGTTTTATTGGAATATTCTGCCAGGCCATTTCCCTGGGGATAATAGGCTGTGGAGTGGCTTAGAGTGATGTTATATTTCTGACAGAAATTCACAAACTTGGTAGACTTGAAAGCCTGGGCATTATCCGTCACTATTCTGGCAGGGCAACCAAACCTGGATATGATGTTTTCTTCCATGAATTTTATTATCACAGCATCAGTAGCATTCCGTGTAGGTATGGCTTCCACCCATTTTGTGAAATAATCAGTGGCAGTTAATATCCATTTATGCTGACCACTTGATGGAGGATGTATTTCACCTATGAAATCAATTCCCCATTGTCTGAAAGGTTCATCCACGTGAACGGGAATCATGGGAAGAGGTGCATTCTTCTTTCTTTCAGCAAATTTCTGACATTTCTCACATGCTCTAACCTGGGCAAAAACATCTCCAAAAATCCTGGGCTAATAGAAACCGGCCTTCAATATTTTATGAGCAGTGGCCCTCCAGCTGTAGTGACCTCCACAAATCCTTTCATGAAATTCGGCTATAATACTCTCTACCTCATCCTCTGTGAGACACAGGAGTAGGATGCCCGAGGGATCACGCAAATATAATTGGCCATTGGTGACTATGTACTTCTAGGATTTCAATCTCAGTGTTCTGTATTTAGCTTTATCACAGCTTGGTGGGCAGTTGAGTGTGAGGAGATATTCTACTATCTCTTTGTACCACTGATTCTTGAGGTACTTTACATGTATTTCTGGAGTAGGTACCCCAATTCCCTGTCGCTCTTCTTTCTCTTCAGACTCCTCGCCTGCTATAATGGAAAAATTTATGCCCAAAGCTTGATATTTTGATTCAGATAACATTTTAGCAAGCCCCTGTCCTTTGATCAGCTTATTAGGGCAGATGTCTAAGTCATATTCCTGTATTTTAGCGATCCACTTACCCCTTTTTCCTTCACTATCCCCCTAAATAAGAATATCTTTTACAGCAGTTGTAGGCACAAATGCAGTGATATGGGACTGTAAGATATATACACGAAATTATTTGAGGGATTTTACCAGGGCATATGCTTGCTTCTCCAATATGTTATATTTCAATTCTGCATCACGAAGCACCTGACTGAAGAAGGCAATAGGCAGCTCATATCCTTCATCATTTTTCTGCAATAAAACTCATGCTATTGTATGAGGTGATGTAAAATAAAATATCATGAAAGGTTTATCATAATCTGGTCCAGCCAGCATAGGGGCTTCTGCAAAAGCATTCTTTATCCTAGTAAATGCCTCTCGTGATTCCTGGGACCATTTAACTTCATTCCTCTTCTTCAACATGTCATTTATGTGTCTAACTATTTCAGCATAGTTAGGAATAAACCTTCTCAAGAAATTAATGCACCCTAGGAATACTTGTACTTCTTTCTTATTTCTGGGAAAAGCAATACCATTTATAACCTCTACCCTCTTAGGATCTATCTTCACCCCATATTTTTTTACAATGTGTCCCAAAAGTTTTCCCTCTTCTAATGCAAATAAAGGCTTTTGAGGATTTAGAGAGATATCATACCTTCTGCATTTCTCAAAATTTCTACGCAAATGCTCAATATGCTCAGTATCATTCTTTGAAAATACAATGATGTCATCAAGGTAGAATGCCAGAAATTTACCTTGCTCCCCAACAAAAGAAATGTCCATGGCCCTCTAAAAAGTGGCCCCTGCATTAATCAATCCAAAAGGCATCCTGGCATACATAAATGTACCCCAGGTGTGGTGAAAGAAGTCTTCTTTTGATCCTCTGGAAGTACAGCCACCTGGTTATAACCAGAGAATCCATCCATCATTGACATCCTAGAAGCTCCAACCACTTTCTACAGGATGTAATCCATCTTAGGTAGTGGATAATTATCCTTTAAGGATGCTCTGTTTAAATTTATAAAATCCACACACACCCTTATTTCTCCATTCTTCTTTCATACAGGGACAAGGTTTGCCACCCATTCATAGTACCTCAATGGTACAATTATTTTGGCCTTTAATAGTTTCTTAATTTCCTTCTCAATAGAAGGAAGCAGCAGGGGATTGATTTGTCTGAGCTTCTGCTTATGGGGCTTTGCATCTGCCTTCAGTTGAATTTTGTGTTGCATAATACTGATATCAAAAGCTTTCAAGTCCTGATAGGACCATGCAAACACATCTCTGTAAGACTGGAATAATTCTTGATATAGCCTTTTATATTTTTTCTGGGATCTTTTTGGACAATTTTATGATCTTGGGATCAGCCTCAGTACCCAAATTCAGGTCTTCTACCTGATTCTCTTCTACCACTTTGCCTGGCTGCAATGGGACATCATTCTTGTCAAATAATATTTCTAGAGGCACCAGTCCTCTAGGTATAATGTTTCCCTTTAGCTACAACACTTTATTACCTGCCATTCTCTCCTCCCAATTCCTTTCTGAGGTATCTTCAGACTCATCCTCTTCTTCATCAGCATCAATCTCCATATTGGAGAATTCTCCTACCATTTCCAGGAATCTCTTCATCTGTTCTTCATCTTCAAATACATGCTAGTGCTTGATTTTATCTGAGATTGATGGTCGATAATGCACCTCAACTTCATATCTTAAGAGAGGGTTTTGAGGTGGTCGAAATGTACTAGCAGCCACAGCAAGGGAATCAACCATCCTATTCTGTTCTCGGGGCATGAACTAGATATTAAATGCCGAGAAGAGATTTTATACCATGTCCCAAACTTCATTCCTATAAGCCCTTAGCCTAGGATGCTTGGTCTGACACTGATTCTTGACTTGCCTGACCACCAGTTCTGAATCTCCCAAAACTTTTAAATTTTGTATATTCATGTTCCTGGCTGTCTGAAATCCTAATAGAAGTGCTTCATATTCAGCCACATTGTTTGTGGCTTCATATTCTAGTTTGAAAGACAGTGGGATCCATTTGCCTGCAGGAGAAATCAATAGCACTTCAGCCCCATTACCTTCTCTTGAATTTTCTCCATCAAAATGAAGTGTCTAGATTCCTACATCATGGCTCTCTAAGGACTTCTCAGTCTGAATCTGGCATAAGGATGGTTCACTAGCATAATCTTGATCTTCTTCCAGCATCAAGCATGAGAAATCTCCTTCTTTACTATAGACTGGTGAATTTACAGAGCTGTCAGCCTTAGTAACCATCTTGACAAATCGGGTTTCCCTGTACAACCTCCTCTCCTAACCACCGAAAACTGGGATAGTGGCATATGTTAGATCCAGCTTGATTGACCCGCCAATTTTTGTTCCCCAGGACCTTGACAGCAGCATGCCAAAGCGAGCTGGGATGTCGGCCACCACGATGTCCATTACCACAAATTTTGCTGGTATTTGGGCCAGATTGACTACCAAATCCTTAATCATCCATAGGCATTTAAATCTTTTGGAATCAAATGAATAGAGGTCTTTGTATGGATGGGTGATTTGTAATCCTAGTTGTTCCATGACAGACAGAGGCATAAGATTATGGGAGGCCCTAGAATCTAGCATACAATTGTGTAATATCAGGTCATGAATTACTAGAGACACATAGAAGGGAGGAGTAGAGGGGTCCATCTCCTCGACATGTGGCCCAAATACAACCATGGGTCTTTCTTCTTGAAGGTTGAGACTATCTGGGATGAGTGATGCTTCTGGGGGGAGCATGAAAGAGGTGACTTGAGATTGGTATGCTGGTTGTTTCAATTGTTCAGTCAAGAGGACTGGGATTTTGACTTTCTCAAGTTCCTTTTGCAGGCTAAAAGTAGAAGGGGAATTTTCTATTACAACCTCTTTGGACTCTTTATTTTCAGCTAAGGGTTTGGCTTCTTTTGACACAGATTTGGCATTAAGGGAAGTGACTACTTTTGAAGAAGAAGGAATTT
The DNA here is from genome assembly GCA_034641835.2 of Pinus albicaulis. Classification (NCBI taxonomy): domain Eukaryota; kingdom Viridiplantae; phylum Streptophyta; class Pinopsida; order Pinales; family Pinaceae; genus Pinus; species Pinus albicaulis. The sequence goes on along the minus strand of JAXQQM020058088.1, from coordinate 82,309 downwards.
GATCACTAGACTGCAAAGGTTTGTTTAGAGGACTCTTACCCTTGTCTGTGACTTTCTGCACTGTTGATTCCTTCTGAGAAGGTGCAACCTTCTAAAGTGGTGCTTCTTCTTCTTGGTCTTGAGTACAAGTCCTCTTTCTAGAGGATCTGAGAACATATTTTCTATTGAATTTTGCTTGCATGAAATCAGAAAATTGTTTACAACAGTAATCAATTTCTGAGTCTTCTATGTCTCTAGATTTTTCCTCTTCTTGTAATGAGGACTCGGTTCCATCACTATCTTGCAATGGGCATTCTACCTCATCATTATTTGAAAAAGCAAGATTTTCATCCTCTAGCTCATAGGCAGCATCTTCAGCAGGGCTATCTACTGGACCCTCCAAGTACAATGGGTGTGATACCTGATCTTGTTGCTCCTTCCATTATTTTTTTAATATTTGCAGGGGTGGTTTCCTATACTGGGGATTATAACCCCTGTTTGGAGCATTCTGTAAATTCTTGGAGTTTGAATTCTTGGCCCCCAAATAAAGTTTACCCAGATGACTATAAATGTTCTTGATCATTTTGTTCATTTCTTCCATTTTGTCTGAGTCTCGGTCCTGATTAGAGGTAGATACCTCCTCTTTGCCCCTTCTTCTAGCTTCGTGTTCAACTTTTCCCTTCGATTTACCAGTGGAATCAAATTTTGCCTCCAACTCTAGAGCATCTATCTGAGCATCATCTAGGGTGGCAGGCTTTCTTTCTCTGAGAGAGAAACCAAATTCTGAATCAAAGGCTGCTACAAAAACAACTTTAGTAGCAGTTTGATGAGGTTTCATGTCAGCAGGCAGGCTCAAATACAATTTATTAAATCTCTTGATAAATTCTGACACCCCTTCATTATATCTTTTCTTGAGTGTATTAAACTCAGTAAGACATTGTCCATGATCTTTCTTCTCCCCCCATTTTCTGAGAAACGTATCTTCCATATTATCCCAAGTGGTAATAGAACGACCTGCCAAAGTCTTAAACCATTTTCGAGCTTCACCATCTAGAGATTGCACAAACAGTCTTAAGACCACATCTAAATGTTCAACATTAAAGTTCTCTGCAAAGGAGCAGAAAGTCTCAAGATGTTTTTGAGCATCAATCTCATTTTCCCCATTGAATCTGGGCAAGATCTTCAGATAATCTTGGGGCATATCATTCAACACTTGAGGTAATGCCAGAGGAGCATATTTATTTAGCAAGAAGCCTGGAACATTTGCCGTTGGAGGGGGTGGAGGTAGTGCAATAGTTTGATGAGTAAGAGGAGGAGGAGGAGGTGGAAGTGGAGTACGAATAATAATAGGAATATACTCAACTGCAGTTTGAGGGGTTGAGGGGAACAAAGGTCTGTTAACAGTAGATACTTCAGTGACTTCCTTGACCTCTTCGACCTTAGGAGTAGGATGAAGACTATCTTTAAATTGGACACCTCCTCGGGGTGGACTATCTGAATAGTAATCAGTATCTTCGACAGTGGGTTCGGTAATTTGCAATTGAGAATCTTGAGAGGAGGAGGACGGAAAGTCTTCTTGAGAGAATTCGGGAATCTCATAATGGATTGATTTTCTTTCCCTCCAATTTCTTTTATGTATGATCTTTTCAGGGTCAGACACTGAAGGTGTCTTTGGCTTAGACGTATCTGACCTCAGGTGTGGCTTACGAGGAGCCAGGACTGCAAATAGATTTATCAAATGAATAAACGTGGAGTAGCCAAGGTGAGGGATCTACAACTCTCAACTCTCCATACTCACCTACTTGAGGAGTGAATTAGATTTTGTCTAGGCCCAGGGATTTTAAAATTTCTCAACTCCGTTCCCCGGCAACAGCACCAGAAAGATGTTGTCGTTCCTAGAGACAGCCTAGAGTTGTGATAGACCAGTGCCTAGGACATCTTAATATAGCAAGGAGCATGTAATATAACATAGGGAGTTATCAGCAAAAGGCTCTCATGCTATCTCTTGTTAAACAAGGAAATTATTTTTAAAGGGGACCAAAACTCTTAGAAACTTGATATAAGATAAGAGATATTGCAGAGGCAAGATGTAAAGCTCTAATACAAAGCATCAGACAATTCAGAGACAGCTTACTGCAAAGCGGGCCAATTCAGAAATACTTCACAGAAATAGGTTATCAGAAGGTGTATGTAGTGAATGAAATGTAGAGAAAATATTAGTTAACATTGAGCTGATACCCAGATATACAATACCACCATGCATGGGCTTACCAATCTAAGAATCCATACATGATAATAGCATTTTAAAAGCACCCTCCCAAAGAAAATAATATAGCAGAAATACGGTTTAGCTGAATAATGGAACAAAATATCATGCATGAGCCATATTTAAAGTGCTTGACTGATCCGAGCATGGGCATCAACTAGGATGAATCCATACCAGAAATCAGTGAGCCACTCGCATTCCAAAACATGATACAAGAAAGATGGATGAAATGAAATGATCTATTAATATAACACATAAGAGAAGAGGTTACACACTGTGAAATACCAAAGACCAGAATCCTCTTTAACATATAGAACTCATCCTCACTGAGACCCTATGGGCTCTGAGCCTTCATACAAGAGCTTTACAAAATGTATACAAAAAGTATTTCACTACATAGTTTTCTGATAAAATCTGGAACCCTAAATCATTTGTTCCTCGGGAGCTTTATAGGAGGGAAAGAAAGTTGCATAAGGGAGTAGGTGATGAACATTTAATTGTCTCATTAAAACAAAATGGTGAAAAAGTGCCCTTATCTTGTGACGGCTCTGTAGTCATGAGGTACTACTTCGGCTTTTGAAGTAATTGCATTGGATCAAAGTCTCTCCGGGAACATGGCATAAAATTAAAATCACATGGACATTCTTTGTCCTTTCTGAAGAAAACTTCTGTTGAAATAAAACCTTGAAGTATTTTTTACGTGCATGAATATTTTGAGTGATCTACAAGATATTCGACCTATACTTTTCTTTCAAAGGTGGGCTCAACCCTTGCAATATTCATTACATGCCTTTTAATTCTCTACCTCCCACGATACTCTTTACTGCGATATTTATGTCTCGTCTGTGTGCAATCTTTGTATTCGAATGACTCACGGAGGGTTTGATAGAATTTAACCACAGCTTCTTGATGGAGGTCTTGTCATACTTGACTTCTAGACTTTTCTTCATAATCACGGCTTCGAAGAATAGTCCTTTGATAACCTCTGCCTACGCAATCGGAGCGCAAATTATAACGAGTTTTCCATCGCTAAAACCCTGCAAAATCCGCAAACTTGGTAGAAAAACTGGGCACAGGGATGGTGGATGTGGAGGGGTCAATGGAAATGGTGCTGCGGACATGGCGAAACAGTGGAACGATGCAGGGTGGCGGAAGATGCAGCGTAGCGATGGTGAATGGACTGACGAGAGGTTTTGACGTAAAACATTAAAATATGAATTATGGATGGAAAATATAAATGGCGGAGGGAAAAGGCGATGAACACCTGGAACGGTGATGGGTGGACGTATGAAAGAATATGTGGAAAGGATGACATGGAGTGCTGATGGTGGGACCGATCAAAGGCGGGGGCGATCAAATCCGGACCGTCCGATCTCAGGAGGAGATCGATGGTTGAAAAAGCGTTGGAGGCGATTGACAGTGGGCCGTGGGTGTATTTGTCGTGGATTAAAATTTGTACAGCTTCGGAGCGCAGCGACCGTCGGATGAAGAGGTTTATATCGAACAGTTCACGCACATATCGTGCCACGTCTGCTGCCGAACTATAACGTGCGATGAACGATGGTTTTCGGGCCATACGCGAAGACACACGGCGGATGATGTATGGCATCGCTCTGATTTGAGAAATACCGCCCATCTTCGAAAAGTGGTGCGATGAAAACTGGCGAGTTTCAAACAGTGGACGTGAGGCGGGGACCACAAGGGTAAATAGACTGCGGACCATTGATTTGATAGGATGATCGAATGGTGCACATATGATTTGGGCGATGAATGGAATGGGCCACAGGCACTGTGTCGATTCACAGAGATCGTCCGATTTGCAAAGAACGACGACTAATGTTTAGCCCGATCATTTGGTTGATGAGCGCCTAGATCTTTTGCGCTTAGTTCCAGCACTGGGCTACGCAGAAGAAAAGGTGTAGGGGTCTGGCCGAAAGGTGCTAGGTGTTGAACATATTTTTGAATAAGGTTTACGGCCTTTTAATGTAAATTTGAGGTAGAGAATGGCAACTATAGGCAGCAAGAGGATTATTTAGACCAAACAAAGGGATTCTAAAGGGTTCAAATGGGATGGCTTACCCCAAAAATTTAATAGGAGGTTGACATGATCCAATTACCACTCGCTTATCCTTGCATATCTATGCTCTCTAAGTTGTGTCACACAAAATCTTGAAATAATTTTCATAACTTCCGATAGATTTCTTTAAATTTTTGTGCCCTCTCACAACTATCTATAGGGCTAAGAAATTCTTTCTACCCATATATTCATTTAGCATGTACCGATGGGGTCATTTATGTAAGGTTTTATGCGAATACCATTAATATATCCAAGAATTAATTCCATAGTTAACTTATTCAATCACACAACACCTCCTCTGATTTCCTTGATCATATAGAAAACCAAGTCAGGCATCTTAAACATCCCTAGAAAGCACGCAACCTTACAAATAAAGATAAATACCAAATCATCATTCTTTAAAGTCTTATATCTTATATGTCGATCATGCCAAGCCTTTCCGTGCACCTTTCTAGTGAAAACCAACAATAAATATATCTTCCCAGCACAACAACCTATGATAGATGCTCCTCCATAATATCCATGTCAATTCATGTTAGTTATGGCTACAATACACAAACTTGGTACAATGTATTCCATATTCATAACGACCTCCGTCCATAAACCATCCCGAAAGGTGTTTTTCATGTTACTTTCTTTGCACGCTCGTCTTGTATGATCATAGAACAACAACTACGTTCACATCCTAGTCATTCCGATTAGCATCGCATGTCTTTGTGAGAGCATTCTCCAAAATCTTGTTGAAATATTTTATGAATCCATTCACCTGGGATGATAGGGAGTGCTATTCTAATGATGTATTATGAATTATATTTTCAAGTACCGAATGGTCTCATTTAGGAAATGCGTACCATGGTCACTCATCAAAATTTTATGGCATCCAACCCTTGTCATTTTTTTGTCAAATATAAATTGTGCATCCATCTCCGCACGGCAATACTACGTTTTCCGAGCCTAGGCCCACCTAGTCAAGTAATCTATACAGTTGTTGATGTATCGCACTTTAATATTCTTCCCCGAGGGTTAATCGGTCACACGAAACACTTCCATTTTTGAAGGTGCCCCAGGTCCTGGTTAAGAAGAGCCCTGTTTCTTCTATGAGGTATTCGAGTCTCTATATTCTATGCAAGAGTATATTCTTGAATAACAACAAAGTATACTATCATAGAACTCCAACTTTAAGAGCTATGGGGCTGGCTACCAACAGAGTGATCACTTGAAATACATCACAGTGCTTCTATTGCTCAGCCGCTTCAGACCTAGGTATCATGTCGCTCAAAACTTCATACCGCCTCCCATTTTGTATAATTTGACTCGTAGTAAAAGTGAAATTAGCTTATCGTAGTACCAATTATTTCCTTTTCTTTACCATATATTTCGCATAATCCAAGCGGTTAGGAAGTGGATGATATTGAAAAAATGATTATCAACTATCTTAATATATAACAACCGTGCATCTCTGGTAATCGATCATCCAAATTAGTTTTTTCTTCTTCGCCATTTCTGACCACGATAAGTGGTATGGTCTTGCATTCAACCTCTAGGCTTCAAAATCACCTCAAAACTATACTATCGGGAGCAAAAGGAGCCATCTCGCAATCCCCCCGCCCCCAACATAGGTTTGTTCACCAACTATTTCAAAGAAGAATGATCTATGAACATCTTGAAATGGCCTCCAAGCATATAATGATAGAACGTTTTCATAGCCATAGACAATGGGTAGCCCATCTCTTTCTATGGTTGAATAATCTCACACCAACATTTGAAATCTTCTCGACTTGAAAGTGAAATTTTGATGATCAATATCTCCAAGACCTAATTGCGCTAATACATCTCCTCTAATGCGATACATGAAGCATCATGTGTACTTGGAATTCCTTTGGACTAACTGGAAATACCAAGATAGTCATGTCACCATATTTTCTCTTATGTATATCCATACTTTTGACAATCCTCGTCCTACCGTAACGTCTTCAAAAAATTCTCCACCTGTAGTGATATCTTCATATAGCATGAATAAACTTCCGTTAATATCTAGTATGTCCGAAGATGAGCTCACTGCCGACATGTTTAGGAGGGTCCAAATTAATAAAGATGGAAATTCTAGTTGGATCAAACATCATCTCCGCTTATAGAAAATATTTCCACAAAATACCAAAATGGAAGTGAATACCCACTTCTCAGAATTCAAAGAAATATGATACTTCCGATAGGTATCAATAATTAAGTGCCACTGAGACACATTTCTTTAGTAGCCTTAAACAATCCAATCGGGGGCCAAGATATATTTCCAAGAAATTATGGATATAGTCTAAATCAGAAACTACTATGCACAAAAAATATGGCCGTCGATTCTTCAAACCAAATGGCATCACAAGATATTGGAATGAACCCCATTCCATCACGAAGGTAGTCTTTCTCTAGTTTATCGTTTGATCGTGACTCGGTGATATATTGAAAATCCATCAATAAATGAATAGGCTTTTCGCTTTGGATGTTGTCTACGACTTCATCTAAGAAAGGGGTCGATAAATGATCATGTACGCATGCATCATTCAACTTGTGTAGGTCAATACGTATCCCCGATTTCTACCATTTTTCTTCTTTTTCTTGGACTACCATGGCACTTACCCAATCTCCGATTCCTCCATTGGCTCAATAATTCTCGCAACAACCATCTTTTCCGTGTCTTCTTTGAAATTTTTCTTATACTTGGGATTCAATCTATAAGGGTGATGCTTAATGGGCCTACAATATAGTTTTAAAGTGATCCACATCACCGCAATATCTCCGATAATACCTTTTAGCTCATAAAATCTAGTGGGGACCAACTCCTCATATTCAAAGGAAGAGCTCTAGACCGTTCGCATGATATCTTTGTCCTAGTAATCTCCTATATTTGAAAACTCAAAGTTGCTCTTTTATGCCAATATTGACTTTTATAGTCTTAATAGGCTCAAGAATTTACAATTCAATCTCGTGTCCACCAATCGTGCGTTTTCCCTCGCACTTAGGGATGTTAATGTTTCTAGGATCCTCCTCAATTTTTTTCAATCTGGCCACATTTCGACACTCAACTTCCTCCTTTTATCTCATAAAAACATTCTGAGTTCAAGAGGGTCCGTACTACCGACTCCCTTGGTATGTCAAAAATAACATCTTTAATCTATTGTAATGCCTTATCAATGTATGGAATCCACTTTCAAAGATGAAAGTCAAGATAAATATTTCTTTTAGCACATACCAAACAACAATATCATGTTGCATCTCGTCCCAAGTACCATTTCATGGGTATCATTTCCAATGTATGAATGAATATGTGAACCCACTCTCATAGTGACTTCTCCCCCAAACTATGCTCCAATGGGCTAAGTGTTGCTACGACTACACCGCTCAAATGTTATTCGTTCATTCTAGTATCGGGGCCTTCGAATCATAGTCATAGCATTCTATGGCATTCCCTCCAATTAGCAATATTTTCCTTGTGGGTTCCCCATCAACGTGATGGGGTTGAGCACAAAGCCGTATCAAGCGCATAGAACTATTGTTCTTCTAGAACATCCCTTTCAAATGCATCTAAAAACATATTTACATCTCTTATACCATCATAGTTGGGTAACTCATGTATCTCGCAGGATATACAACACAAAGATCTAGTTACTTAATTATAGCACAAAGGTGGATAATTCATGTAAGTGGTTCTTCCAAATATTTCAATTCTTCATCCGAGTAGGATAAGCATGAACTATATTTCTCCCGATCGAACCGGCTATCTTCCATGAGATTCATCCAATCTTCATCCTTCACTAACATGTATACATGGTCAATATTATCCTCTACATACTGTCAGAACGCTCTATATACCTTTCTCCTTTGGCAGGTCCAGGGGGACCGCAAACCTTCTCCTCTATTCTAAAACATGATGCTCCCGTGCTTGAGGTTAATAATAACATCCATGTCGCAGGCCCACTAGACGTAGTTAAAGACAGATATGGATTTGCATTATCAATAATTTCAATGACTTCAAAGTTAGTAAACACCTTGACTCCTTCAATTTCATGTGCAATTTAATCAAGACCATTCTAGTATAGGTTCTATTTTCTCGCCATGTCTTTTTAATTGAGACATTTTCATCATATCCCATATCCATGATAACTTGATCCATCTCAAAGTCTCCGTCCGAGAAGTAAGTGCATCTCTTATCCAAATTCTTCATTAAGTCTTGAGGATTTTGTTAGCCGCTCCTTGTTCCACTCCGAGGTTGATGTTTCTACCATAGCTTATCAATTAATTTTTGAAGGTTTTCAACCGCTCTTTCCACTTAAAAAATATTGATACCGCATGCAAGAACACTTTCAACTCAATTGGGTTAGTTTCATCTATGACATTCACAATGTGATTAGGGGTTCTCCTTATGTCGACACACCCAGGTCCATAAAATTCTTCTTAGTTGTAGTAAAAGTATCTTGTCCCATTTTAAGTTAAATCCTTCCTTCTTCTCGCAGGCTTTCCAAACCCGTACATCGCAATGTGCTTCTTCCCGATTTCGATTTGCGCCTGGTTTTTATACCACTTAGTCACAACGTTAACACTAGGTTCTGGTTGCATGTGGCTCGCCCTCATCATCTAGACGTTATGTGTAAGCATTTGAGTCTTCTTCGTACTTTCATAAACAACATACGGAAATAATCAATTACGTGGTCAAACTATTGACAATCCCCGCAATATGGGTGCATCGGGTTCTCATAGTCATGTGCAAAGTGGTCAACTTCTCCACAATTATAAGAGATAACTGGACTCTTCCACGACCACTCATCCTCCTCTTCCATGAACTCTGCCCCCGAAATGCCCCTCACCTAGAGGGTGATGTAGAATCCAACCCTATTACTTCCGACTATATTCTATTAGAATCATCTTGTTTAATCATATATTTAGCTTGGGAGGCCGAATATATTTCCTCCAACATGGCACTATAGTCTATAAGCTTATTTCGGTTACTTGACATAGTGCACACCATATTGTAGGGTTACTTCGCCCTTCATACCCATATATTATCTCATCGTACCTTGGCCCCTCCAACTCGCTAGATAGTCGCCATATACTAGGAATTTCTCCCGTAGTGTCCTTCACCTTGCAACACATGCACCATACTCCTACATGCGCATCCTTCCCATTATACTCCGTTATTTAGAAGTTCTAAGTGTAGGGTATCCAACTAGCTCTAACCGTTGAACCCTTAATCCGTGTTTCCGGAATTGGTGAGCCCCTCTAGTTTCATTTTTATTTCCCCAAAGCTTTGGCCTGGGTTGCGTATCTTTTTCTCGAGATAGAGGCAATCACCGATGTGGCAACAACATTGCAATAAACCATTCCTTATGTTGATCATCACTAATGAAGCCTCCATCTTTGATAATGCATTTTAACCGTTGATCTTCCACACTTTCCTTTAGTTCCCGATGGACATCTTTCAATTCGGTAACACATTGCGCATATTATGTTGGCTTCCCGAACCGCTTCATCCAATGATTTCTTGAGCTCATCTATTGTCATAGTTGGATTAGCTACTAATACCTCATTTACCATTCCGGGCACATTCCCGGAATGCATTAGAAATCTATGCTTTCTTAACATCATCATCAACGATTTGATGTGCCTTCCACACAACCTCCTGAACAAACTAGGATTTCTCGTTGTCTTCATTCCCCGAAACCCTAAAATTCTCATCTTAATAGAGTTAGCCATATTGAATAATTTGAGGGGGAGGGTGGAGGTGGAGTGAGTGGAGTGTGGCGGGAGGTGGATTGGGAGGGGTGGATGGGATTAGTAGTACAACTGTGCTATTACCTTCTTCGTGCACGGAATCACCTCAAATGTCATAAGTAGATTCATCACCACTCTCAGATCTACCTTGAGGGGACTATACACAAAATATCCTTTCTGGGATCTTCTCTCGTAGATTTTCCAATGTGCGCAGCTAGGTGGACCTCTTCTAAAACTCACTCAATGTGGTCGCACAAAGTACCTTTTTCACATAAGATAATGAAACTGAAAACTCTAAAGAGGCAGAATCTCACGCTGACCCTTGAAAAATATTCCCTTCAACTTTAGAGTAGGACACAAAGGTATCAATGGAAAACTCGGAAAATATGCATGAATGTTGTCTATCCAATAGCCTATTGTGTGAGTGATCCTATTGTCATATTTTTCAATTTTGAACCAACTTAGGAGTCCATTTGTGACTGTTGTCTCTTCCACAGTCTATGTATTAGTGGGGAACTAAGACAACCACTCGTATAGTTCTGTATAAATGTTTTTTTATCCCACTTTTTAGCAATATAATCTTGTTCGGTTCTCTGGATCACGAACTTGTGCACCTTTCTATCCGACCAATCTTGAAATTTATTCTTAGTTGTATCCCACATCAATTTTCCCTCAAAATCGCATCCCCGTCTCAAAAAAAATCCATTTGTTGGGCTCTCAGGGGTCAATCAGTCCATAGTGTTCGGCAAACCTACAAAACCCCTCCAATAATTCACCCTTTTGAAATAATCTCGCTCGTTACGTACCAAAGTCCACCCGAAGCAATATGGGGCGATATCCGGTGTTTTAATTTAGAAGGATTATGATGTGGATTTAACCTTCTTATCTGATATAATCTAATATTGTTTTGTGTTATTTTCTTTTAACCCGATGCATATCTAACTCAATAAAAACCCTTAACATAGCCCCCAGCTTTTACAAACACAAAGATCTATTCTTATTCAGATCTAACTAATAGAACACTTAACATTGATATAAATCTTGTGTGCAATTATATAGATCTATGATTTTATAATTACCTCAAAGAATACGTATGAAATAACATAACCTACATGACTGTTATAAGAAAATAAACACATTAAAACATAAGATAGATATCATGCAAGTAAGAAATAATTCACCAAATATTCTCTTTATTAAGAAGATCTTCAATAACTACAATTTTTTTTTCCGCACACAGCCGCAGTAGTCCTCACAGCAGCCTCAGACTTAGGCATTCCGTGCACACAACTGCTAGAGCCTATCCATACTCGCATTTACCACTAAATTTTCCTCAAAGTCACATTCACAAAGATATGATCTATCATGTTATGACCACTTGACTCACACATTCCATTTTTATATGACTTAGATGCAGAAACTACGGACTCAAATTGTGGTTTGAGCATCTTGTTATACCATTTTTTCCCCATTACAAAAAGGAGTTTAGTCTCAGTGAAAATTCTTAAGGATGACGTTTATCTTAAAATTTAAAAACTTGGCAAATCTTACTAGTCCCCAATATGTGAATTGTAAATTTTTTTGATAATGGCTTGTAAGAATATTTAGTTTTTAATCATTTTATATTTACATATATAAATTTTTGGCAATTTTTCTGCAAAATATTATTATACTATAACATTTGGGTGAATTTCTTTTTTTGTATTTATTCGGGAATCGCTAATCTATTTTTGGAAAAATGCACAAAAAATTAGCCCACCCAAATATTAGCCCCTAAAATTTTCTATGGCTTTGAGCCACCCCAAAACCGCTTGACCCACGCACTCTAATTTAACAAAAACGATAAAAAATGAATCAAGACTCAACCCAAGGGACCCTACCCCAACATGGTCCTCCATGGAGATCATGCAATACTTTCTTCTCGAATCGTGTGCTTCTACACATGAGAAATACTCCATTTGAGTGATTCTGCACGTAACCCCATGCACCAACTGAAAAAGATAATGCTTTAAGTCATAGTTCCCTCTTCTACCGTGCCTATAAACTAAGGGCATGGTTCGTGCTCAAGGTATCGACACACACCCGCGTAGGAAGAGTTCTAAAAAATAGTGGGAGGATTTCACTCAACATTTTACATTTTGATCTTACACTCCTGCTAGGTAGATTAATCGTTCTATGACAAGTGACCGATCTTCTAGTACTAAAAGTAACTAGCAACAAATGTACCAATTATATTAATCTCTACATACAAGATTCATAAAAACACTATATAGGTGTAAGGCCTACCTTATGTCCGCTGTTTCGATCCCCCCCCCCCCGTTCCCCGTGAATCCGCAACACAAAAAAAAAAAAGATTAACCACACTCGTATAGACATTATTATAAACCATACTCATCATAATGATCAAGGAATTTATGAAATAAACCATAAATAGACAATTTAATGAGAGAAATGAGTATATTTGTATTAACTTCAAATAAAGAAAACCTTTTACAACTCGTGCCTTGATGTCGTGCAAGTTCCTCCTGTGTCCCAAGGTAATCTCTTCTAATTTGACAAGCATTGCACTCTTTGAACCAAGACAAGACAGAGATGAGTGATTTAACCTCGCCGTAAAAGTCTTAGTTAACCGAGTCTCGAATCTCAACAAAATTTAACCTCAAATATCTTAAAGCTTCAACTCCTTTGAGGCTACCCAAGGCCTCTTTTTATAGTGGAAAAGAGGAGGTTTTCTATTCCAAATATGAAGGGATAGAACTTCTCTTCAAAGGGATTAGCTCCTTACATCAAGGGGTTAGCTCCATCAAGTGAGGGATGCATGAACCTTCTCAAAGCTGCATCCATTCCCGAAATTCCCATCTAGAATCTTCAGAATTCATCTCAAATCAACTTTATCTTTACTTTCGCCTTTTTGAGTTTTGCTGCAGGTTTGCACCCATGACACAAATAACATGCGTATGGTTCCGCAGAGGGTTGAACTTTAGGTGCGGGACCGCAAGAAATGAATAGAGAAAGTGCGATACCAATGCTTAGGGATTTTTAGAACTTTTCTCTCGATTTTGAAAACTCGATGATGAGAGCTGATAAGGTGACTTGGTAAAAGGAGGAAGGCGAGTAATAATAAGCTCATACTCAGTAAAATGTCGTAGATGATGCTTATGTAACAAACGTCTCCTAAAGTGCAAAGTCCGGAATAGATGAAGTCAAGTCCGTCATATATGAAGAGGCAAGATTATCATTTCAAAGATCATCCCGTGGACACCTACCAACCTCGTAAAAAAATTCAATGCAAAATATATACATATATATGTCATCACCGAGGTAGGCATTCCCATACTCGCATTAAAACTAACTAGAAACTAACTCAAATCGTTCGATACAGAATGATTTTGAATACATCATAGTACAGATATAATAGACACAAAAGAGTGGACGCAACGTATCCGTTTATAAATAGTATACCGTATGTGTGATAACAAAATTCTCACTGATCAAACTAGATCCAGGGTCTTGATTTCGTATCCTCGAACTAGTACGATTCTATCCATGTGAATAAATGTGTTGAAGTCGAACATGTAGAAACCACTTGATTACCAACAATGATGTGAACTCGTTAACAAGTGTGAGAGAAACCACCAAATATGTGAATGGCTCTCAAAGTACTCAAGACAATCCATGAAATGTGAATGAATGAGTTGAAGTCGAACATGTCACGGAATCATTCGATCGAAGGTCAATGATGCAACTCCGTCGTCGAAGGCGATAAACCTCGCTATCGAGACATGAAAATTTCAAGGTATCGACGATTTCGGATCAAATTCCTAGATAATGTGTCGATGTCGATAGAAAGTGATCTTTCGTAGGCAAGCCCACAACACGAAATCATAGATCAAGTTTTGAAAATATATTGGCAACGAATGACTCAGTGGATGGTCAAAAAGGGATGATGACATTTTGCGTATGAATGGTTTATTTGAATTGTTCTCTCGAACACATAACGACACCGCATGGCTTGGTAACAATCGACCCAAAGCTAATACTTAGAAACCTACTTCGAAGACTTTCAATATGGTTTTATTAATCGTTAGGCAAAGGACTTCCCAACCCATGTGACCGAAAGTGTCGTGTTCAAGAGTGGTTGACTAAATTTTCAAAAATTTAAAATACAACAAAAAACACGCCCATTTTTCTCTTTTTCCCCCACCATTTCTCGGCAAGTACCTCTTTATTTTTGACAAGCTTCGAGGAGGATAACATTTGCTTGTTATAAGCTCATCCTTCGATGAGTCCAACTTTCTAGTTTAAAATTCGAACCCTAAGAAGGAGTGGCTCGTTCTCGTTGAAAATTAAATATTCCGATCGTTAAGCTTTAACGAGTCCAAGATAGGAGAAAAATTGGTGTTTTTCGCCTTTAGGGAGTCGAAGAAAAACTTAAGAAAAACTCCGTGGGTGTAATTTTTCGTAAATTTAGTCTCTCAAGCCCGAAAAAAGGATAAAATAATGCTAGAGAGAACTCTATCGACCGTAATTAGTCAACATATATCTTTTTTCGTAAATAGTCCATTTCAGTCCGTAAAAGGTAAACTTATACATCGTAAAGGACGACCATTCATTTACTTTAACGAGTTCGAATAATCAAGTACTCTGCACCTTTTCATATTTAGAGAGTCCTCTCAAAAGGCTTAAAAGAGGACTCAGTTTCGCTTTTTCGTAAAAATTTGAAAGAGTCCGAAAAAGTGATAAAAGTATGCTCTCTTGCTGAAAAATGACTTCGCCTTCAATTCTAAAATCTAGTTTCCGCACAAAAATCAAAACATTACACATACCGTTTAAGATAAGTAAAAATGCTTTCAAAAAATACTCTTTAAAGTGAAAAATAGATAAATTAAAAAATTCATCCATTCGAAAAAAACTTATAAAAAGGACTTTTTTCAACTTCATTTTTACCGTTTTGTTTCGTAGAAAAGTAAAAAGCTTTGGGTAAGAAAGTTCCTAAGTGAAGATTCCGGAAAATTCGTCCATCGGGAATCGAGAACCGTCGATTCCAGGTAATCCACAACCTCTCAATCTTGTTTTTCATCCGTTTCCAAATTATTTTTTAGGCTTCGTTTTGCATTTTTTGGGGCAAAAATGGTTTAAAAATTCCGCCCGCTGTGGTCCTGCAGTGGGACACACGTTACTCGCGGACCCCAAATTTTTCCTATAAGGAAAAATTGTGGGGTTCCACACCCGCACACACACGCGTGCGGATCTACGCACCGTGTATAAAGCGTGGGTGGCAGACCGCGCTGCTGATTTTAAAACATCCATTTCTCATTTGTTTGCCAAAAAATTCCAAATAAGCACTATTCTAACTTGCCTTTTTTATGTATTGTAGGATTGACAAGATGCCGATCTCGGCGAGAACGTGAGCATGAGGAAGTGGATGAAGCCGTAATACTTCATTTGCCCACACAATGTGCATTAAAAGCATGTGGCTTGTACAAATTTTGGGCCATCCTTGCATGAGGGCACAAGTAGAACTCTTGACATGGTTATGAACAGATGGAATGTGCGGTGACCGGGTTGTTTCTTCATTGCGTGGCCACCGGCTCGAAATCGAGCTTCGGAGGATATATATTTCTCGACCGGGCCGGTCCAGAGGGGCGAACAAGCTTCTTTGTTTGGGACCAGGCTGTGTGGCCGCCTCCGTTGCTAGTCTCCAACTAGAATTTCAATGACCAGCAAACTTCGCGGACAAATGGATTGACATAAAACACATCATCCGTCCCTAATTGAAAGTTATTTCTACTTTTACCAAATCGTGTGGGAGTGTTGCGCTTCATGTAGCTACCGGTTCCCGCACGTTTATTGCCGTGGATCGGCTTTTCGAAAGACCATCTTAATCGGTGTGAAGCCGTGTTGGCTAATGTAAAAGGCCAAATCAACCGCAGCAAAAAACGGGAAATCGAATAACTTTTGGATACTTCGATCCATTGTTGTTTCTTTTGCTCCGGAGAGGATCCCCATGTTGTGCCCACATAGCTACCGTTGATGCCGTGGGCCGACCTCGAGAACCGAGAATGGTTCGTCGTCCACGTTGATGGCTCGTCATGCTACTAAGGGTACCGAGATTGTGCGATTTCCTTCTTCATATTTTCGTTGGCTGGATCGCCAACTTTTGTGATAGAGGGATTTTCCATATGCCGGGATAGATTTCCGTGGTGACCGAGAGACAGCTCCTCCCAAATAGGGAACAAAGGGACTACTGCACAATCATTTTTCAACGTTTGCTAAATTCTAATTTTTTTAAATTTTTATCGTCTTTGAAAAACTAATAACCAAAAGTTTTTGAATACAGATGTGGGTCCACAACGACCAACCCATCTCCAACTTACGAGAGAAGACAACCAATGAAAAACAAGACTAGCCCTGGCGTCAACTGAAATGTGAGATTATGAATCGATTTAGAGCATCATCTAGAGCACACCAGATATTCCGCAGACGAGCATAGATGACATTCCTCTCGTATCACAGAGATATGTGATTGGAGTTCCAGACCTTTTTAGGAGGTTCTCATGGTAGCCCGAGCAAAGGGTTTCTTATCGTGATCACCATCGCTGATGGGATGATCATGTAGACTCATATTTTTTAATTTTTAATATCATTTTTTAAGTCATTTATATGTAAGTCAAACTCATGATCGAAGACGTATATTTTTTGAAAACACTCCTATACTATGATATATCACTATTTTCCTAGCTATCCGTGCACATATGTGAATGTTGTTTGTTTTATCGTTTTTGATTATTGCAAATTTATATTTATCATAATAGAAGAAATTGAATCGCTAATGTATTTAAATGTCTTGGAATATGGCCGATATTCAATGTAATCAAATTCACGTTCCAAGAGACGGCACCTCCAAAAACAACCATAATAACACTGGATTTCTAATGGTATAAACCCTATTAAGCCGTAATACAACAAGTTCAAAATCCAACCTTACAATCAAACTCCGAATTCCAAATGATATGGATTCGTACAATAACTCAATCACCGCACTATACTCGCAGTCGTTATTTGTTGCTCGACCAAGGCTTACCCCATGTATGGATACTAACTCGTCGAGGGTGAATAAATAACCCAAGTCAAGGAAGAAATGTTCCGTGTACTACGACA
Organism: Pinus albicaulis; assembly: GCA_034641835.2. Taxonomy (NCBI): domain Eukaryota; kingdom Viridiplantae; phylum Streptophyta; class Pinopsida; order Pinales; family Pinaceae; genus Pinus; species Pinus albicaulis. Next base: position 65,066 of record JAXQQM020058088.1, on the reverse strand, counting down.
AGCACCATCGGCGGGAAACCATGTAGGTTTGAAGAGACGTTCATCTCGCAATATCAAGAGTAAAACTCGTAAAGGTGAATAAGACAAAACACACTTCGAACTAGGCACACTTTTCTAATCTAAAACACACTTAGTAAAGAAATCTAAACTAACAAAAATCTCCACACCTCATTTAAGCATAATATCGCTTTAGATAAAGTCGGCTTCGGGTTTATCCAAAGGACACTTGCAATCTCTATCAACTCATAGGCCCCTTTTGCTAACTTGGTAAATATAAGGACCATGCCACATAGGCACAAATTCCCTACCCTAGCTTGTCGTTAGCTCGATCATAAAGTAAAACTAAGTCTCCTTTCCTAAAAATTCGAGGGGTCACACTTCTATCATACCGAGCTTTTTTATCCTTTTAACATGAGCCTCGTTTGCTATTGCAGCATTTCATCGATTCTCATCTAATTGGGTTAAGTACAAGAAACGTTTCTCCTCTTCAAACGTAGCCGGAAGTAATTACCATTAATTTTAGTGACGGTATTTCACATTCAATCGTTAACACAAACGCCCAAACCGTAAACCAATAAAAGGAGTGAAACCCGTTGATGTTTTTGACCGAGGTTCGATATGCCCAAAGTGCCGAAAATAACATGGAATGCCAATTGCCTTGTGAATACCAATGATTCGTTTAATCATGGTGACTAAAACTTTGTTAATGGTCAAACTGCACTACGGCTTGCGTGATAATACGGAGTGGGAACTATTGTGGCGCAAGCTGCGCCGGTCCGTCGCCCAAATATCGTGACATTCCGAAAATGACTTCCATGATCCATAATAATAGCTTGAGGAACACCGAACCTAGCAATTATGTGATTAAATATGAAAGTTGTAGCAGCTTCTTTCGCCGACTCGAAAATGTAGGCATCGCCGACCCATTTTGTAAAATAATCTACCGCTAAGATAATATGTGCATGCCCCCGCCGAGCGAGGGTTAAGTATGTAATAAAATCGATACCCCATTTTACAAAGGACCAACAAAGAATTATAGGGTGAAGAGGAGCGGTGGCGCGCGCATTTTCCGATAAAATTTGACAAGCTTGTAGAGCTTCTCCAACCGCATAAATGCAATCTTTGAACAACGTTGGCCGTAAATAACTCGCACGCAATATATTTTGGGTTGTGGCATACCTGCATATGACCGCCACATGCTCCAATGGCAAGCCATTTAACACCTTTTCTGCCTTTCTTCATGAGTTGGGACAACGTCGAAAATGTATCCGCTCCACGTCGATAAAGTGTATCACCAATGATATTATACCGTTGACTAAAGCGTATTTTCCATCAATGATTTCGTCCCGTGTCGAAAATATTGGGTTTGGAGATAAACAATAATATCTCCATACTAAGTGATCAAGTGTAATCGATGAGAAACAAAGATTCGTCCGCAATGGACTCTTCACGACCGTTTCAAGATTTCAAGACAGGGAAATCGCACATCGCTCTACAAATACCAAAGATTTCTTTGCCTTGGATTTTCAAATTCCAAGTCAAATTCCCGAAGGATAACTATCCATTTGGAATATTTTCCCCTAGCAATTGTTTGGTCAAAATATACATCATAGCGGTTGCAATTAGAAATTACCGTGGTTTTACGTAACAAGATGTAATGTCTAAAACGGTTGACATCTTCGAATGAATCGCCAAGGCCAATTTCTCCACATGTGTGTATTCGATTTCATTGGATGCGCATTTCGACTAAGATAATAAATCACATGTTCATCAGGAGATTCATCTTCCTCGAACTAGTACCATCCCAATGGTGGAATGAGAAGCGCGAGGTACAAAATTCGTTGTAGTTGGGAGGATGAAATAACTAAGGCATGGGTCAATGCGTGTTTAAGTGCATCAAAAGATCGATCAACATCTCATCCCAAAAAAGAACTAATGTCCTCGTTTCAACAAATCCGTAAACTTTGTAAGCTCGGCATAGTTAGGAATAAACCTACGAAAAAATTTCTTTCCCCGCAAACTTTCGAGTTGGTAAAGTCGAAGAAGGAGGAAATTTAACAATGGCTTCGACCTTCGATGGATCGACGAATACCGCTTTCGAGACAACAAATCCTGGTGAATCGACCCGATTCTATGCAAAACAACATTTATGCGGATTCACCTTTATCCGATAATGCCTACATCTCATGTACCGCTCGTAAATGAGTGGGATGGTCGGCCCTACGTAATGAATGAGCAGTAAATCATCGAGATATGGTCAGACAATGTGCTTAATGTCATGAAATGCATAAGACATAGCCCGTTGAAAATTTTCTCCAGTGGTTCTTTAGTCCAAAAGGTAGTTTACAATAAGCAAACGTTCCCCACCGAAAAATAAAGCTTTTTCGAAGCTGATCTCACAGGAGTATGTTTATTCGATCGTAGCCTAAAAGCCATCCATCAAGGAAAAACAATTCATCGTCAAAGACAATCATCGATTATTCGATCGATATACGGAGTTGGATAATTATCTTTGGACATGCTCGATTAATATCCCTATAATCGATACATACTCTTATCGTTCCTTGTTTTTTAACACAAGAACAATATTCGACATACCCAATCCGTTAAGGGAATTGATAAATGAATCCGAGCGAAGTAATTTTTCAACTTCTCGCTTATAGCGTAGCTTTTCTAGGATGAATTCCGACGTAATCGTCGACGAACAGGTTTTAGCATCCGGTGTCTCGACCCTATGAACAACGATCGATGGATCAATTCCGGCATTTCTTCATAAGACCAGAAAACACGTCACAAAATTCTTGAAATAGGCTTTACAAGTCCGAATTTCTTCATCTCGTACAACAAGCACCTATATGAATGTTTTCAATTATTCCTCGGTTTTACCGAAAATGTCAATTGGAACCGTTCTAGACATATTTTCCAAATTTAACTCAGACCGTGGATTTTGCAATGGATTCCCGAGGTTCCTTGGCATATTTAGTAAAAGAAAATTCGAAGCGAAATCATCTTCAAAATGATCTAATTCATGTAAAAATGAAGATCAATGATGTAGATCTTCCCATGGTAAATCATCAATGTACAAAACTCACGAATTTGCTCATCCGTATGAAATGTTCGTGAAATGTCGTTGTAATCAAGTAGATATAGTGAGTCGCCGATCCCATTCATTGGACTGCCTTCTGCTGAAAATGGGTTCTTTTAAAAAGATCAGGATGTACCTATACGCAATTTCAAATGACTCAAATCCTCAAGATATCGCCATTTTGTTTTGTAGATTAATCCGTCTTCAAGGGATACAAGACCGGAATTTAGTACTAAAGTAACTAGCAACAACCACCAATTATACTAATCTCTAAGCATACAAGATTCATAAAAACACTATATAGGTGTAAGGCCTACCTTATGTCCAAATATTTATCTCGCTAGTCCTTCCGTGCACTTGAAAGAACGTTCCTCATGAATCTCGTTAAATACAAACAAGAAAAAAAGATTACACAAGACTCGTATAAACATTATTACAAACCATACTCATCATAATGATCAAGGAATTTATGAAATAAACCATAAATAGATAAATAATGAGAGAAATGAGTATATTTGTATTAACGTCAAATAAAGAAAACCTTTACAACCGGTCCCTTTGATGTCGTGCAGTCCTCCTTGGGTCCGAAGCAAGAATCTCTTCTAATTTGACAAGCATTGCACTCTTTGAACCAAGACAGATAGAGATCATTGATTTAACCTCACGAAATGAAGTCTTAGTTAACCGAGTCTCGAATCTCAACAAAGATTTAACCCTCAAATATCTTAAAGCCTAACTCCCTTGAGGTTACCCAAGGCCTCTTTTATAGTGGAAAAGAGGAGGTTTTTTGTTCCAAATATGAAGGGATAGAATCCTCCTTCAAAGGGATTAGCTCACATCAAGGGGTTAGCTCCATCAAGTGAGGGATGCATGAACCTTCTCAAAGCGTATCCATTCCCGAAAATTCCCATCTAGAATCTTCTAGAATTCATCCTAAATCAAATTTTTATCTTTACTTTCTCGCCTTTGAGTTTTTACGTAGGTCCGCACCTACGACACAAAGAACATGCGGTATGGTTCCGGCAGAGGGTTGAATTTTGGAAAGGGACCTACAGGAAATGAATAGAGAAAGTGCGAGTACCAATGTTTAGGGGATTTTGAACTTTTCTCTCGATTTTGAAAGCTTGAGAAGAGGAGTCAATATGTTAGACTTTAAGTAAAAGGAGGAAGCATGAGTAATAATAAGCTCATACTCATAGTAAAATGTCGTATTTACGCTTTTAGTGTAACAAATTTCCTAAAGTGCAAAGTCCGGAATAGATGAAGTCAAGTTTGTCATATATGAAGAGGCAAGATTTATCATTTCTAAGATCATCCCCGTGGACACCCCCAAATAACCCTAAAAAACATTCAATGCAAAATATATACATATATATGTCATCACCGAGGTAGGCATTCCCATACCTTTCGATTAAAACTAACTAGAAACTAACTCAATCGTTCTAACATGAACGATTTTGAATACATCATAAAGTACGTATATATGTAGACACAATATGGACGCAACCATCCGTTTGTAAATAGTCTACCGTATAGATGATAACAAAATTCCTCGCAACTCGATGGTGGAAACTAGATCCAGTTCTGATTTCCAAGATCTCGAACTAGTACGATTCTATCCATGTGAATAAATGTGTTGAAGTCGAACATGGTAGAAACTACTCGATTACCAATGATGTGAACTCGTTAACAAGTGTGAGAGAAACCACCAAAGCATGTCAATTATCGCTAAAGCACTTTTAACATTAACTCATGAAATGTGAATGAATGAGTCAAGTCGAATACAACATTTAATCATTCAATCGAAGGTTAATGATGCAACCCTGTCAAGTCGAAGGCAAGAAACCTCGCCATCGAGGCATGCGCATTTCAAGGTACTAATGATTTCGGGATCAACCTAGATAATGTGCGGATGTCGATAGAAAGTGAACCGTCGTAGGCAAGCCTCCACAACACGAAATCACATAGATCAAGTTTTGAAAATATATCAAAGGACTGATCAGTGGATGGTAAAAAATGGATGACAGACATTTTGCGTATGAATGGTTTATTTGAACTCGTTCTCTTGAACACATAACGACACCGTAGATGGCTTGGTAACAATTGACCCAAAGCTAATACCCCGTAAACCTACCGAAGACTTTCAATATGGTTTGATTAACCGATAGGAAAAAGGACTTCCTAACCTGTGAATGGAAAGGTCGTGTTCAAGGAGGAGTGATCAATTTTGCACCAAAGTACAACAACACGCCTACATTTTTCTCTCTCTTTTCCCCCACCATTTCGGTAAGTACCTCTTTATTTTTGACAAGCTTGAGGAGGATAACATTTGCTCGTTATAAGCTCATCCTCTCGCATTAGTCCAACTTAGTTTAAAATTCAACCCTAAGAAGGAGTGGTTCGTTCCCGTTTTAAAATTGAACAAAGTCCTTTATTGTTAAGTTTTAACGAGTCCAAGATAGGAGAAATCCCGTGTTTTTCAATTTTAGGGAGTCGAATAAAACTTAAGAAAACTCCGTGTGTACTTTTTCGTAAATTTAATCTCTCCAAGCCCAAAAAAGGATAAAATAATGCGGGAGAGAACTCTATTGACCGTAATTAGTCAACGTATACGTTTTTCATAAATAGTCCATTTCAAAGGCGTAAAAAAGGGGTAAACTTATATTGAAAGGACGATCATTCATTTACTTTAACGAGTTCGAATAATCACACGCAATATTTTCATATTTAGAGAGTCCGAAAAGGGCTTAAAAGAGGACCTGAAGGTTTCTCTTTTCGTAAAATTTTTGAAAGAGTCCGAAAAGTGATAAAAGTATGCTCTTTGTTTTAAAACGATCAGCTCAATTGAAAAATCCAGCTTCGAGAGACAAGAACTTGAAACATTACACATACCGTTTAAGATAAGTAAAAATGCTTTCAAAAAAAATACCCTTTTTAAAGTGAAAAATAAATAAATTAAAAATTCATCCATTCAAAAACTTATAAAAAGGACTTTTTCAACTTCATTTTTACCGTTCTACTTTGTAGGAAAAGTAAAATCTTTTTGGTAAGAAAGTTCCGTGAAGACTCGGAAAATTCGTCCGTTGGAATCGAGAACCGCTACCCTGTGTAATCCACAACCTCTCAATCTTGTTTTTCAACTGCTTCTTAAATTTGTTTTAAGGCTTGTCAAGATGTTCTGTGTCATGCGTACCTCGTAAAAACTCAAAAGGTGAGAAGTAAAGATAAAAGTTGATTTCGCATGAATTCTGCAACTCTAGATGGGAATTTTTAGGAATGGATACGATTTGAGGAAATTCATGCATCCTCACTGCATTTCGAGGTATGAGCATCCCTTTGAAGGAGGATTCTATCCTCATATTTGGAACAAAACCCTCTTTTCCACTATTAAAAGAGGCCTAAGTTCGGGGAGTTTAAGATATTTTGAGGTTAATGTCGTTGAGATTCGCACTCGCTAACTAAGACTTTCAGAGGTTAAATCACTCATCTCTATTCGTCTTGGTTCAAAGAGTGCACGCTTGTCAGCCAAGAGACTCTCTTCGATTTCAGAGGAGTTCTTCCGCACGAATAAGGCAATGTTGCAAGGTTTTCTTTTATTTGAAGTTAATACAAATATACTATTTCTCTCATTAAATCGTCTATTTATGGTTTATTTCATAAATTTCGATCATTATGATGAGTATGGTTTATATAATGTCTATATAGTGCCGTGTAACTTTTTCAGGATCGGCAGCCAGTGGCTCCGAGCTGACCTCAACGCATCAAGCAAGCGCTAGACACAAGGTGGGGCCTCACACCTATGTTGTTTTTATGAATCTTCAGCTTCTTAGAGAGAGATTAGTATAATTGGCCGTTTGTTTCTGGGCTACTTTTAGTACCAGAGAGATCTGTTTTTCCGCAAGACGGAGCTAATCTACACAACAAAATCCCCGTGGAGTCGCCATTTTGTCGTGTAGATTAATTCGTTCAAGGGACAAGACCAATCTCTCAGTACTAAAAGTAACTAGCAACAAAATTTCCACCAATTATACTAATCTCTCTCTCTAAGCATACAAGATTCATAAAACCACTATATAGGTGTAAGGCCCACCTTATGTCCGCCGCTTGCTTGATCTCATTGAAGTCCTTCCCGTGCACTTGAAATAACGTTCCTCATGAATCAGCCTCACCAACAAGCAAAATATTACACAAAGACTCCGTATAGACATTATTATAAACCATACTCATCATAATGATCAAGGAATTTATGAAATAAAACCATAAATAGATAGTTTAATGAGAGAAATGAGTATATTTGTCTTAACTTCAAATAAAGAAAATTTTTACAACCTATGCTCTGATGTCGCAAGTGTGTCCTCCCAGGATCCGTGAATCTCTTCTAATTTGACAAGTATCACACTCTTTGAACCAAGACAGATAGAGATGAGTGATTTAACCTCGCAAAAGTCTTAGTTAACCAGTCCGAATCTCGGGGCCGCATTTAACCCTCAAATATCTTAAAGCTTCAACTCCCTTGAGGCTACGGCCTCTTTTTATAATGGAAAGGGAGTGAGGTTTTCTTCGTTCCAAATATGAAGGGATAGAATCCTCCTTCAAAGGGATTAGCTCCTTACATCAAGGGGTTAGCTCCATCAAGGGGAGGGATGCATGAACCTTCTCAAAGCGTATCCATTCCCGAAAATTCCATCTAGAATCTTCTAGAATTCATCTGAAATCAACTTTTTATCTTTACTTTCTCGCCTTTTTTGAGTTTTACAGAGGTCCGCACCCATGACAAAGCACGTGCTGCATGGTTCCGTGGAGGTTTAACCTTAGGTGCGGGACCGAGAAATGAATAGAGAAAGTGCGATACCAATGTTTAGGGATTTTTAGGAACTTTTCTCTCGATTTTGAAAGCTTGACATGATGAGCGCCGATATGTTAGACTTGCAAAAGGAGGAAGTATGAGTAATAATAAGCTCATACTCATAGTAAATGTCGTGATGAAAGTTCTTAGTGTAAGAACTCCCATCTAAATGGATCTTATTCCTTTTCATCCACTACTGTTATCGACATAGATCGTGGCCCTTGGACGTATGAAATGGCTTCAACTCTGCTTCCGTATTCATGTAAACCATTCATCCAATTCGCTCTTCTCTCACCCAAATATTTTGTAAACTAATATCAACGAATTGTTGGGTGTGGAACAAAGATAATAGAGTGATTTTTCAAGAGATAGCATCAAAAGTGCTTAAACGTCTTATAAACCGCATAAGATTATTTTTCAATGTTGGGGTAATTAATTTTAGGTCCTTGAATACTAATTCTCATAAAATATATTGATTTATCATTGTTTATCATCCTTTTCAGAAGTTAATGTGCCGCAAGAGAAGTGTCGAAGAAAAGTATGAGAAAAATACTTACCGAAATTTGCTAGCAAAGTAGGTGTTTCGCAATGGATTTCTTAATACGGAATAATGTGTTCTTTCTTCTACTTTTTATACCATCCGTAGAATGAAGCCTTTTAACCATCTCTCGTATTGGCTTCATGATCCGAGCGTAATCATGCATGAACTTGGCAGAGAAAATCGATTTTCCCTAGAAGGACTACATAATTTTCTCTCTTTGCTTGATGAAGTGGAATTTATAATTTCGACTCCCTCCAAGTATATTTTAATCCCACTTTTGGTAATGATGGGCTCAAGAGGTTGACGGAGATTTCATGAAAATAATCTTCTTTGGATTAGCTAGATATCTGTACTACGACATCGCTCAAAATTTTCTTCAAGTGACATATGTGGTCGGGTTCTTCTTGGAAAACACCCCGACATCACCAAGATACCCAAAGACACTCTATCCAATCATTCCACCGAATGAGATGTCCATGGTATGTTTAAATGTTTGTGACTGCAATTCATTAACCCAAATGACATTCTATTAAACGTGAACGTACCACATTTCATGTGAAATGTCATTTTTATTCCTCGTCGCATCCGAGACTAGAACTTGGTAATAACTTGAATACCCCATCTAATAAAAGAAATATTTTCGACCTCAATAATATTTGCGTATCTATTCCATAGATGGCACGAGGTAATTTTATTCTCCAGTTCGAGGCGTGGTTTAAGTTGTAGAAATCACCACATAAGCATATTTCCTAGGACTTTTTTCTATCGTCATCAAATTTGATACTCGGTAGAATGTCACACTTTATATATGACCTCGAGCATCCAAACAATTTCCTCAACTCCCTTTACCAAGAGGCCTGCGGTTAGATATACCTTCCATATCTTTTGTTGAAATTGGACTCCATTCTTCGATTGGAATCGCATGTTGACTATTCATGTGTCATAAGCTTTGAGCTCGTCATACGTCCACATGAATATATCCTGGCCCTAATTGAATACGGATGAAAGCTTTGGTTACTATCGGAAACAAGTACTAAGACTCGCTAAAATTCAAATCCTTTTTCCGTCCAAATATTTATTTGCTCATGCGACATCATTGAGATATGTTTTTGTATCGACTTGCCCTCATAAGTGTTTTTTCAAGTCATACAACTTTTCCAACAATATTTATCTTTTTTTTGGGTTCTTTTTATTTGTGCAAGTTTATCTTGTATTTATTCTTCTCATTCTTGTCTTCGTCGATATGCATCCTTTAATATGCCAGCATTCACCATAAAGTAAAGTATTTGGTGGTGATCACTAAAACACATAAATTAGTAATATTATCGTATTGTAGACATTGATAATGAATTTCTATAGAAAAATCATCCCTAAGTGGTGACAACCTAGTAGCAAAGATTTTTCCAATGATCAATAGTTGCGTTGCATATTGTAGGAATAATAATGTTGAAAGCTTGAAAATGAGAAATAAAACACCATACCTCTGTTGGTAACTTTTGAGATGAGGTGACACACAATGTATCGTATCACGTACCCATCGTTTGAAAACAGTCACCTGGCTTCTTCGAGAACTACAACATTTCAGTCAATGGCTCTTTACAAAACCAAGGATGGGTGCTTCATATTATGCAGCGTGTTGTTGTGTACTTGATTTCCAAGCGGCTAGAGATCGTATGTTTATCGCGGGTCTATTAAAACACAACTAGCTCGAGATCCCTCCCGTTTTTGGAACCATAAAAACATAATGTCCAAAAATCATATGTACAAGGACTATCACAGCTAGTACTATTATTATTACTACTACTAATCATACATATGTCATTTTCACTGCTTGACTAGTGAAGGAGCTCCAATTGTGTGTATGGTGGAATCGGGGATGGACGACCGAGATAACACCCCAAATGAATTTCTAAAAAAACACCAAATATTAGATCCACGAAATCCATTGGTTCATTCTCTACCATCAAAGGGAGTAATAGTGTGCTTCATGTATCACTCGATTTCACTTGATTTATTGTTTCTTCCTTTGCATTTTAATCCATAAATGTGATCATCCGTAGCAAAATACCCCCCGTATCTTCGTTGGACCAATCTCTACTCGCCAATACACCATATGCTTTCCACCATTGTATGGTGGAGGCGGTTGTTATGGATTCTATGTTATACATAGAATCGCTTAATTTTCTGTGGCGAAATCAAATATTCAATCGTATAAGCGTCATCCCCCGTAAGGGTGGTTGGGTTCTTTTTTGAAAAATAAGTAAGGTTATGTACTCCTAGAATCAATCTAATAGCTTTTGCAAACTAATAGGTTACAAGACACATGGCCCGAATCCGATCATAAGAGATTTCACAAGCCTGGTACAAGCTCGGGCCTATGAAGATTCACCAAATTTAGGAATGCGAATAGGGGAGGTGTTGTGGATTTTTCTTCCTTGACCTAAACATGTAACATTTCTGCTAGTGAGGTTATCAACCATAAAACCGGTTTCCATCCTTCTAGCGTGAGAAAATAACGATGTTGTACTCAAAGAACATTCGGTAGAGGTCACCTCTGATATGTGGTCCCAATTAGGGCCCACACAATTCCTTTGGTGTGATAGAGCCCCCATACTAATATGGTCTCTTCGCCAATTTTCTTAAACATTTTCCTTCGCTTCTAATAGTTTGGAGTGCAATTGTGCTGAAATCAAGAAGGCAGCCTAGCGAGTGTTTCGTTGTGTGTCCAAGTTTTTTACCGCGGTGGAAAGAGGAAAGTGAGACTCTAAGAGAGAGGTAATAGTGTCACCCTAGAAGAGACACACAAAACAAGAAGGATTCATCTAACATCCAACGAAATAGTCCACAATATATGCGACGTAATATTACAACCAATGAATCGTAATATTTGTCTAGTATCCCGCTAATAGTCCATATGGGTGGGACAACAATAGCAACTATTACAACACATTCTTAATAGTATAAGTACTAAAATAAATTCAAAATAGTTCAATACTTTAGAACATATGAAATAAAACATGAAATACAAAACATCCGCAATGGTCTTACAAACATTCATAATCCATGTATGAAGAACATAAGCTGTCTCTCGAAGGTTGATGTTATTAGGATTGTGCGAATCCTTCGATGAGACCATGGATGACCAAGAACAAAGGAACTCAAACACAAGCGTGGCTATGGTTCACTATGATATTTTGTGGAAATCTTTGCGGTTAGCACAAGTTCAAGAAGTGTCGTAAAGGTAAAAGATATTTTAGGAAATGACACCGAATAGATGGACAAATCTTAGAAGGAAGAGGGGTTTCTCGCAAAAGAATAATGGAGTTAGAACTTGGCTTTGATATCATGTGTTTCTCAGAAAGAGATCACAGTTCAAAACGACAGAGAGATAGAGTATGTATGCCTTCGTACTGGCACCAATTCACAAGGAGGGTGAGTCCCTTATCGCACAAACAAGAGGATCTCATAAGCACCAATTTGTTGTGTGGCTGTTTAAGTAACCTTAAAATTTGATAATAATAATAATAATAAAATATCACTTTTCCATTAATGTATATTCTAATATAGATAGAATTTAGTCTTCCCTTCATTTTTAGCAAGTTATTTTATCTTCACATTTCTAAATTTTATTTATAAAATATAATTTATTTACTTAAGAATTTTAAAGAATTATATCTAACATTACTTAATGTGTTTGATTTATTTTTTGACTTATTTTCAAATGAATATGATTAATACACGGTGTCTTAATTTTTTGGGGAATAAAAGTATCAGATATTCATTAATAAAACAGGTTTACATGTATCGATTAAACATGTATGTCTAACATTACTTAATTTGTTTGATTTATTTTTTTTTTAGACTTATTTTCAAATGAATATGATTATTACATAGTGTCTTAATTTTTTTTTGGAATAAAAGTATTTGATATTCATTACGAAACAGGTTTACATGTATCGCTTAAAACATCAAGTCGCAAAACTCGAAAAATATCACAAAATCTCCTTAGAACTACCAAACAAATCATTAAAATAATAACGATGTGTTAATTGAAAATTGGATTTTCAAAACTAAACTTCTAGGTTGCTCATAACATGGGACAAATTCAGAGAAAGACTGTGAAGAATTTAATCAAATACGCTTCACTACTAAATGTCATGGATATCAAGAACTCCAACCTGAAGAGACGAGTCTAATTCGAGAGCATCAAATAATATGCACCAACGTTCATTCCAAAACATGCCAAGCAGAAAAACATCTGATGAAAGGCTACAATCGACAAGACGCACTTTACAGGTGCAACAATCAATGACGATATTGCCTTGTTATTTTAACTGATTATGTTGATTAAAATAACGTCGAAAAACATGGTGTCTTAGTTATTTAAATTGATTATATTGATTAAAATAACGTGCACTACTATTGAATGGTAGTAATATAGTAGTTTGGTTGCAAAATTATTTCATGGGAATTTTGCAATTGACCTCCATGTAATTACTCCATTATTAAAATTGGAACGCAAGAGGAGTTCAATCAAGGAGATGTAGTAACTCTTCTGCAGATCATGACATCATCTCCACTCCAAGATTTGTTGAGCGAGTCATCAATAAAATTTGAGGAGAATTTTGTGGGAGAATATCTCAAAATATTGATTTGTTGAGTTGAGTCATCAATATAATTTCAGGAGAACTTTGTGCGAGAATATCACAAAAGATTCTTTGGTTCCTCAAGAAATTTGAGAAATTTGTGATAGACCATCACCAAATTAACAGAATGGAGTGGCCACCATTTTCAAGGTAAGTTTAAGGCCCCACAAGTTAACGGGATTATGAGCAATAATCATTATAGACATCTCTTTTTATTGTAGGAATCCTTTGAATGAGCATTAGCCTAAGATTTATAAAAGGAACTGCATTTAAGGAGGGTATAAGAGATTTACGGTTAGACTACAAAATGATAATCAATTTTGGTTTTTTTTAATTGGGAACAAGTTATTTTGAAATTTTTAAATAATAATAGATTAGAACTTTGTTTCCAATTATTTTTTATTGTAAATAATATTTTCATTATGGATTCCACACCTTATTTCTTCTTATTATGAATAGATTTTACTTTTTAGGCATTTAACGTCTTATATTTTTCCACGAAAGATCATGCTATCAAGCTACTAGTGGTTGAATCTCCTCTTCATAGATATACGATTCTATTTTTTTCATAGTTATATATATCTTTTATATCTTTTTTTATTCACTTATTATTTTATTGAATTATATATTATTTCATTATTTTCTAATATTGTTAGTAAATTATTTAATGATTTAATTTTATTTAAACTACATTAACATTTATCAAATGGATCATATATAAGAGTATTTAACTCGTGATAAGAATTGTGTAGATATTCGTTATAATTCTTATCTACAAATGTGATGGAAAGTGTGCCACCAATGTTGACAATTTCATGGCTAATTTAATATAAGATAAATAAAAATTCATTTCTTTTTCTGCATAATAAGATAGTAAAGCTATGTTGGTAGCCAAATGACTACGTACGCACATGTTCGCCGACTACATAAATGCTACCAAATATCTCTCTGCAGAAAACAGAGCTATTTTTCAATCGCCTTATTTTTACCGCTCTGAAGTGATGGAAAGCCACCTCTCCATACATTTTTTACTATCCGCACAAAGAACAAAAAAAACGAACTTCATATCAACCATATTGAAAAAACAAGAACATGGCAAGTGCATATGAGGGAAATCACTAAAGAAAATGTGATATTTGAATATTTTCAAAGATCATAAACCAAATAATACATAGGTGACTCAATAGGAATTGATCAAGATTAAATATGGAAGAACCGCATCAAAACAACCTTTGATTTTGAAGGTAGAAAATCATGATCTATTTCTTTATTCATGAGGCATTCACGTTGGCATGATCAAACAAGGTATTTAACTTAACTTCCACGTAGGCCTCATGATTTGTATGGCTCAGAAATGTATTGCATCAATATTTCACTACCTACTTCCATGGATGAAAATTTTGATTTTCATTCCTCCACGATGGCTCCTTATACAACATCTTATTTCTTCTAAAGTTACCTCTTTCCTATGCTATTTCTTACAACGTTTCCTTTGCAACATGTGGTACAATTGCTAGTTTTATTTAAATGACAAGAACATTTGCTTCAAATGGATTTTTGAAATAATTGGTCTATTCAAAGAGAAAAATGCTACTCGAGATGTATTGTTACTAATATTTTTTATTATTTAGAATTATTTAAAACCAACCATTATTATTTTAGTTAGTTGATTTTAAATGAGTTATTGTAAATTATAGTTCTCTCATCCAACATGTACCAATTAGTTTACTTGGTCTTGTCTAATAAAGCATTAATTAGTAGGTATTATTCCTAAAATGTTAAAGCATCTCACCATACATAAAATGTTATGCATCCAAATTGATAATGTAAATTTGTCTTTGGAATTATATTAATTGCTCAAATACCTTTGAAACTAGTTAAATCATCTTCATCATTATTGTTGTCAAAAACAAAATATTTTTGAATTATATTTATTGGAAATTAATATTTATTTATTATGATTTGTTTTTGTGAATTTACATTAAATATTTTCAATGTAATGTTTTTTATTTTAACTTTTTTCAGCGATCAGTAAACCTTATAAGCTAAGACTATCACTATCTTCAATTAATCTTCATATGAAATATTCTATAAACCTTATAGTTTGGTTGTAGTAAGAAATATTCTAGTAAAATAAATGACTCTTTAAATATATATATAGATATACTTTTAAATTTACTATAAATATCACGTGTTATTATTTTTATAAATAAGTTTTTTAAATTATTTTATTATTATTAGAATTTAATATATATATATATACTTGGATAATTTTGGAATTTTGTTATGTTCTAATGGTTAATAGCATGTATTTTTTCCTAACTTCTTAAAGGTTATAGGTAATCAGATAAGATAGCGTACATATGTTTCATAGACTTAACAGTCAATCCATAAAGAAAAGTAGATCCTTTATCCCACAAACAAAAATCACATACACGAATTTTGTATCTAACTTAACTGTAATCTAAAATTAAATTATTATCATTATTGCCATTAAACGAAAAAACAATTTATTTATAATAAACTGACTATCAACAAAAACTTGATCAATTTTAAAATTGGTTAATACACCTACAAAATCAACAACAAAATACAAAAGTGATTTCGAACATATCTAAATAATGGAGATCCAGTTCGATCTCTTAGCAAAGAATATATATATATATATCATGTGCCATGAACTAGGAAAATGCACGGAAGACAACTGCACTTACGGTTGCCATGAAAGATGCCACCCGTGTCGTCTATCGAAACGAAAAACGCGTCCCACAGAAGAAATGAAGTACTCGTGTAATAATTCTGGGCCTTACACACAAACCGAGTATGGTGTACTGAGGACAACTGCACTTACAGTTGCCATGAAAGATGCCACCCCTGTCGTCTATCGAAACGAAAAACGCGGCCCACAGAAGAAATGAAGTACTCGTGTAATAATTCTGGGCCTTACACACAACCTTATCCTCAACGGACTCAGCGTCTGCCCGGAGTCAATCTCTGCCCTCTCTTACTCTTCAACGAAGCCGCCTGGGAGTGGCATCTGCGTGGAATAATCCTGAGTTGAGATTATATGCGAATTCATCAGATATACCAGGTATATATAATTAGATTGTCAAGCTTCATCTCTATTGAGTATTTCTGGTACTTTTGGATATCTATTTTCCCAGGATTCATCTGAACTGAGGAATTTAATATCATTTGTTATCAGGCTTGATTCGCACAAATAGATCTCTAGGTTCAATCAGCACTAGATAGTTTAATTCCAGTTAAGTTTTTCTGCTATCTGGCAGGGTTTGCATTAATGGCTGTTATGTCAGGTGTGAAATTTCGAAGTGCAGGCCATTCTCTGAGGAAAGAGCCTCCCTGCGGTGGTCCAAATTTTCTCCCACAAAACTGTGGATTTCATAAGGGCATGCAGCTCCTCCGACAATAATGATGGATCAGTTCTTTCAGACAACAAGAATGCAGGGTTAAAGAGAAGAAGAAGAAGAGAGGATGTTATTTTGCCTTGTGATGTTGACAAGAGAGGATCCAAGAGTTGGTGGCTTCCTCTCTTTGGCTGGTCTCAATCTGATCAGGAGCCATGGGCAGACAATAACAATGAATTGAAAGCAACAGCCATGGATAGGAGTTCGGGTGTTCATGAAAAGGAAATGGAGGAAGGTGCAGTATCCAAGCGTTCCAAGCTGTGAGGGGGCGTTTGACCTGGAGAAGGCAAAATTATTGAGAAAAACCTCGGGACACTTCTACGTTTCATGACATTAGTATCATTCTGCCATTGCTTCTCGTCTTGCCTCACCAGATAACGAAGGTAAGGACTTAGAGAAATTATGTCCTTGATAAAACCATGTTGCAGAAAGGCTTAGCCCAGCAAATATGGACCTATACCTACAGGGAATTTTTATGTTAAATAGTCCAATGTAGGGCGATTCTTTATTTAGCCCTGAGAATTGGGTTACATACAGTTTGAAAAATCGTATGTCCTAACGGGGAGTTATATCAAGTTTTCACAATTGATCGGTGTACTGTGAACACAGTTGTTAGGACTCTGTTTTAACTGGGAATTTTCTGTATTGATTGATTGCTGTATTAAGTGTGTCATAGTTGGCCTGGCCGCTGGTAATAATGGGTTTTTTTTTATTTTAAAGAAAAACAAAGATACTGTCACAGATAGCCGCGAGTAATACGTATTTAGAGCTTGTTTTTATATTAATAAAGAAAAGTCGATACTTTTTTTATTTATTGTGTTTAAAGTTTGGATTAGGGAAGAAAGAATTTCATTTTAATTTGAACTTTTTAACTTTAACATGTTAAAACACACTTGAAAAACACAAGATTGAATAAATATGAATTAAACAACTAGTTTCAGGTTAATTCACTGTGAGAGTGTTTGTATAGGCTAAATCACCCCGAGAGTGTTTGTATATGCCACTTTTACATTCATCACCAAGAAAGCATATACATTTAAGTAATTATAAATATGTTGATTTCCTGGTAAATTGGTAAATAAGAATATGTTGAGGAATTGGAACAACTTTCTTCTGCATCAATATAAATAAACTCCACAATTTAACTGAAACATCACAATCACAATAAACATCTGATAATAATACACTGTAAAATAATCTACATTTTTCATTAATTCTGAATTTCCCTTTAATAAAAAATAGATCAAAACATAACATAGAGATAACATAAAAAACATGCCTGCTGATAGTCTCAGTCAAACCTCAACGATTTCATTTTCTCCTTTCTTGTTCCAAAGACCACACATCTCTCAATAAGCCGCACCAATAGACTCCACGGATCCTGTCGGCAAAGATGATGGAAATTACTCACAAACAACACCCTCTATTTCCTCAGCCTTGGAAGGGCCAAGTCCCAGGCCCATACGACAAAGTGGATGGACAAATATCGTGACACAGAACCATCATTGAAAACAATGATCGAACGCTAGGTCAGCGGCTTTTTAATAACGCTACTGATGGATCCGTGTTTAATCACAGCTACACTGGATTGACGGATCACTCGACTTTTCGATTTTGAAAATGCTTCCACAGGAGGTATGCTATAAAACTTCAGCACCTGTAGGTATGCTACAAATGCAAACTTCTACGAGAAAACATTCCTAGCTACAACGTTTGCAAAAAGTAGAAGCATGCTACATATTTTTTCCTTCTATATAATTCTACTACAAAAGCTCATTCTACTACACAGTTCACATCTGACAAAATTCTACGATAGAGTTTAGTGAAAACACAATTTACTATTGTTTTTTTCTAGGTATGGCACAGGAGCATTCTACTAACGGAATTTAAAACCTACACTCTACTACAATGACATTTTCGTGCTATAGAAATTTAAGTTTCCAACGACATAAAGATTTTCTACAAAGGTCATGTGTCTCAACAATAAAAAAAAAAAAATGGGAAATACATATTTAATGGAAGATTCAATGAATACAAGGTTACCGTAAAGTTAGCAAAGTAAATGAAGTTGAATTTATACGCAACCATATCAAAGAAACTCAAAAGGAGACTTTCCTATATTCAAGATGCCTATCAAATGAACGAATAATCAGTGCATTTTCAGCACATATGAATTCATTTATCAAGTCTACAAGGTATCACTTGATTTCTATTTGATTTTATTTATTTCATGATTTAAATGTCAGTTAAATATTATCTAGTTGGATAATACTCTTCTCATCCCATACTTCTACCATTCTTATAAAACTTGATAAATAATTATTTAGTCTTTCCAATAAGATTATTTCAAAAATAAGTTGGGTTAGAGGAGGTATGATGTTAATATTAGTACATAGTAATCAATGGTGATCTATAATAAGGTTTCAAACGTAACAAGGTTTCAAATAGTTAAGTGAAAGAGTTGTGCTCTATGCAAAGTAGGTAATCATATTTATATGAAGTAAAGTAATCACTACAAGATGGAGTGAATTTAAAGATAAAGCAAGAGATAACAAAGTTTCATATTTATATGAAGTAAAGTAATCATCACAAGATGGAGTGAATTTAAAGATAAAGCAAGAGATAACAAAGTTTCTTCAAGAGATAACAAAGTTTCTTCAAAAGATGTGAATTTATTCATCTTAATCATTATAGCATGGGCCCATCATGGACTTATTAATGTTAGCATCATTGATAACATAGCAATATAGTAACACAAGGTTATCTAGGAATAGTTCTTGAATATAATTAAAGAAGAGTTTTAAATATTTATAGTATGCATTAAATGTAGGAGGAGATCCTAAAACATAGGAAAAAAGAGAAGAAGAATATTATTGATGTTGTCCCTAGGAAATATTACATTCCTAACATTAAGAATAGTTTAAAACACAAACAAAAAAGATAAAGGTACCATCTCTAGGGATAGAGGACATAACCCAACAATATTGATATATTACTCAAAATAGGAGTTTCACCTATTCATTAAACCTTGGTCCTATCAAGTCGAGATAATAACATGGATAGGAAATATAAGGAGTAGAAAACCTAGAGAAAGGACAAGGGCTCAAGTGGCTAAAAGAATGTAACCATTCATCGAGACATACACTAGATATGCCACGCATGGAAGAAACTCAAGACCCTACTAGCATGAAAACTTACCGAGAGAGGCACTCAAGAAATAAAGCATCTTATGAACCAATTTATATAGGTGGAAGTTGCTAATTGAAGATCCATAGAAAAAATGTAGTAAAAAGGAAATCATTGCTAGGGAACAACATTAATAAGTACTTCTCCTTTGAAGGAGAAGTTTGATTGCACACACAGTGGATTAATAAGAACTGTAAATGATATATTAGGCCTATGTAAAGAAGAAATTGAAGGGAAAAATGATAAAATATTATTGATGGAGTGAAGTGGAGAAGAAAAATGAACTAACGTGGAAAAGATGCAATCACACATTCTATAGCATTTGGATATTAGGCACGTGTCTAGAGAGTTGCAACCAAATGATGAGTAAAAGTCAAAGCATAGTACCAATTTTGGGAATCATTTTTGGCCTATTTCATAAATGCATTCAACCACTCAATTGGGGCCATGATGACCTCCTCATGAATATTAAAAGTAATTTCCTATTTTTTCTATGTATATCTATAACCATTTCCTAGTAGCTTCATAAACCTAAGACATTCTCAAATACTTACTTATCAAGACATTATGGTTAACTCCTAAATGATTATTTTCCATTAACGCGTGTTTATATATATATATATATATATATATATATATATATATATATGAGATTCACTTTGTTTCATTTTATATAGGCCTATTTAATCTTCACAATCCTCAATTCTATTTATGTACAATTTCATTTACAAGACAAGAATCCTCAAGGATTATTTCCAACATTCTCCCCTTCAAGGCTAAGAGGTGTTTTTGAGCCCAAGAATCATTTTTAATCTTTCAAACTTTTAAGTTTCCCAAGGGGTTTTTGGTGAATATATCTATAGTTTTCTCATTTGTTGATAAATGTCTCAAATGAATACTCTTTGTGTTCACATGATATTGAATCAAATGATACTTTGTGTTGGTGTGTTTGGTTTGACCCCCGGAAAATGGTATTCTTGGCCAAATTTCGACTAGAAAAATATATTCCACCAAAAGAGAAGTAGAATGCCCTTGTATCTCCTACAAATATTCAAGTATATTCCCGAGCCACAATCTCCTTTGTTGCTTCTAATGTTGCCACATATTCTACCTCTTCCATGGAATTCGTTGTCACTAACTATTTCGTGACCCTCGAGGAAAATGTAGCTTATTAACCCAAGACTCATGAGATAACTCGAAGTTGACAATCCATTTTTTTGTTCCATAAAAAATTGAATCAAATATCCAATCACACAAAAGAGGTCATCCACCATTAACATTTATTCCCAAAGCCTTGAGTTCCCTAAAGTACTTTAGAACGATGTTTGCTACAAGATAATGTCCTTAACAAGGCTTTTCCGTTTAGCTATGCCAAAACCTTCTCAACAAGTCTCCACTTTACTTATTTGGGGAGAGTGAATATATATGTTGGATGTTGATTTACTTTAATGCCCAAGTAGAAGTGAAGGTATCCCAAATTTGTTATATTATATATCCTTTCTTCAACTATTTCTTATGCAATATAGTTTCTGTGTTGTTCCCTATTATGAACAAATCATACAATATACCAAAAGATATACATTTTTTTTTTTCCAAAATTATTGAGAAATAGAGCTGTATCATCAAGATTAATATGTTTGAAATTCAATTTGGTATATGCTCGACTAAATTGTTGTACAAGGCCTATGGTGCTTATTTTAGGCCATATAAGGAATTTTTTAATTTTATAAGCTTTCGTTATTTTCCTTTCACAATAAACTTTCTAATTATGCCATGAAGGCATTACATTTCAAGTCTCCATTCAAGAAATAGGCCTTCACATCAATTTGATTAACTTCCCATCCATTTTGAGTTCAAGGAAAATATAGTCCCTAAAATTGCCCATTTGTCATGGAGGAAAAAAATTATCTTCATAATTAATTCCTTCATCATGTTAAATCCCTTTTTTCAGCAAGCCTTTCTTTATTATTTTCTATTGATCCCTTGTACTTTCCTTTGTAAAACCAACTTGCACCCAAGTTATCCATATCACCTACATTAACTGAATTAAAACCATCTACATCACATCCATCTTATCCGGTGGAACCTTTCGTTATTTTGAGCTTTAATCACATCAAGATGAATACTATCAAATGTTTCTGTGAGCCATTTTGGATGGCCTTTCTAATATGGTATAGGTTATTCCACCGATTGATGCTGGGATGCATCAATATTTATCCTTCCAATCCTCCTAATCACACTACTCAAAGGGTTTTATTAATCTAATGAAGTGGTTGAAGTTCACTTTAAAGAGGTAGTGCTTGAGAAGGAGATTTCAAATATTGATCCAAGATATGGATCTGCCCTTGAAGATTTGTATTATCATTGACAAAGTCATGATATGTCTTCGTATGATTTAGTATATCCAAATGATTAAGCTTCTCCTCAAAAGTGTTGTCAATATTGGAATATTAAAAAAAATACATCTCTAGGAATAATAAATTCTTCTTTTACCTCATCACAAAGATGATATGCCTTGTCTATATGAATATCCCAAGAAGATTCACTTCTAACTCCTTACATCATTCTTGCTTCATTCCTTTGAATCATAGCAAGTGCAACCAAAGACGATGAGATACCTTACCAAAGGAATGTTGCCATATCTATTTCATAAGGATTCTTATTTCTTAATAGCATGATATGGACATAAATTTTTAACATATACTACACATAAAACCACATCAACCATAAAATCAACTTTACATTTTTTAAAGGCATCATTGAGCAAACCAGGTTCAAGATAATCCTATTCATTCTTTCAACCACACCATTTTGTTAATAATTATAAGGAACTATGTTTCGATTTTGAATTCCATGTTCGAAAATATAGCTAAATTTGTTAGAGGTAATAGTCTTTTCGTTATTAGTCATATTCAAAGAGCTAATACCGATTATGCTTCACTTTCAATCCATACATGAAATTTTATGAAAGTTTCAAAAAGCTTGATATTTACTTTTAAACAAGTTCACCCAAAAAATTCTAGTATAATCATCAATAAAACTCATCATATATTAATTTCCATTACTAAAAGGAGGTATAGGGACACACAAACTAGAATGCATCAACCTAGTTTTCTATATATTTTAGGCAGAATCAAGGAAATAGTTTTTTTTTTTAATTCTTTTCATGATACATGAATTTACTTTGGTTTCTTTTAAAGTAGAAACTAGAAACATCATTACTTTTGACTTTAAAAGGTTGTCATAATTAATATTTCCAAATCTAGCATGCCATAGAAGACTAGGTGAAATCCAACTCCATCACGTATGAAAAAATATATGAAATATTATGTAAATGATCGTACATCCCTTTCGCATTCCACAATATTTTGTCCTCCACTCGAGTGATGAAAACAATTTTATTAAATCCTTTCCGTATTTCTACTTTTCCACCAAATATATGAATAGAGTGGTCTTGTTGGAAAATATGAACAATGAAAGACAAATTTCTTCACAAATTTGTAGGTAAAGTACATCATGCAAAATAAAATTATGGGATCATGAAATTTAATCCAAATAGTGTTATGTCCTAAGGACGTAGACTTGATTTATTTTCAAAATGTATTATTCCATCTAGCATTGTCATTTAAGTCTTCAAATAAGTCTCACTAGAAGTTCATTTTGCATGTTGCACTAGTACTAAGTACCTATGCATTTCTCCCGAATAAAATGAAGTGTGAAAAAATCTTTAGTTCCTCTAGTATTGCAATAGGAAACACATAAATTTTATAAATTCATGTGATTTACCTTTAGCTATATTTGATGTTTTAACTTTGTCTTCTTTCCGGTTCATATTGTCTTTGACTCTCTCCCAATGGATTCTACATGTTGACACATCACGTACATATCTATTGTCAGAATTTAGTGAAGGTCATATCACTACAAGAAAACTTCAGGTCGGTAAGGGGTGAAAATGGTCACCATAAGCTCATTGCAGGGTTAAAAGAGCCTGTCACCAAAACCGGACGTCACCAAAGGTGGCGTCATTAAAGTATAGACGTTTGTGGTGACATTCATGTCTGCCACTAATAATGATTTATAGTTGACGATAGTGACCATCACCATTTCATATGAGCAATGGTGATGACAAATAGCATCTATCACCAAAAATTGAATGTCACCAAAGGTGGCGTCACCGAAAGTATGTGTTGTGGTGGACATTCAAGGTCCGTCACAAATATTAATTATAATGATAGATAGTGGACCGTCACCATTTCATATGAATAGCAACATTTTTTTATGATGGACCTTTCAAGGACCCGTTTACCACATATGTATATATATGTCGACGTTCACTGACCGTCACCATAAACTCATTGTTGACATCACGGTCCGTCATTTACACACTTAATAATGACAAACAAGACCCTCACTCATTTCATATCAACAACAACACTTATGGTGACTAATCTTTAATGGTCGTCATTATTAATGTGTATATATGGTGGCATTCGTCGACCATCACCATTTCATATTTTGGTGAGGGTCGAAAAATGTCACCATAAGCTCACTGTGATGGTCAAAAGAGCATCCGTCACCAAAAATTGATCTTCGTCATTCCCTATGAATATCGTGGCACGATGGAATCGAACCACCAACCTCCCCGCTTGTAAAAGGTGTGCTCTTCCATTGAGCTAGCACCCTTTAAAGAATTAGACTTTAAAACTAGCAATTGCCCCTAAAGGTGCAAATATACACCAAATGAATAAGAACCTGAAACCGAAAGAATTCAACGTCCTGCTCATATTTTTATTCTACGACACTCTACAATGTATGATCTTAATCTTTGACATATTTATGCCAAACGTATTTATGCCAAGTGGTTATAATTTAATAGTAAATATTATATTCAGATAAAATAAATGAATAACTCAGAAGGCCTTATGGGCTAATTTTTTAATCCTTACACCAAAATCTCTTTATTCAATTCTATGGAACAACTCGTTCAAAGTTAAAATAAAAAGTAGATTTTAATGGAAAGCCTAAAACCAAATGCAGTAAGAAGTTATAAGTTAACATTTTGGATATAACCTTCCGTTCAATTTATATGACAAGTTATGCCATAACCTTGAAACTGGTTTCTTAGCTAAAAGACTTTCTAAGTCAACAATGACAAAGAAAGATAGTCATGGCAAGCAAAATTCTATTGTTTTTTCTAATGAGGGTATGTAATTCGATAAAGGTTGTATGAGAGTATCAAACTACAACAGCTTCACTAAAACATGGAAATGACAAAATACTTGTTAAGCAACAAAAGTTTAGTTGAATATATATGAAAAGCAACGAGCTAAATGATATAATTAAACTAAACAATCAAAATCACCATCATATACTATCCGGTTTGGTTAGTTCTTCAGACAGTAGAAAGTGAAATTTCATGATCCAAATTCTCCTCATCTTGATTTTGTAATACCATCCTTGAAAAAAATGTACATGGCTGGCCAACAATCAATATTATCGTATTGGTAAGACTTTTGATATAATCTTATCAAACATGTACTATGTAGGAGAATAACAAAGCATAACTACAAATTTGAATAAAAATAACATAACAATATAAAGGAACATGCAATGTAAGGAAAAATTGCCGCCTTTCTGAGAAATATGAACAATCCATGAACCTGTTATTATATATTGATATAGATAACTAAATAGGAACAGATTTATGAAATTCAAGTATCACACAACAATGTTCGAACAAATATCAATATGTAAAATAGTATTTTTTACATTTATATTACCTGTAGAACTTCAGAAAAGTTTCCACGCGTAAATAAAGCGAATAAACATAACAACATGGACTCCTAGAGCAATTGTGTAGGGGATAAAATATGAAGGTAAAGCACTAGAGAAGTATTCAAAGCAAATGATGAAACGCGTATCTAGAAAGAACCGAGAACCCTCCGTCAAGTAAAAACCACACATTTATCATCCCGATCAGTAAACTTGCAAAAAAAGATCTAATAAATTATGAACTATTCCACCAAAAAATGTGTTGAATTTTTCCACTAAAATACGCTTCTTCAAATTAAACACTAACATGACGCTAACTTTGTTAGAGTTAACGTATAGAATATTGAAGTTTAAAAATATGAATACACCCTAATGAATTAGGATTACCTGGCATTAGAGGGCACATGCCAAATTACATTCTCATCTCCAAATGCACCCCTACGTAGTGTCCATCTGACACTTTCAGGACTTTAACCTTTAAAAGGCTTGCTCTCACCACTTCATCATTCAAGATTTATTGTGAGTATGATGGTACAATGTGACTCGCATGTCCCAAACAGCTACGAGCCAACAATGAAAAACCATAATTAAATTAATAATGCCTTACTAATTTAATCTCGAAAAGACGAAAAACATGAATCCAAGAAAGAAAATGATAAGGTTCTCGTTAACCAACTATTATATTTACAAACATATCGTAGAATTTTTATTGGTTGTTTTAATTTAAATCATTTTACTTATTCTCTCAAACATATGAAAATAATTGCTAAAATTACCAAGGTCATATTTCAACATAAATCTTGCAGAAAACTGTTGCAACTATGAAGAAATTATTACAAAATCTTGGCATGTACATCCGATTGCAACTATGAAGATATTATTACGAAACTCGCAAAAAATCGTATCGCAACTATGAAGATATTATTGCAAAATTCTCGTTAAAATCAAATTGCAACTATGAAGATATTGTTCTAAATTTTAAAAATTATAGTAATAGATTCCATCTTCAACATGACTTAACATTTTATATCATATTAGACAAATTTTGAGTCAAAAAGGAACAAGTACAAGGTTCGAGTTAAATACTACACAAGGACAAGGAGATATCATATACAACTTTCGAGTTGAGGTTTATCACTAGAGAACATAGTCTCGAGTCTTAAACTAGTACTTAATGAGGGAATTCTGAAATAAATGGGTACAAAATGAATTCATCCCTCATGAGTCATGGCAACCCGCACAACTCCCGAGGCTTTACAACCACCGCATTTGCACCCATCACACTATGTTTTTAGGTTGAATTATCCACACCCGAGGCTTCGCAAGTTGCATCCATCAGTACTCGCACCCATCACACCACCTTGCTAGGTTAAATTGTCCACATGTACTAATCCATAGAAGATGTAGTTGAATAAACTTTGTTGTGCTAAATTACATAGCGTTTTTGCTCACAATCGACCATAAGTTCTCGTGTGTGATGAGTGCACTAGATATGTATCATGGGAGCCACAAAACCCGCAAACACAATTATCCATGCAAGACAGAATGTAGGAGGATGTAATCCGGCAAGAACAAAAAGCCGGGACAAATTCTCCCTTGCAATGAAATCTGTGAGCGTGACCTCATGAACAGAGCCATTCTTATCAAAATATTCTAAGAGAAACATGTTTTAAAGCTAAATGGATACAATTCATTAACCACCCTCGCCATCCTACCATGTCATATCACCTTGAGCACCTCGCAACACAATGACTCCTTTGGTAGAAAAAGCCAAATAGCTAAATAAGTTTTCTCAAAAAATAAAAAAAACATCTCGATATGGGAAGAATACACCAATGCCCAACAAAGCTTGGGACTAGCAACATGCCAACGAGGAGTTTCACACCTTGGTCAAGATTTTTTTCTCATAGTTTCTACCCATGGGGGATAGGAAGGGATTGAAATTATGGCATTGGAGGTGATGAACCATGTGCATATATTGTCGTCATGGACATGATCACTCTTCGTGAGACAATTGCTGGATCGCAAAAAATGTATATATTCCCGGAATATGATCCAACTATGAATATGGAAGTGTTTAACTATCTTATTAAGGACATTGTATTTGTGAAAATCTGGAATTCAAATCTTTAAAATAACATAATTTATGTGAGTGACAAGGTATGCAAGGGAGTGGTCAACCGGAAGTCAAATCTAAAATAATACAATTCCAATATAACTTAGGGTTTGATGGTGGATCCACCAAAGATACTCGACATTGGAGGTTTTTCTCATGGTTATTTGTGATTGTTGGAGAATTTTGGTGCAGCTAGGTTTCTCTTGGTTTTCCCTATCTGTGGTTTTCGAAAGCATGAGAATTACACATAGTTGTGATTGTGTTAATGGTTTCTATTTATTCTTTATATATATGAATTTTTCGAGTGAATGTTCCAACAAATCCTAACACCTTAAGACAAAAACACATAAAGTAAAAAATACAATGTGTGTGTGTGTGTGAGAGAGAGAGAGAGAGAGAGAGTAGCACTTCTCTTACATCCCTAACCCAAGTATGAAAAGGAATATGCACAAGTGCATGATCAACTATAATAACAACTCACTCTTTCCTCTATTTATATGAGAGGTAAAGGGCTTTACAATAACAAGTGGACTTATTCCACTACAAGAAAACTTGAAAGACACATTTAGGTCCACCCATGCGAAGTACCTACTCTATGTGACATGTGTTAGCATCAAAGGTGACAAAGTGATTAACAAGCAAGCCCTCCATGGCATGAGCACTACTCCCCAAGGTCCAACAATCCTCCAAAGGTGTTAAGCTCCAACATATCTCCTAGGTCATGTGTCTCCTTAAGGACAATGCATATCCAAGGTAACGTGTCACCTAAGGGACTTCACACCTACATATTCACTCCCTCAAGCCAAGAGTTCACATGTCAAGGGATTTTGTGTGCTCATGTTGATTTTGGGATGTTTATCATGGTGAAATACCCAACTCTACTTCAAGCACACAACCTCCCTTCATGCATCATCAACATGAAGTCACCAAGCTCCATACTAATCCAAAACTTCAAGGAAGAATGTCTTTCAAACATCCAAACAAGGTCTACAAAGAACGGTGTTCACCTCCAATGTCCAAGTCCATCAATGTAAAATTCATGCTATTATTATTTGAAGAATATTTATATTTTATCCAACATGATGACCCACTATGTGCACTATTTGTAGGGAATCTTCTAGATTTTTCTCGCTTCAACGTGTTGATCCACTATGTGTATCAGTCAACAACTCTATTTATTCAAGGAACTCTTCTAAAGTTCTTTTCAAGTTTCATTTCTCTTCCCGTCATCAATAAAATTGGAGCAACTAACTAAGATTCCATTAATCGTGGTCCATCCAAACTTGTTTCCTAAACAAGTGCCTATTGCTTAAAGAAAGTAGGAAACCACTGTGAACATGACTATAGACACATGGTTTCGTAGTTATAATCCGACAATGTTATTGGAAAATATCATAGATTTGTTTCATAAAAGAGAACCTAGTCCCAAACAACAGAAATGTTCGTGGAGAATGGCTTGTTTCACTATCGTTGAGCTTGGACTGTAACACTAATGTGTTTTTGAGCCAATAAATTTCGGAGAAAAATGGTGATGGTTTCTCTCTAAAACATATGCAGATAAAGATACAAGATTCGAGTGGGAGGAATTAAGTATTTTCATGACTACCGCTCCACTTGTGAACGTTTCGTTTTTGGTCTCCGCTTTATTTTTTTAATTTCGCATCTAGTTCCTCGAATTTTTGGATTTCAAATTTCAATTATAATAGTAGACTTCCGGGTTGGCTCACATCATTAGTATTAGAACTCAATTAATAGCAGATTCATATCGGTTTTTCGCTAATTCCGCATTAGTTACTTATGCTCACCAATATGTTTATCTTTCAAGGAATCCTTGCAAGGAAGATAAAGCAAAGCACAAGTTTTATATATCATTACCAACATACATCAACTCGATATATTGTCACCGAGAGAGAAAGAGAGTAGCACCGTCTTCTTACATCCCAAGCCCAAGCTTGAAAGGAATATGTACAAGTGCATGAACAACTATAATAACAACTCACTCTTCCTCTTTTTAGCAAGAGGTAAAGGGGCTTTAGTGGACCTAGTCCACAAGAAAACTTGCAATACACAAGTAGGTCCACCCATGTGAAGTACCTCACTTACGTGACATGTGTTAGCATCAAAGGTGACAAAGTTGATTAAAAAGCAAGCCCTCCATGGCATGAGCACCGCTCCTCAAGGTCCAACAATCCTCCAAAGGTCCTAAGCTCCAATGCACCTCCAAGGTCATGTGTCTCCTTGAGGACAATGCATATCCAAGGTAATGTGTCACCTTAAGGACTCCCACACCTACAGATCCACTCCCTCAACCCAAGATTTCACATGTCATGAGATTTTGTGTGCTCATGCTGATTTTGGAATGTTTTTTTCATGGTGAAATACCCAACTCTACTCCAAACACACAAACTCCCTTCATGCATCAACAACATGAAGTCACCAAGCTCCATACTAATCCAACACTTCGAGGAAGAATGTATTTCAAACATCCAAATAAGGTCTAGCAAAGAAATCCGTAAACCACCTCCAATGTCCAAGTCCATCAATGTAACAATGCTAAGGTTGTCAAGAATATTCATATTTTATCCAACATGATGACCTAACCGAATATTCATATCAATGTC
This sequence comes from Pinus albicaulis, assembly GCA_034641835.2. NCBI lineage: Eukaryota > Viridiplantae > Streptophyta > Pinopsida > Pinales > Pinaceae > Pinus > Pinus albicaulis. The sequence goes on along the minus strand of JAXQQM020058088.1, from coordinate 34,828 downwards.
GCTCAACCGAATAAACTGTGATAACATGTTTGATCTACCTAACTACATGACCTATATATATATCGTTCGCCCGTAATTGTTCCTTCTACCCCCTCCCCTGCCTATGCCTTTGCTTTTTAACCTACTCGGTATCGATCCGAAGATGGTTCAATTAGTGCAAATGGTCTCCGTTTTTCCACCTCACCTCTCCGGGGTTTTGGCTTTCCTTGCTACCGATGCCGGTGACAAAGCTAAACCCTCCTATTGCTAGGGACTCGCGTAACTAAAGGAGCTTAAACCAATGTTTCCTTCCATTGTGGGTGATACCTTTGTAAAGGGCGCTCCGGCTATCTCCATAAGTAAAGCCTATTAGTATTAGGCACATGGTCTTTCTCCGTAGCTCGCTTCCTCGTGGGATGATCCGCAAGCACGCAAAGGATGTGTGGTACGAACCGAAGTGCACGGATCTCTCTCCTCGTCCCATGCCTAGTTAAACTCGTTGGGTAAACTCGCTATGCAATTGGTGCCGGGCGACGCGTCGTAAAGAGCTCGCAGTTAAACTCTGGCCGGGTAAGTCGCTTATTACAACAAGTGGAAAGGACAAGGCCGATAGAGCCTCGTTAGTTGATCTCGTCTTCGGACTTCACAATACCCTCCACCTACACATTTATTCCCGATATCCGGAGATGGAGATTTTTCTAGGGTTTTACATCAGTTGCGGGATGAAGAACTACAATATTTTAGTTGCAAATGTAGTGAGAAAATTCTTCAACCGCACTTTGCAATGCCGCAAGAATTATGTGGCAAAGGAATTCACTTATTAGAGGAAGAGGGCTTCGAGGCAAGCAATTCAATCATCCTCCGATGGCTCCGGTTCTCGGCATGGAACCTATTAGTCTCCGTTGGAGATGCCTTTCGAGATAGAGTTTGAAGCCACAGTAATAATACAAAAGACTCGACGTTCAAGGATTTGAAACTCGAATCTAATCAAGAATCAGTTTGTAGGCCTCGTCAAATTCCTAAAATAGTGATGGCAATGGTAGAAAATATCTTCGTATTCATATCCAAAGGGTATCAACATTGCAGAATCGTTAAATTTTAAATCGTAAGAAATGATATTGAAGTCGACAAAGATTTTTTGGGTACAAAAAATTCTCACGTTTTTTTTCTTGCAATGCCAAACATTTTAAAATTGGACTAGTGTATTTCAATCCTGATGGTAAAACTTGGATATATTATGCATATCCAAAATTCACAAAGACTTCCAAACCAAACAAAGTTCTTGCACTAATCGAGTCACCGATGGACTCAAAGAGAATATAAAGAGATGAACAGGTGGAGGCTACAGGGAAATCCTCAAGTTCATTTCCTAAATTTAAATCGAGAATTATGTTATTGTGAAGAATCATCCCATTTTGCATGTAGGAGAAAGTGACAAATGCAACACAATGTAGGACAAATCATGGACATTCCAGACCAAACATCCATATGAGAAACTAATGCACTTGATTTGGGCATTAGGAAGACATGTAGCTCTTTCCAACATCTAAACTATCACAAATAAATCAATCGAAGTTATAGATAAATCCAAAGAAAATTTCGAGTCAACTTATACGAAGAAAACCATCAAATTGGTTCTATGTTCGGTAGTTATAGCAATTGATCTAACTATGTTGTTGCATTGAAATCAAAACCTATGAAAGAAATACATATCAGCAAAAAGGAGTAAGAATTTTATTGTATATGTATTCAAAGAATTTCAATGCATCACTACGGATTCCTCTAATCCTTAAGCTCTATTATTATGATTACAAAGAATCGAATGCTATATGATGCTATATTTAAGGATCTAAACTCATGTATACAAATGATGAATGTATAATGTTTTTGAAGTGTATTTTTCATCAAATGAGGAAAGCCCTTGAAGCTCTTCAATAATATGGTTGGACATAATCATATTTATCAATAATACGTTGTTCAAACGAATATCCGGCTTCATTATGATACGTTGTAGGATCAATTCACCGTGATCTAATTGTGAGAAAACCCTTGATTTTATAACTTAAATGATAAACCCCTATTTCCCAAATAGATTTATTCCCTAGAGTGACGATTCTATCCGACTTGGGCCTTGTCATGACTAGGCCACAATGGCATCTAGCCTAACAGTGTTTTAAACCAAACAACACCTACACCGGCCTATCGACACACATGAATATGCACAAGACACACATGAATGCTTACTTACCCTTAAGTTGTCCTTCTTCTTTTGTAGATCTAATACATCAACAAGGCGGTATTCATGCATAATCCAATTAGTCTTGTTTCCTTTAGGTGCTTTTCCGACATAGAAAAACCGTAGCCTTCGATTCCAACACGCCTATTGCTACCCTTAGCAGCGTTGATGGGTTTATCCGCACCTATGGCTTTCCAAAGATCCTAAGCGTAGCCCCGTTGGGGCGAGAACCATTTCCGGATACTTCCTATCCTCGGGAGTGAAGAAATACCACTCCTTTTCTCCAAATAGTGCCTTTTCTCGCAAGAATTGGAACCGTGTATCGTACCTTGAGAGCAAATACAATTTATAATAACTAAAAGAAAATAGGAATGAAAACAAGCATTTTGCATTGGCAAGAACATGACATGGGCATAAATATGAAAGAACACTATAAAAATATGACGAAGAAACCCCCGTCCATATGTCACTCCATACCCACAAATAAAAATGAGATGATTCATTTTGAGATTTAAGGTTTCCCATATCAAGCAAAGAGACATATCCAGTATTAGTCCTAAGACATGGAAGGGCATTCATTTGCGTATTTGGGACATTAAAGAATTCATTTTTGAGAGGTATATAAAACTCGCACACATTTATGTAATGCCCATCTTACACCGGCAAAACCCCAAATTTAACATAATAGGCCCTTACAGGCAAGGTAACCTAAAAAAGGCATGTTCAACAAGAACCAAACTCAACCAAAAGTTCTATGTTTAAAAAGGAACAACATCAAGATCAATGTAAAATAACTCCCTCAATGACAAACTCTAATCCCCATGGAAAGCAATGAATTTACAAGGCAAAATCCTATCAAGCCTCGGAATTAGTAGTGGATTGAAACAAGGGTCCTAGCTTGAGCCGACTAGTCACATCCAAACCTTAATGGAACAAGAATTGGGAAAACTACATAACCAATATACGCTTAAACAGAAGGAACATCCACCACTCCACCGTCCTATATATAAGGATATAAGCTTGGAATAACGAGCTTTCTACCCTCCACTTTTAGTCCCTTGATCTTTCTACCCACTTGGATCCCATTATGGAAGTGTATTTATAGCAAGTGAAAGCGTGGCTTTAAACAAAATGGATTGAAGATTTTAATTGATCATTCAGATCTTCAAAGCTATGGAAAGAACAAGGATGCCTAATAAGCATATAGAGCTTCGTAAGGTCAAATTATAAAAGAAAAAAGCCGCAAGTAACAAGATCAATAGCGAATGCTCTCAAACGACACCATCTACAAATTAGAACCTTCTATAACAGAGGAAATTCAAATAAACAACAAAACCCAATGAGAAACACAAAAGCTCAATAAACACAAAGTCCAATCACAAATGAATCACCCTTCTATTATTTTAGCCGACAGAGCCCAATATGTTACATTCTATTCTCCGCATTCTTCTTATATGAAACTAATGCACTTGATTTGGGCATTAGGGAGCTATCTAGACCCAAAATAAAAATTATGAAGGGATAAATAGAAGATAATTCTAAGCTCGTTTTATTAATTTCTTTATACCAAAGAGCAAAATCAAAATGGGGATACTATTTCCATAGACATTTCCCTTTCATGAAAGCTATAAAAAAATAGATCATTAAGACAAGCTTCCTAGGAAATCCTTCAAATTCAGCCAGATACTCCCGAATCCGTGAGCTACTTCTCTTTCGAATACCCTTCAAACAATACACCAAGCACAAGAGAGGCCCAAGGCAAATTCTTTCATTGATAAATACTAGAGTTTCTACTTCATGGTACTCCAAGGTCTGTGAAATATTGTACCAACCAAGAAGCTGACCAGAAAACAACCTGGGTAAGCTGTCAAGGAGGATAAACTTTGATGACATTGAAAAGATACATCTTTATTCATTAGAAGTTACATGGCTGCCACTCAAGATTGCACAGGAATCACAATACCAATAGCTACAACTTTTGCAAAACTATGAAAATTTCGGCAGATCATTTTGGACTTGGTATGAAAATGTGCAACAAGGTCTGTTATAAATTATAATGTGGCTAAGAGGATTAAAAAAGGTGCAACAGGGTTCAATAGCATATTTTTGTAGACCTTTTAATATTATGCCTCCTAAAGTTGAGTCTATTAAGTGTTAATTATTATTTTACTTGTTGGATAATTAGACATGGGTAAGTCACCTGCAGCTTCCTCACATTTCTATACATGTGTTAATAGAGATAGAGGGAAGCTTTTGTAATCATTCAATCTTTAAAAGACTTGGCATGAGTTAATTTGGGGAATTGAAGCTAGTATGAACCCCCCTCTTCTCAAACCGGAGAAAAAATCATGGAGGTCAAGGGCAATGGTAAGAAGAGAAAGATGGATGAGGAAGCCAATGGCACCACTCTGCAACTCTCGAAAGACGATCTGCACTCACTGTTGGAGCCACTGAGCAAAAACCAGTTGATCTCTTTGATGGTCAATGCAGGTTCTTCATACCCTGCAATTGCAGAAGAGATTAAAGATGTTGCAAGCAAGGACCCTGCTCATCGTAAGCTGTTTGTGCATGGATTGGCTTGGGAGACTTCTTCAGAGACCCTATGTGATGCATTTGAACAGTATGGGGAGATTGAAGAAGGTGATGCTATTATGGATAAGACATCAGGAAAGTCACGAGGATTTGGCTTTGTCATATTTAAGCATATGGATTCTGCTCAAAGGGCATTGAAAGAGCCTAGCAAGACTATTGATGGGAGGATTACTGTAAGCAATCTGGTAGTGGTAAGCACAGGTCCTGGTCAAATTACAGATCAGGCTCAAAGGAAACTTTACATTGGTGGTCTTTCGTATGACACGGCGAATGATAATCTTTTAGAAGTTTTTTCCAAATATGGAGAGATAGAAGAAGGTTCGGTTGCATATGATAAGAATAACAACAACTCCAGGGGATTTTCATTTGTGACTTTCAAGACTGTGGAGGCTACAAAGCAGGCTCTTAAAGAACCAAACAAAACCATTGATGGAAGGAATGTTACTGTGAAACTTGCAGCTGATGGCTAGAAGGAGAAGCTATCATCACAACCTGCAGTATCTCCACAAATGCAGTCAATTACACAGATGCAGACAACTTATGGAACATACTATCCAAGCCTGAACTCATATCATAGGCCAAGGCCATAGGTACCAACGTCTGCACCACCACCAATTGGTTACTCGGCATATCCGTCGGGCCTTACAGCATATGGATCTCAGCCTCCTCCATATGCAACACAACCTACATACGGAGGAATTTCATCTGCTTCTCAATATGGTGTTCTAAGCTCCACAACACCATACAGCTCAAACCAGTATGCAAAATATGCAACATCACTCCAAGATCCATGACTGGTTCCATCAGGATTGCATACAATAGGTGTTGGAGCAGGTCCCAGTCCAGGCTACCCATACTATGCTTCCTCTGGAACTGGCTTTTGATCAATCAATTTTTTTATTGAGAAATATGTTCAACAAATCAATGGCAGTTAGTTTGGGATTCTACATGCATTAAAAATTTAACTGGACTGTGAAGCTATACTATTGGAGTCCACTTGATAGCAGTCTACTCAGTATTTTAAATGTCCATTGGGTTGTTGCGACTTTTGATGAATGTCAAGAAAACCAAAGTTGCACACTGTTTGAGCTCAATTTTCTAAAATTATGTTTCAGTAAGAAGAAATTCGTTATCATATATGTTATCAGTGGAGTTTTCCAACCAATGTACTCTCACTGAGCACTTTTGCTTTTATTTTAATTTAAGTTGGTGGCATGCTATTATCTGAAAAAATGAACCCCACCTCCCCCTTTTGCAGAGAGGTATACCTTACCAACTATGTGAATATGGGGGTATACGTGGCCATGGACAATTCATAGGCATTCAATATTCATTTAAAATGTTTTCCAGCTCAGTTTGATGTGGGAGCAAAATCCTGCATGATAGTGCCATGACTCACCAAACTAAAGTCTAGGGCTCGCTCACAGTCTGAGTTTAGAAGGTACAAAGTTCAAACCAGTCAAGTGACATGTGTCATCATCAAAGGTGACAGTTATTAACAATCAAGCCCTCCATGGCATGAAAACTGCTCCCCAAGGTCCAACAATCCTCCAAAGGCCCTAAGCTCCAATGCATCTCCAAGGTCATGTGTCTCCTTATTACTACTGTGCTTTCTATCTATTATTTTCAGTGCCAAAATGTCCACTTGCATTAAAAACTGCATGCCATGTACATAAACAGAAAACCTGATGGATGATAAGGAAAAGGGGATATCCTATATGCCATGGAACATCATATTCCATACTTAGAATGCACCCCAAGGTGTAAAAATTGCATTCCAAGTGGAAAATTTGCATTTCTCAGGTTAAAATTTGTGTTACAACTTACAACCTGACCTGATTGCACACAGCCTCTTGCAGATGTACCTATGGAAAAGTCATAAAATACAGTGCTACAGTACTTCTCCCTATGCATCTTCCTACACTTTCATAATTCTAATTTACAAATTCAAGTGAGAGTACTAAGTCTACCAAAACAGTTTCACTGATTTACCTGTCTCTTGCTAAGTGCAAGTAGTCTTTAATAGCATGCATGTCCAGTGCTCAGTAAAGATCAAAATTTTGATTTTCAAATTTATGTGCTGTTATTATAACATTATTGATATTTTTACATTGTTATAGTTTCACTTCCAATCCAGGAAGCCACTACTGTGCAAAAATATTGTGAAACTGCCAAATTTCACAACATGACAAATCAAGCTATGGTTCCTTCAGAATTTTATATGCCAGAACATAGAGCACATATGGTGAAATATAGAGGTTTATAGCTAGAATATATTATGGTCTACAACCCTACACAATCAAATTCCCAAGAACAATCTCCAAGTGATAGTTATTAAGCATCAACCATGCAATTTGTTTGGTCTCTAGAAACACACGCAACCTTCAAATAAATTGCATACCCTGTTCTCATTATAAATCACAATGCCAATTCTTGAAGTCTATGGTCTGTTCAAGCAACCAAACACAAACAAAAGAGGAATCTTTACATGGAATGAAAGGTCTTTGCAACCATGGCATTACCTCAACAACAAAGCGATCCCAGATCTTGTCACTATGAGCTTCCATGACTCCCTTTAAAATCATAAACCCCAAGCCTCAAATGATGTCATCCATTTCAAGGAAGAGCCCCCGCTTCTCACATAGCATCTACAAAATTGGTAAAAACCAACAGAAGATAGCATGACGACTTTAAACCATGTCTCAAAATAACAAAATTGAATTATTGAGTGCATATAAAAACCCTGTTAATCTAACAATTTAACTGACCTCTATAAGCGATTCTTGGGGCTAACTCATGTTCTCCACTATGATAAGGCACCCCATAGTTTGACGACCCAATTCCACTGACCAGCTTGCACCACTTTCCAGGTTACCTTTTTAAAGAAAGTCACCATCCTTATCAAGCACCTACATAGTTTCCAAGGAAATAAACAATTATACTTGAATGGCAAGTTTACAGTCATATTTTTTTTTAACTGTTGGAAGAAGAAATTTATCAGTTGGAGAAAAACAATCACTGCACATATGGACAATACATAAATAAGCACAAGAAGATCTGAATTACAATTTTAAATCCCCAGTGTATCAGAATGTCAATGTAATATTTTAAAGCACCAGTAAACACCAAGAATGGAGATGGAATACCAGTTAGTATTATCTCAAGGACTAGGAGGAAAATGCAGAATTATTAGCTTATATAGTCTCTTAAAGCTAGAACCTTTAGGAAATAAAACAATAAATATTAATATTAAAGGTAGATATTATCCTACAACATTGTTGGCAAAGAAACTGAGATGTGAGAATGGCACTTACGTTTTTGTAAATGTTCATCCTGGTTTTTGCTGACCTGTATGGAGGAAAATGTAGAATGATTAGCTTAACTGTGCTTAAGCTAAGGAATCCTCCAATTGACCGTCCAGTAATATTCTCAGATTCTTTATGCTCCTTTTTCTCCATAGTTTGTTTTGCAACCCACAACTGAATAGTTCGTTTTGAAACCAACAGTCGCTGAAGAAGGCTAAAAAATGGCATGTGCCCAAGAAATTTGTATTTTTTGGGTTCTTTTAAATGAGTAATTTCTAGGGCTATGATCCAATAATAATATAGAAAATTCTCATTTCAATCTTAAAAAATATAAAAATTGCAAAAACTTCGCACATATCAAATTTTTATGTGTTCAATTTTTTGTATGGACAAGATTAATGGTGCAATCCGAAAACAATAGTCACTGTCATTGGCAGGGACTAAAAATATATCTACTAAATGGGCCTAAAACATTTTATAGATAAGAAACAAAGGAATCTCTCTTCATAACCAAATATCAATTTTGGAGTTCTCAAAACAAAAGGTTTAAAAACTTACAGAAAAATTCCAAGAGAATTCTCCAACCCTGTGAAATTTACCTTCTTCATCTTTATCATGAAGGAAATGGGGCTCTGTGATGTGCAATGCCAACTTTGTATTTAGTTCTAGAAAGAAATATACCATATAATGGAACGAATTTTTTTAATGTACTTAGTTATAAAAATCTAGATCATAAATGTATACAATGGCTTTCATATTTATTCGTTTGCAGTGGCTTTCAGATTTATTCGTTTGTTGTGTCATGATTTTGTTCGGACAATTAGGGTGCGAGAAACCAACAACGATTAATATAGCCATGTTAGGAAACAATTGGGAGGATTGTAGCATTTTTCTCACCTACTCTGCTCGAGCACAACTAGATTTCACTGAAATGGCTTAAGGGAAAATTGGGAGGATTGTAGCACTGTGCTGACCTACTCTGCTTGTGCACTAGTATGAGAAAATTTTTCTGTCAGAGTTGGGCACATCCCTGAAAAAAGGCATAGGTTCATAGTTGTTACTGAAATATTTCAAGCTTCCATTACTCCTAACAGAAGCAAGGGGAAATTTATTCCCATAAATGTAAAGGACGACATTAGAAGAAATCCCCCCTCATAAATGAGTGCACAGATCTGTCTCTAAATTTTCTCTTGGTTCCTTCAGGAATTTATTGAAAAGATTGGACTTAATCCAGTTGAAGTTCGCGATATTAAATTTATCAGTATCAAATATAAATCTGTAAAAAAAATTGTGGATTGCCTTACAAATGAAGGGCCTCTACACCATGAATTTTCCATAAATACGGTGCAAAATTGTTTTCAGACATTCTCTCTCTTGGGTCCTCAGAATCAAAGAGATCCATTAACCTCAGAACAAATGAATGATCAATATATCTCTTGGCCCCTTTTGCATCAGTCTTAGGAGATGCTACGAACCTGAGGAGGAAATCATAGACCAACTGCAGATGTGAACAGGCAGGCTCCAAGGCTGTCACCTCCTCTTCTTGATCAAGGCACTCAATAGAAGTTGGTGCTGGTGTAGGTCTTGATGTCAGAGTCCTAAAAAAATTGGCAGAAACCATCTTAGAAATATCCTCCATTGTTGTTTCATTGAGCCTGCAACTACCTGAAATGATGAAATCCACAAGGTCTAGCAAGTTTTGGTGTTTAATTTCCTTCTCTCTAATTTTTGTAGGGGTCTGTGAAATAAAAAACAACAGAACATAGGCTCAAATGTTTTATGAGAAAATTTTCTGTGTCAGAGCTGGTTACATCCCTTAAAAATGGAAAAGGTTCATAGTTGTTACCGAAAGATTTTGAGCTTCCATTACTCAAAACAGAAGCAAGGGGAAATTTATTCCCCCAATTGTAAAGGACAGAATTCGAAGAAGTCCCCACTCCTACATCACTACTATTATTGTGGTGGTCATATTTAGACTATTTTCCAGGAAGTCTGCCTAGTATTTTCTTTGTCATAACTATTATTCCTTTAAGCTAAGAAATATCTGGACCTGCACAATGTCGGCATTCCCTTTCGCATTTATGTTTTCCAGTTAGTTTTTCCCATAATTTAGCCATAAATCTAAGAGAATTTTTGGAATGATAGAGGTTCCTGTAGGTCACGGAACATATGAATGGGAGAGTATAAGTTTTCTAGTGTGACTCTTTTATAGATATCCGATGCTCTTTTTTTCTCCTTTGTATCAGACTACAGATTATATTTCTCCATCCTTTTTTGAATAGTTTGTCAGATATTTGACTTTTTATGTAAATATTTAGGTCACGAAGGTCAGCTGTTGAATTTTATTTACTGCCAGATTGAACTTATTATGAACAGATCGGTATATATATCAGTTCTCCTTCCAGGTTGTGCAGACAGAACAGTTTTGATGTTTGGTCTCAAAGTGGTTTTTGTCACAGACAGATTATTTTGGAGGTTGTACTACTCATGGCTTTGGCCATTGAAAAATGGTTTTTTGCTTGCACTAAACTAGCAATGGACCTAAAACGTATAGATTCACTATTTATAACCCCGATTAATGTAAACAAGATGGAATTTTCATGCGAATGATTAGCTTACTCGTGATATAAGCGATGGCCAAAGAAGAAACCCCGGCCACCGAAAAAGAGACCTTGATCCTCGCTCTCTGTTTTTCCAGGGCAAAGTCCAGCAAAATTATCCTCATAAATAAACCCAAGTAAGAATATAAACCCCGATGAGATCCCTTCAATAATATATTTCCCATTCACTCTTCCAGAGAGGAAGACCACCATTTTTATGTTCCTGTGACAGGATCCTGCGCGTTGTCAAAGCCTGGTGGCTCGACGATGACATCGTAGATGAAGCCAGAGACCACGAGGAAATAGGTGGCCAAGACGAGGGAGAATACAGTCATGGCTGAGTGCAGTGAAAAGGAGGGCACCTTTAGGTGCATGCGGAGTACTCTGAGAGAACTGTAATGAAGATTCGAGATGAGAAGCAAGGGATCCATTGAAGATGACGAGATAGGTCTTCGCTTGATGATGTCGAGCTCTGGTGATGAACATTCACAAACTACCAACCGAAGAAGTTTCACTTTACCATTTATTGCCTCGAACCCCTTAATAAAGAAGAATTGTGGGACTTTACCAGAAGTTTTTGTGTAAATAGCTAGCTTCAATGTGCGGTGGCAGAGAGAGCTCTTATGTGGGATGGTACAACATATTAGCATTAGAAATCGTAGGAATATTATTGAGTTTACCCATCAACAACCCTCACGAATCTATCTTTCCCCTCTTTTTATTTTCCATGTTACCCGATTTGACTGACTGACATCTAAATAGGAAGCTCATGCCAAAGCTGGCTGAACCTTGGATGAGTAGCCAGTGTTTTTGGGTGCATTATAGCGACAGAACCCTGAGTAGTTTCCACACCAGTCTCTTGCGAGTAGAGGAACATCTGTCAACATTTTTCCAGGGACGGGGTTTTTCTTAGGGATGAACTTCAAATTCCCAAATTGAGATGAAGATTTAAGCCTGAGCAATTTGTGTTTTCCCTCGGCCACTTGGGTTTTTGATGTGACCTGGAGGTATTAGTTACCATAGCCTTTTAGGTTGGGTTAGCCCAAAATGATGTTGGCCAGATAATGAATCCATAAAACATATAGACAAATTCATCATTCCAATAATGTAAAACTGAATTTAATTACATTTTGATTAAAAATTATGGAAGAAAATGCATTTCATTATCGGAAATAAATATATCCTATACAAATTGAAAAATTTCTATCTTGATAGAAGTATGAGATACTTTCCATTCACTTAGTAGGTTTTAGGTTGTTTTTTTATTTAATTTGGAGACTCTCAAAACTAATGTTTTGGTGAAAATTTTATTGGAATTTTGTTCATATTATCACTTCCAACTAGAATTTTGGAGAAATCAATTGCCACTATGACTTTCACTTAATTTTAGATAAACTAATATCATTTTATTTCCACTAGAATTTTGGAGAAATCAATTGCCACTACGACTTTCACTTAATTTTAGATAAACTAATATCATTTTATTTCCACTAATATTATTGAGCATTGTTCATTTAAAATAAATGTTTTTGTGTACCTAAATAAGCATCCAAGGGTTTAGTTTCCATGGTAGTAGTTCAAGCTTACATACATGTTAGCTAACACTAATAATATTATCTTGTAACAAGTTTATAAATTTATTCAATTGATCTCATTTTTATGTTAATAACTCAATCACCTAAATATTAGTGGTGAGATTGAAAATGGGGTTGTTCTATAATGTTCATGAAACATGAGCCTAATATATATTCCACGTGGCTTTATTTTAACCTTATCTTGATGTTTATTTGAATAAACTATTTTGTCAACGTCTCTCTATGGTGAACCCTATGAAAGTTGATGGTAAGGCCATAGAGAGTCTTTTTTGTATAATCACTAATGATGGGGGGTATACTTGTAAGAAAAATATTAATATACTTGAGAGTTTAGAACTCATGGTGCTCCCACTGTAGATGAGTTAGAATCCTAAAACGTGTGTTCTAGTTTTTTCCCTAGCCAAATCTAGATGGCCCTGGGTAACGTCTTTGTGTTGCTAGTGACCCTTGTTGGTATTATATGGAATGCAATCTTATTAGGAAAACATCTTCCATAGGCCACAAAGTTTCATTCTTCTTTGATTGTTGTTCATGTTGAAGTGTTTTTCTTTTTGTGAAAGAAATGCAATGAAATCTTATTTTATGTTAAAGAGCCTTCATAAAATTTCTCATGGTATGATAGCACACTAATTTCTATGAACCTACCCTTGTAGATTATAATTCAAGTGCAAAGGATTTAGATAAAAGGGGGCTATTTATAGCAACTACTAGAATTATAGGGTGTTTCCCCTTGCAACATGAGTAAGGAGACCCTTGGCCCTTTCACCACCTAGTCTTAATGTGGTGATAATAGGTCGTGCCACATGGTCAATGGGAATATTTGTTAAAGGAAGGGACACAAACACAACTAGCCTCCTTCTTTAGTGAATAACAACAAATTCTTGAGTATTGTGTCGAGCATTTTTTTAGGCATTGAAGACTCCTAAGCCATGATCCTTTGGTTACTATTGGAGTCTATTCAAAGGGGTAAGGCACATAATTGAGTTGGCATGTTAGTGTAAGACATAAATCCAATAGCTAGGTTACAGGGTGTGCCAATGTATGCTAGGAAGTGTTAGGGAGACAAAAGGGAGAACTAGGTCAAATTAATGCATGGAAATGAATGAATAACAGTTTGTGACAGGAAGTGTCAGTGAGTTCCAGGTGTGTTAAGGAGGGAGTGAAAAGGTATGTTAGGCAGTGCTAAGGCATGCTAGAGTCCAGGGAAACATGCCAAGATGTGTCAGGTGTCAGGGTGTCATGTCAATGCATGCCAGGGAGTGTTTGGGAGTGTTAGGGAAACACAAGGGAGCACTAGTTTCAAATGCATGGAAATGAATGAATAAGAATGTGTGACAGGGAGTGTCGGTGAGTTTTAGGTGTGCTAAGGAGGGAGTGACAAGGTATGCTAGGTAGTTCCAAGGAATGCTAGAATTCCAGGGCAGTATGCCAAGATGTGCCAAGTGCTAGGGTGTGTCAATGCATGCCAGGGAGTGTTAGTGAGTGCCATGGAAACACAAGGGAGAAATAGTTCAAAATGTGTGGAAATGAACGAATAAGAGTGTGTGATTGGGAATATCTGTGAGTTGCAGGTGTGCTAAGGTCAACAACAGTTAGGGTCTTCGATCAGTTGTTCACAACTCTGCTTGTGAACATCTCTTTGGTCTGCCCACTTTTTCCATACTACTGCTCCATGATGACAAGTATAGGGTTATGGAGTTTTCCCTTCTTCTCACTGAATCAATCCTCTGCAATACAGTGAACTAGGTATAGTTGGTTGGCCCACTTGACTTCTACTTTAGTCCTTCAAAGTTTGCACATCGTTATATGCAATACACCTTCCCTTCTACCAATCTTGTTTTCCTTCACAAGTATGGAACGTATGGCTCTTCTTTGACAGTCACCTAACAACCCTCCAACTATACTTAGACTTCCATCAATTTTCCCAACCACAATCAATCCTTTTATTGATCTAGGGCCCACGACACTGCCCTCATTTAGGGCTCTTCGAATTTTCCACCTAACAATTATCTGATTCCTCCCAAAATCATTGTTCTTGTGTACCAATTTCTTTGTTGTCCATTCTATGAATAGATCTGAACTACTCCTCTTATCTTCCTTCTAACAATTTGTAGATGACTGAACTTGGGTCACAAATAATCCACTAATTATCCATTGAATAATTTTTATATGTTGCTTCATATCTCTGTCCAAAACTATATGGACAGTCCACTGAAATAAATTCATCTTCATGTCAATCCATTCTTCATATGCCACATTTCTTCTGCTCAGGTTCCACCCTCCTTTGGATCTGTTATCTCCACAAATAGTTCTGCAAACCATATTCCATATTTGTGGTTTATATTGCAGAGATAAACCTCACTCTAAGGGTCACAACCCCTCTTCTTCTACGCATATTTGTCACAGTCTTAAGGGCATACCTTATGGACTAAACATGCTAGGAAACCACCGTAACTAGGGAATTATACTTTTTTCTAATTGTTTTAGAACAAACCCTACCCACCATAGAGCTTGATGTAACTTTGATTCTCACAAGAGACAATATAGGGCTTCAACAACTGAATGGTTGACTCTACAATCAAGTTGAAAATTTAGATAGCTTCATAATAAGTATATGAAACTGCCATATACTTTGCTTCAGTGGAACTGAATGCAATTGTTGCTTGCTTCTTGTTGATTTAATAAAAATGATTTATAAAATGATAATAATGATGTTTAAAATGAGCCTTATGATGGTCTACTTATACACATTGATTGTTCACGAGGTGTAGGGGTATGTTTATAACATCACTGTCATTGAAAGCTTTGTCTTGAAAGCACATTAATTAGAATTTTCTTTAGTTAAGCACATTTTTGTGGTGGAATGAAGTTTATCAGATATTTATTTATACTTAGTAGAGGTTTGACTTTGTTTGTCCTTTGAGTGTTGGTGAAGTTTCTTTGTATTTTTTGCATCATAATCTAAAGTCTTTTGACCCGATTGTTTAACATGAAATCTTTATGCTTATTGGCAATATATTTGAAATACCTGCATGATAAAGAAACTTTGATGGCTAATTAAATTACTAATTAGGTACTACAGAAAGAGGATGATGCTGAGAGGGCTTGCTTGGGTGACTCTGGGAGCAACCCGGAGGTGGTCAGACAAAGCTCTTCTAAGTTACAAACCTGAAGAGAAAAATTGGTGATGTATATGTCATTGCTCAACCTGGGCTGTATGGAAAATCTTGGCAGAGAGTGTTTACCTTTCCGTGTCTTCGCAAAAGCAGGTTGTCTGGTCACAGAATAAGATCACTACATGTAGATGATGGTTTTGTAGTAAGTTCTCATCCTTATCTTCAGAATAGCTAATGGAGAGGATCATGTTTGAATACAAGATATAATTTGATGGATTTGGAGATTTAGAGTTAAAGAAAAAATTGTGGTGATGTTTGGATGGGTGTTAATTTGTAGTGTTTTCCATTTTTTTAATTTTCTTTGTTGTGCTTTCTACCATGCTACCTAGTTGCTTTCCTGTTGCCCTAGCATTTTAACTTTTTCGATGTCTATATCTCTATTTTTTCTTGCCCCATTTGAAATGTCATCCTTATTTGGTAGGTGTTTTCTTCAATATTGTGTGAAAATTTTTCCATCACACAACTTCTGTGGGGTTTGTCTACGCAAATATCTTGTAAGGCCCATTCATCAAGGTATTTGATGAAATGAAATGATTATCGATGATCACCAACTAATGGTACCTACAGAGATTTACTCTAACAATTATACATTTTTCCTGTGCCAACAATTATACAACATTTTAACCTCATGAACTAGTCTCCTCTATTCTCTTAGCTAATGCTATAAGCACTTATTGCTATTGTCAAAGCTTTTACTCTCTAGTCCCATTGAGCTATTTCATCTATTTGTGGACATTGATCTATTTTCATTTCATTTCTTCAATTTTTCTAACTGTTATGTGTTACCTTTGGCCAATGCCTTCTTTCTTACCTATGCTTTTTATGCTTAAGTATTCCAGCCAGCCAGAGAAGCAGGGGCAGTAGGCGCCACGCAGTCTAGCCAGAGCCCAGCGAGGGCAGCGCAGAGGTAGCAGGAGCCATGCAGGCCCAGTCAGGGCAGCGCGGGGGCAGTGTAAGTCCTTCAGGTGTGATGCAGGCCCTTACTGAGCAGTGCAAGGGCTGACGCAAGCCAATCAGGCTGATGTAGAGGGATTCAGAGCAACGTATTACTACCATTTTTATTTCTTTGTTGGGTGAACCAGTTTTGGTGCCCAGGATTGTTGTACTTAGAAACTGCATAATAATGAAAACCCTCCAGAGTTAGCTGCACTGGTTTTCCCGCATTAGGTTTTTTCCGGGGACAATTGTCCAGAAAATCCATGTGTCAGTTTGTCTATGAGCATGTTATTCAGTATTTGATCTGTACGTGTAGGTTGCTAGTTGTATTTACTATTTACTTCGCTAATTTATTTAATATTCCATAAATTAACTTGTGACTTAATTCAAGTAGGATAAGTAAATCAAGATACTGCAGTAGGGTTTCTTGGATTAAGAATTTTTCACATTCCCTAGGTCTATCCCAATTAGGTCACCTAGGGCAACAATTTCCCAGGAATCTAGCTAGAGGAAAACTTATATCTCCTAGAGGCAGTTGCGTTGCTGGGTGCCCTCACTCTCCTCAGAACTTGGGCCAATTCCAATGGTGGAATCTCCGGATACCTCAAGCCCTAGCTCTAGGATCAAGTTTTTCCTAGGTGTTCCCAAGGATAGAACCTAGTAGGATCAATTTGACCTATCGAAGTAAAAACTCATGTCTGATCCTTTCCCATCACCTTGTCCAGGATAGAAACATCATTGGTTGCTAAATTCCATCCTCGAACCTGGGTTGGGTCCACTTGGCCCCGTGTGGTCCCATTTGGTGTCAAAGGCCTTTTATCAAGGACCATTTGGGAATCCAAGTTCCCAAAGGATTTTAGGGATTGATAAATTCCTTCATAAGTCTTATCTTCTCCCTCAACCCTTCAATCCCCCTCCTCTCTCCATAGAAGATAAATTCCCTTGCTTAAAAGGAAAGCAAGTCCCACTCTTTATTTTATCTTAGGGAAAGGGTTTTGAGGGTCACTTCCCACCTATTCATTGACCTATACTCTACAAGTGACTTCCTAAACTACCAGGACTCCACCCATCAGTGAAAGTCCGTGAAGAGCAAGGAGCCTTAGCTGTGGTGACAATGGGCTAAGCCTCCATCGTTTCCCTTGTCCTAGCAGTTGCCCTCTTAGGATCCCTTTTTAGGTCCACTACTAGTTTGAGTGGTAACAAGTTGTTCACAATTCCATTTGTGAACAACTCTTTGGTATGCCCACTTTTGCCATACTACAACTCCAAGATGAGAAGTCCAGGGCTATGGAGGCTGCCCTTCTTCTCACTGAATCAATCCTCTACAATATAGTGAACTAGGGCTAGTTGGTTGGCCCACTTGACTATTACTTTAGTCCTTCAAAGTTTGCAAATCCTTAGGCCCTATACACCTTCCCTTCTACCAATTTTGTTGTCCTTCACCAGAACAAGAGTCAGGGCTCTTCTTTGATAGTAACCTAACAACCCTCCAACTGTACTTGGCCTACCATCAATCTGCCCAACCACAGTCAATTCCTTTTACTGATCTAGGGCCCACAATATTGTCTTCATCTAGGGATCTTCAAATCTGCCACCTAACAATGGTTTGAGTCCTCTCAAGATCATTGTTCTTGTGTATTGACAATTTGATCTTTGTTGTCCAATCTATGAACAAATATGAACTACTCCTCGTATCATACTTCTAACAATATGTAGATGACTGAAATAGGGTCACAAATCAACCACTAACAGTCCATTCACTAATTTTTTATAGGTTTCTTCAGATCTTTGTCTAAAACTCTATGGAAAGTCCACCAAAATCAACTCCTCTGCATGTCAATCCATTCTTCATATGGCACATTTCTTCTGCATGCTCAATCTTCTGCTCAGGTTCCACCCTCCTTTGGATCTATTGTCTCCACACATACTGAATCTGCAAACCATCTTCCAGATCTGTGGTCTTTATTGCAGAAATAAACCTCGCTCTAAGGGTCACAACCCGTCTTCTTCTACACAAATTTGTCACAGTCTTAAGGGCATACCTTATGAACTAAACATGCTAGGAAATTGTCCTAACTAGGGCATTATACTTATGTACTTCTAATTTTTGTAGAACAAACCCTATCCACACATAGAAAAAACACGACTCTTACCTCCATAAGAGACTCGTCCTAGCTCATATGGATCCATATATTTTGGCCATTTCTTTGACTGAATCTTGACATGAACTTTAGATCTCAATGTCGACCCTCAAACTAGGGTTAACTCAGTCAATATTACGCCTGCGTCGACTTCTGTCATGGCTCTAAATTACAGTGCAAGCCCTCCTCCATTTATGTTGGTCTTTATCACAGACCTTGTGGCCTACTAACCACCACAAGGCAATTAGATGGTATCAACCCTCTCTTCTATTTCATGTAGAAAATCTAACCAACGAGATTCAATATGATCTTGTAATCATGTACTAAAACAAGATACCAAATCCTTCCTACAATTTGTGGAAACAAAACACAATTGCACAATCACATATAAGTAAGAGAAACAAGTTATCAATCGCACAACACAAGATGTATCTGGGGAAGCAACTGCTCAAAACCCTCTATCTCTATTTTTTATTAAGTCAAGGAATCATGAAACAATACAATGCTTAATCTCTCTTGATATTCTCCAGCACTCTGCCAATTGTCTCCTGCTGATCTAGGAAAAATTGGTCTAGTACTTAGCCAATTCTCAACCTTCCTTCAGCCTGCCTTGCTCACACAATTCCTATGGAATTATCTCCATATTAATTAGGAAAATAAACCTTCCTTGATTGCACAATCCATCATGGCATCCCAATAACTTTATAATTGCACATGGGAAATTTTGTATAAATACAATTGATAGTTATGTTCCTATAAACTGTGTTACAATAAGGATCAAGGGTCTTTTTATTATTTAAAATAAAAGAAAACCCTAAACAACCAAAACCCTAACTCGAAGAGATGTAACACCAAGAGTTTATGGGCCCCGTTGGGGTTAGTTGGGCAGCCAACTTCTCGGGGTCGTAAATTGGTCATATGATCTTCGTTTGACGCACATGATACCTTGTTAGAAAGATCTCTTTGAGGACTACAACTACTAATATGACTTATATGAAATCACCAAACCTTTCATGCCCAAAAAAAATCGTTTGGGGCCTCAAAACGACTCTGAAAGTTTAGGACCCGAAAAAATGACAAAAATAGTAAATTGTGCTATAATTAAGGAAACTGAAAAACTGAAAGAGACAATGGTGAGGGCCCAAGTGGAATAGGCGGGTGGCCACCAATATCCACCTCGATCACCTTAAATCAAATTTCTTGAGCTAACTCAATCATCATGACTTATTTAATTGACACAAGTTGTTATGAGACGAAATTACAATTTATTGTCCAATTTATTTAAGGGAAAAATAAATTAGACGCCTCACATTCCTCACTCCTCGTACATCAAAATTCGTCACCAATGTGGGCGCATTTTTTTTTGTCCTTTCTAGGCACCAATTTGACTATTTCTTGTTGCAAATTTCAACACTCCCTCTCAATAAGAAAGGAATTCAATATATCCCCATCTGGTACCTTTGGAATGTTCTACATGCTACACTTCTCTAGTGTTGCACCTACAAATCCTAAAATTGAATAGCCTCTGAACAACTGAATCAGTATAATGCATATGTCATCGGAGTCTTTTGACTACTGCTAGCTACTGCACCTGTCTAGTACTCGATTCTCTGCACTGCTGTTGACATTTGCATGTGTGCCCTTTGAACTATTGCTAACTCTATTTGTGCTCCAGTATTTGACATCTGTTACTATGATTTCTGTCTTGCTGACATCTGACTACATCAATCTAACCAATCCTTCCTACTACTGCTGTACTGTGGGCTCCTCGTAGCCAGGTTTGATCCATGAGACATGCCATCTCAATGGACCTTGCCCAAATTTCTTATCTTGGAATTATGTCTACACATAACCCCACCTTACACCTTGAGGTATGGCTGCTCCCTCTTCCCATCTAGCTTGAAATTTCCCCCTCATGGAGGTCTCTGCTTGAGTGGACGCTTCCACTCGGTCTCCTCTCTGCTTCTCCAATTGTGGCAGCTACTCCACAACCTTCTGAGACTACTTCTCATGAGGATGCATGTTGAGAGATAATTTATGCTCCCTCTAAACCACCAAGTCTCTAGCTTCTACCTTTCTTCTCAAAGCTTTGCATGCATCTGGTACCTCAAGTGCATATAGGTTCTTGACTCGCGCACTATGTAATTGTCTCGACGTTACAAAAAGTTTCTAAAAAAGAGTTGATTTTAAATCGATGATATCTCCCTCATTTGAGCTCCGATTCGACTGATTTTTTTTTCCATTTGTGTATATTTTCGCAAGGAATCGAAATATTCTATTTGTTTTTGAAAATTTTACACCAAAATCTTCAGATATTCTCTGCAAACTCGCCGCCCAAAAAATTCCTACTCTGATACCATGTAGAAAATATAACCAATGAGATTCATTCTAATCTTGTAATCTACTAAAACAAGATACTGAATCCTTCCTAAAATTTGTGGAAACAAAACATTATCACACAATCACATATAAGTAAGAGAAATAAATTATCAATCGCATAGTAACATGATGTATTTGGGGAAAGAAACTGCTCAAAACCCATCTATCTCTATTGTGTATTAAGTCAAGGAATCATGAAACAATACAATGCTTAATCTCTCATGAGATTCTCCAGCACTCTGTCAATTGTCTCCCATTGATCTAGGCAAACTCGGTCTAGTACTTAGCCAATTCTCATCCTTACTTCAGCCTGCCTTGCTCATGCAATTCCTAGGGAATTAACTCCTTATTAATTAGGAAAATCAGTCTTCCTTGATTACGCAATCCATCATGGCATCCCAATGACTTTATAATTGCACATGGGAAATTTTCTCTGAATACAACTGATAGTTATGTTCCCTTTAACCTCTGTCTCAATTGGGTATTCCTCGAAACTGACATGCATGCAACTATTAATAGCGAATTATCAGTTATCTGATTGATCACTCATTGTGAATTAAATCTAATTTAATTCACTGGACCTCTCACTAGCTCATCACTCAGTTAGAACTAGTTAAACTGATTTTAACTCATTTAATTGAGTTAATTACACTTGCACCCCACTAATGCATCAACTTCAACTAGACCCAAAAAATATTAGAATCCCTCTAAATGCCTCATATTAGACCCTCAACTCAGATTTCTTGAGCTAACTCGGTCATCATTACTTAATTAACTGACAAAAGTTGTTATGAGATGAAATTACAATTTATTGTCCAATTTATTTAAGGGAAAAATAAATTAGACGCCCCACATTCCTCACTCCTGGTGCATCAAAATTCCTCACCGGTGTGGGTGCATTTTTTTTTGTCCTTTCTGGTTTCCAATCTCACTGTTTCTTGTTGCAAATTTCAACATTTCAGAATTTGATGCGGCCTTCACACAAAGACACCATTGAAATCACATGCCCAGATTCTCATGAGAAACCTCTCTTAAGCTCGATTTGCCAAAAGAGAAGCAACAATATGCCATCCTACTTCCTAGTGCAAACCGACCATTAAGGTATGCAACATTCTTCTGAACCCTCACATGATGATATTGCTCTTGGAGGATGATCATGACCTCCCTTTAACAACCCTTACTCGACCCTCGCACTCGACCTACTTTAGGACTACATCTCTCTTCACCCCCTTGATGTGCCAAATAGTGGGAATACATGTCAAACATGCTAATATGTGCCAAGTGATAAGGCATGCCAAGATGTGCAAGGGTGTGTCAATGTGTGTCAGGGACTGTCAAGACAACAAAATGGAGAAAAAAGTTAAACTACAAGGAAATGAACACATAAGAGGGTTAATAAGTCATCAATTTACCTTTTCCAAGAGGGGTATGCTAGGCACAACAACACTAGGTGGAAATAGGTGCCAAGTGCAAAGTCTTAGTGCATTCTAAGTGCCAAGTATTCCTTTGTTGCTTCTCATCTACTTTCCAACATTTGATCATGAAAAATAAATTTAATATTAAGCCATGCCAAATCATACCAAGGCATCTCAATGTATTCCATACATGCTAAGACTTTCCAAGCGCCAACACGTGCCAGGTGCCAATATGTGTCAGGGACTAATTTTATGCATGTTATAAAGTGGAAGGGAATGTTGAAGAGTGCTAAGGTGTGCTAGAGAGTGATAATGCATTTTCATGAGTGTTAAATAGTACTAGGAAAAAACATTAAGGGAGCACTAGGTAAAAATTAATGGAATTTAATGAATATGAGGAACGTGTACTGCCAGAGACTAGTGTTAATGAGTGTTAGTTGTCATGCCAAGGAGGGAGTGAAAAGGTATGCTAAGCATTGGTAAGGCATGCTAGGAAATATCAAGGCATGTCAAGATTTCCCAAAGTGTGCTTGGGAGTTCCAAGGTGTGCTAACTATATCATGTGCCAATTAATAGTGCCAAGATATTCCAATACATGCTAGGTGTTAAGGATGTGGCGCAGGGTGCCAGGGTATGTCAATATGTGTCAAGGCAACAAAAGGAAGAACCAATAAGAGGGTTAATAAGTTAGGACTTTATCTTTTTGAAAAGGAGCATGCTAGGCACACTAATAATAGGTCCCAATACATGCCAAGTGGCATTGTGTTCCAAGTGCTAATGTATGTCAATGCATTCAACCAAGGTGTTCCAGGGCATGCTAGGGACTATATGCAGCATGCCAACACATGCTAGGAGAGTTCCATGTTGTGCTAGTGCATGCCACCATGTGCTTGGGCGCCAATGTCATCACAAGATGTTCTAGGTACAAAGATGTTCCAAGACATGTGGGGTGCTAAGAAATGTTAGTGTGTGCCAAAGCATTAATTTAAGGTGTGCCCAGATTGTTGAGGAGTGTTAGGTCTTTCTCATTAATAGAATTGTCAGAGCTTGATTATGTATTAAATAATATATTTCCTACACACAATAGTGGAACTTTATCTAAAGGGAATTTGCTAGATAATAAACTTAATAGATATGAATCATGTGTTGACTCATAGGAAATCTCTATTCGAAGAGTCATTACTTGAGGGAAATGATACACACTAATTACTTCTACAAAAATTGACTGACCCTAACCACTATGGCCTTGGACATATTATAAAAAATACTCCATAATAATTGTATTAAATCATTATCTTTTGACAAAAAATATATTAATAGGCACATAGCGTCATCAAAAACTCATTGGAATGATCAATGATGACGGGCATTTTTTGACCGTCACCAAAAGTAACAAAAAGAGCATTGGTGAGGGTCATTAAAAGTTCACCACTAGAAGTGTCACCAAAGAGAGAATTAGTGATGGGCCTTTAACGACCCTCACCAAAAGTTTCATTGAAAATGTCTTTGGTGACGGACCATAAAGGACCATCACTATATACACTTACAGTGACGGTTTTTTAATGATCAATGATGATAGACATTTTTTGACCGCCACCAAAAGTAACAAAAAGAGCATTGGTGAGGGTCATTAAAAGTTCGTCACTAGAAGTGTCACCAAAGAGAGAATTAGTGATGGGCCTTTAACGACCCTCACCAAAAGTGTCATTGAAAATGTCTTTGGTGACGGACCATAAAGAACCATCACTATATACACTTACAGTGATGGTTTTTTAATGACCATCACCATATGTGACATTGGTGATGGACCTTAAAGGTTCGTCACAAAGCACCCACCAATGTGATTTTTTCTTGCAAAAATCACACACAACTAAAGATGACCTACTCAACCGCTTAAGAAAACCTAGTAATCACACCTTAAGACATTATGGTCATAGCCTATAGCTCCCCGGTCAACTGCAAGGCAACATCTGTCACAGCCTCCGGCCCTAATTAGCATGATCTAACCCTACAACCTCTAGCTGCAATCTCCTTCATGACTCACCCCATGGCTATGGCAGCGTGCCGCTACCTTGCCATGTTGTTCCTACAACTCTACCTAATTTCGCCGGCTTTGTGCTCGTGGCCATGGCCCGTGGCTCCCGCTCAAAGGTGAGCCTCTCCACTAGGATTTTGTACTATGTGAGCTTCTTCCATCGAACCTATGTGAACCAGAAAAGAATATATGAACCAAGACAAAGAATGCAAGAAGAAAATATGATGAGCAAATGTGTGAGTGAGGTCGCTTCTATTTATATCTTTTGTGAGGGATCACTTGGGGCTTTGACTAAATCCACATGAGTTGAGGCCGACCCATTCCATTTCATTAATAAATAAAATAATTCATAATTTAAACTATTCTTCACATATTGGGTCAATCTATAGGTCGATTTTAGTCCTCTCGAAAAGAGGAATCTAATGCAATTAAAATATTTACCAATGGAGATGTACAAACTGGAATTCTACCCTAGTTACAAAAATTAGCACTCCCTCTTAACTAGGAATAATTCCACTTGGTAACCTCTACCTGTAGATCTTTACATCATGGTGTGGTTACTGCTCAACTCCATCTGATGAAACTTTATCGGATCTAGAAGAAGAATAATCAAGGAGTAACAACTTTGGTTAGCACTTGTATTGCATCAATATTTTTGCAACTCCTAGAGGCTACTAAAATTTAATTATCAACCCGGGATTCATACAAACATGGAGGTGATAGTGCTATATGCACAACAAAGGAGCTCTACTTATGTCATTCTCATCTTAGCTATACTATGAGGTGGTGGGAATTATTACTATTCTAAGGGAGAAAGTTTGTGACAATTCTAATTTCAATTCAATACTGAAATAAAATCATGAACACTATTCTTTCTACAAGGAAAGAAGCTATATTAGGTTGCACTCATTTATCTACATAAACTCTACTTTTGCAACAAAAAATACTACAAATTATTCTAATTACAAGAAGGGAAATTACACTATATTGCATTCATTCTCTTAACTACTCAATCACCTTGCAATAGGGGAATTAATCTACCTTAACACACACGGTGCATCTATGATGGATTAACTTCTATTTAATGCATGCTGGTTGTTGTGTTAAGGATGTATTCTATGATGGAATAACACACTAAAACTACTATGTTTTTCAGCAAGAGAGGAAGGAGTTTCAGTGACGTAGGGGTGTCCTTGAACGAAGAATTCAGAGCTAGGGGTAAACTAATGCCCACACTATTCTCAGGTGATGTGGAGGAGTGATTCTAGAGTGAAGGAGGTGGCTCTCAATGCTTCTATAGGAAGCAACTACATGATCATTGTGTTTCCTACATGAAGTCCTATAATACTACAGGAAACATACCGAGAGGGTTTTGAGACTAGGAATGGTGGATTCGAGGTTAGGAAAAGTCAGAGAAAGGTGGATCTACATGGATGGGGGATGACCAACTCCCTTGCCCAAGCTCAAAACCTTCGGAAGGTCTGTCTTGCACCAAGAATTTTTCTCTCGGTGGTTGTGAAGATGGGCTTCAAAACGAGGTTGTGGGTAGCACAATGGAACAACAACTAAAGGAGGGTTGAAGTCCAAACTGACAGTGCTAAAAAGGGGCCCTTCTCTGATGCTGTAAAGAGTCCTGCAAATAGTACATTCACTAATGCAGTGATCATTAACAAATTATCGTGTAAAAAATTGGAAAATATGAGGTCAATTTAACTTAAGCTACCATGCATCTAAACCATAAATATAACCTCTAATCTATAACAAATTCATGAACAATAGAATGAATAATGATTTATCATTTCCAATAAATCATAAACTGAATATTTTTGGTATGTTTTTGGATACCTTAATCCTCATGCTCCAAGGGAAGAGGTGAGAGGGAGAGACTACCAACACAGTGTTAATAATTTTCATATGCTACTAAAATCAAATTACATCAACTAAAATACTGAAGCATAAAGGAAACATAAATATACACAAGAGAGACTACAGCCCATGGATTGGGCCCTAAGCCACAAGCTTCAAAACTCTAGAATCAAATGAGTGAGAGGAAAGTTGACTTCTCATTCTCATTTCATGACAAGTTTCTTACATCAAAGTGACAGTCAAAATATCTCTGATACAGAGCCAAGAATTCTCTATTTTCCTATGAAAATCGAATCCTAATGAGATTTTTCTCTTGTTTATTTATACTAATGGGAAGCTACCAAAAACTCCCTAAAAGGTAGAAATTTGTCTCCTTGAACTTCGACAGGTGTGGAGCTTGGCCCCTTGTTAAAATTCACTTGCTCGGTTTCCTTTGACTTTGAACTGTTGGAGGAGGTATTATGAGATATTGGGTTGCTTGTAGAAGTTAAGAAGGTGGAAAAAATTCCTATGATTTCTCCTTGTTGTCTAATTTGAGCCCTGACATGAAATCTCACTAAAAAATAGCCTTATTTTCTTTATTTACTACAATGAAACCTTGTTAGGCTTCAATTCATGACAATCCTCTTACACCATTCTCACTAAGAAAAATATTACAAAATGTAATAAAATGTGCATGAGAGAAAGAGCATAAATAATATAAAAGGTGACACTATAACCCCTTAAAATATACCTAATGATGTAGGTTCTTGGAATTTTTTTATGTCTTTTTGGAAGTTTCTTGGAGAGTTAACTTCCTCTTGTGGTTGTTGTTTTACAACTTGTGACTCCCCTTTTAATTATTGTCCTTCAATTTGGGTTCTTTTCCCTTCTATTTGTGCCTTTCCCCCTTACCCTTATGCATTACATTCTTCATGTAGAACTTTTTTCTCTTCCTATAGCACACCCTATCTTTCATGTAACACACTATACTTTTCTTGTAGCATATATTTCTCTTATGCTTGGAGATCTATGGGTACTTATGACTATTTTAAGGATGCAAATATAGTAGAGTTCCTTCTTACATAGGTTATGGGTCTCTTGGATTTTGTACTTGGGGAAGTAATTTCCTCTATTTTTCCTTTCTCTGGCCCTATTTCTTCCTTCTTGCTAGGGGATTCCGCAATGATAATGGGGACCTCTATTGGAGTTTGGGGCCTTCCTTGTTTCACCCTAATGCTCTTTTTGGTCTTAAAATACATGGGAGTCTGCCTTTTCCTTTTCTTCTTGGGTTTCACGGGGGTGCTTAAAGTGGATAAGGTGGCAGCCACTTCATCCTCATTATTTCCAAGTGACAGACTAGTTTGTTGAGGGGAGATTTCAGTGCTATTTTTGGGGCTCAAAGTCTGTTGTTATAATTCCTTCTCTTATTCCTCCTCATAAATTTCCCTGACTTCCTCTACATCCTCTATTTTTCCTTCATGTCTCCATCTCTTCTTCTTCAGCCTCTTCCTCCTCTACTCTAGCATCCCTATCTCCAAGGCTAGAGGTAGGGGTATCTCAGGGAGTAATATTATGGGTCCCTATCAGAGTTTCTTTGTCCATGTTAAAGAAACTGGACCATAACATAGGAATTTTGAGCTTATTGAGGGCATCTTCCACTATTAATTTAATTAGGCCATGGTGAGCCAGATGTTGGTGTTTCCCTTCTCTAACCCTTTAGCTCATGTCTATAATGGAGTGGAGGAGGGAGTAGGGTATGTTCAGCCTCTGTTCCAAAGGAAAATCCTCCTTAAAATTAAGATCATGCAACAATATGAAATGGTAACCATAGACTACACTCAATCTTCCTTCACAATAAATGTACTTGAGAATGTGGTAGGCTACTTCATCCCATGGGTAAGGTAAACTCTCACTTTTGACCCCATTTTTATCCTCTATGTTCTTCTCATTGGCCAAAAAGAATTTTTTCTTCGCAGAGGCACTAGTGACCCTATCTTCTCTATTCTACTTGATTCCTAGGGTTAGTTTTGTTATTCTGTTAATCCATTTAGGCGTGATGGTTATGGCTAGTCCCCTTACCATAGTAGTGGCACTGAAATCTATTTGAGAGTGTAGGGCCATTGAAAATTCTTGAGCTCTCTCATCATCATATCCTCTTAGGAGCTCAAAGAAATAAAACCAATGATGCCTCCTAAAAATTTTTACTACAGGAGGGTGTAATTGAATTCTCTTTGTATTTGTAGGTTCTCTTTTATTAAACCCTTCCCCCATTTCTCTTTGTTGTGTCTGATCACTTGGGTTCAAAAGGTACTCTTCTATGGCCTTAGTGTTAAATTGGCTGGTGGCAATGGTAATAATAATTTTAACGCTTAAAAATGAAATGATGTGGTTGTTATAACCACTTTTAAGAGGTTATAATAAAGTTGTTGGTGACAGCAGCAATGGCTTGGCATATGACCACTCGTGACATAACACGACATGACACTACCTCCATGGAAATGCCAAGTCATTGCTACTGCTGAGAGTTGAGTGTCCTCATGAAAACACTTTCCTTTTCTCCTCTACATGCCTTGTTGATAAGGAGTCTTCAATGATCTCATGTCTTGGAGAGTGGTTGCAAACTAGTGTCCTTTCACTTTCTCCTC
The DNA here is from genome assembly GCA_034641835.2 of Pinus albicaulis. Lineage (NCBI taxonomy): Eukaryota > Viridiplantae > Streptophyta > Pinopsida > Pinales > Pinaceae > Pinus > Pinus albicaulis. Next base: position 5,946 of record JAXQQM020058088.1, on the reverse strand, counting down.
AATCAATCATCTTGTGAGTTTAGCTACAAGATTATCTTTGAGCATGCTTCCCTCCTTCTCTTCCTTCATCATCTCACCATGACATGATAAAGTAACTATTCCTACAATTCATTCATGATAGGATGCCATCAATACGAAAACCCCTAACCTAAGATGATTCATTTTTATCCATGAACTAAGCTTAGGACAAGTGATAGGATGGACAAGGAGGCTTAGTTACTATGCATCTGCGTAGTTCAATATCGCAAGGGGAAGCTCTGAGCCTTGATACTATGTAGTGCACAATACAAGTTGGGTTGGGGAACATAACTGTGCAGTTTTTAGACCCAATAGGACAAGTTGCAGGGATGGGCAAAAGGAAAGCTTACTTCATAGTTATGGGTGTCAAGGAAGGCTTGGATGACTGTGCATTGTGCAGTTCGTGGGCTCAAGGGATGAACTTGAATCTATCATATAAGTAGGTCTCACCCCCTCCATTCACAGTCTTCTCTCTCTCTCTCCCTCTCTCTCTCTCTCTCTCTCTCTAACTCTGACTCCCCTTCAATGTCTTGTGAAAGTGAAACCTACAACATATTTCGGTCATACGATTTTCTCCTGACACTCTTACGTTGGGTGGAAACCTGTTATCATCCAAAAAATGTAACCTACTTATTTCTTACTAGGTGGATCAAAATGTACCGTGTAAGAACAATTTTAGCATGGTAAAACCCACTTTCACCATAGGAAATAAATTAGTAAACCATTTTTCTAAATTATTTCTCATTAAAAAAAAAAACCATGAGAATAATTAACTAAATTATTATTTATTTAATATTCTCTAGAAATAATTATTAAATGACTATTTGGTAATTATTTCTTATCACTTTTGACTTAATCACCATGGAATAATTAAATAAATCATTATTTATTTAGATAGATAAATGTGTTTCAAATTAATCACATCATTAAGATTAGGTCAACATTTCGAACCAACTAATTTGGTTCATCCTTGCGACAAGGTGAAGAAACTAATCGATCTCGAAGAATAAATAGTGGAGATGCATCATTGCCTGAAAATAGTCGTTGAGAACTAGTTGTTAAGAACTAGCCGTTAAAAAGTTAGTTAAAAAGTTAGTTAAAAAGTCTTAGATCTAACATTATTTATTTATTATTCCTTATTTATTCCCTTTTTTCCTTTTGAGATAATTTTTAATTCATTATTTACTAATTGTTTCAAAATCATATTTTTCTTAATTCTCACAACATGATTAATAAATCATTTTTATTTTTTAATTACTTCAACCACTTTCTAAATAAATATATTTGATCATTTTGAATATTTTTTTCCCTAAAAAAATATAATAAAATATCCACAACGACTAGATTTTGATTCAGTCAATTAGATTTTATTATTTTCTACTTCTGAATCTATTCCAATATTATGTTATAAATTGAGGGTTTTCTCTCCATTCTTCACAATGACAATTTTCATCATCCCCATTATCGTCTCATAACATTTGAGCTCCCTCTTGAGTTCAAACATCTTTTTTTCCCATTGCATATCATAAATTGAGAGAGAGAAGCACGTTGTGAAGCACAGGGTCAAGAAGGGCCCATCAAATGGAGGGGTATCTCTATACGCATGTTTATAAGTTATCCTCACCAAGTTTATCATTTTGATTAATAAATTACTTATTCATATTATCCATTGGGTTGCTACACTTTTATTTTTGTTTTTATATGTTTCTATTTGCATATTATCTTTTTTTGAACGGATTTTTCTTATATTTTGTTTCATATCTGAAACATAGACACAACCATATTTTATTTCTAACGTTGTAAGTCACCTATAACTTAGGTAAGGTATTTTCACTCACTTGAAGAAAAACTTTACACTAAAAACCAAGCATCATATTAAGGGTCTCCAATAAATCTTCTTTGATCCCTTGGAGAAGTACAAGATTCAATGATTCTGGGTCAAGGGCGCAGTTATGTCTTCTATAACTAAGTTGAAACCTTATTCACAATTCTCTAAGGATTCACCTGGTCCTAGGGTCATCCTGAAGATCTCCTCTTTTGTGTCCCTTGATCTAAAATAATTTGTGTATTTCTAGTTAAAATCTTGTTGCATTTGAGCCCAAGTGATGATGTTTCTTCCTTCCAAGCTCATGAACCAACATAAGGTTGCATCCTTAAGGGTGGAAGGAAGCAGATTTAGCTTCTTCTCATCATAAGAGTAATCATAGTTCTACCTTTCTACACACCAGAACAAACTCAAACATGAATGTATGAGGGTCCTCAGAAACTAGGCCATGGAAGTGTGGGACAGAAGTGGGGGTTGTGTTCTTAATTTTGGCTTCCCCATTGGTTTCTATGATAGGAAAGAGCTCTAGATGCCTATTTTAAGCCACATTATTAGTAGGTGATGTTGCTTCTTCCTCCCCTATGGGTTGTTCATGTTAAATGTTCATAATATTTTCTATGTTGTGTTAGGATTTTGTAATCGACAAGATTGGCAAATAGATCCTGAAATAATTTATCGTTTCAACCAACTTTTGGGATTCTAGGATCTAGCCCTCTCACGAGATCTGGGAGGAATCTCTCCAATAAAGTGCAAATATGGATTCGTCTTTAAAGTTTGGGTAATGATATTAGGCTAGTTGAGGGCCAAGGGTTTTTGTTTTTGGATGGTTGAGAATGAATCTTTATGTTGGAGGAAAGTCCTAAGTGCAAAGAGTTTCAAAGGTGATAAGTTGCAAGTGGATAGAACAGCTAGGCTAAAAAGATAGATATAACGCTGGTTTTTAGTCCATTGGGCTATGGAGTCATAACAGGGCTTTAATTGAGCAACAACATCAAGAGTCCAAGGGGAAAGTCATCTACATCACAGGATTATTGAGATTTAAATGATGGAATGGGAACAATAAAGTGTTGGAGGGGTGGAAACGGATAATAATTTCACAAGGGATTTATAGTCAGTCCAAACAAGAAAAGCCTCTTAAGTAACTGTTTGAAACCAACCAAGTGCAAGGCTAACCATTGACTTCTTGGGCAAGTTTGTATTAAAGCAGCTTAATTGACAAACAATCCAGTAATTCACATAATTACCTTCAGAAAATATGAAAACATATAAGAGAAGACAGAGTATAAACTTAAGATCAGATAAAGTACTTTTAAACCTAGTCTTCTTTTAGTTAACACCAAAGGAAACTTTCAGAATCTGCCTTTGGAGAATAGAAGCCAGAAACAGGGAAAACCATCACTTTCTAGTCTAACTTTAATAAGCAAATAAGGAAAATAAATTTCAAGAACAATGTTTAAAGCAAACAGTAGGACGAGGGAACTCCAGCATTCCTAACTTCTTAAACTATATTGAATCATTCTTAAATAAAAAATTTGGAGGAAAACATTGAGATAAAGCTTTTCAGTCAGAGAAGGTTACTGATGTACAGTAGGTTCTAACTCTATAAATGTTGTTATCAGATAATAGTGAACAATATGACATACATAAAGGAAAACAATAAAAAGAAGGGGCACTTCACCAATGATATAGACCAGGATCCCAAGAAACAGCTTGTTTATTGATGTCAAACCAGTTACAGTACTCAGATCCAATTTTTCAGTTCAACAATCATCTTCACTATCCAGCCTAACAAAACTAACACAAACAGAGCTGCAAGGGCTAGTGAACACTATTTACAGATAGAAGTCTCAAGCTCAATTATATTTAAAAGTTCTACAACCAACAGATTCTCATCTTCTACAGAAGTATTTATAGAAGGATGAGGAGGTGAGATCTGATAAAAGATCTCTCAAGGCAGATATCTGAGTGGGACTTCTCGGCCTTTTGAGGGGCTCAATGAAGAAGTTTACGGTGGTTCAGCGTGACTAATTGTTTTACAATTAATATCCAAGCTTCATTGAACTTTATTGACTTTGAGGCCTCAGGTGTTATGGACCTAATAACTCTGCTAATATCTTATATTAAATTCCTTTGGAAGAGTATTTCTTAATTTTGTCTTTGTGAGCGAGATATTTATTTAATGTCGGTAACTTCGGCCTCTGTTTTAAAGGTTTGAAGACAGCAGTGGCTCTGTGGTAGCTAAAGATCAATTCACCTCAAATACAACGGGTGGAGGCCTTTTACGCGGATAGATCTTTACGATTTTCTTTTAATTTTGTTTTCTAATTTGGGGGATTAGGCTTTTGATACGTCTTAACGTAATCCCTTTTGCAAATGTGTCTTCTATCTTTCATTAACGGTGCTCTGTCTTCAGAAACTGATACTCTTTTTAAATGTGATTTAATCACAATGTCTTGTCGATGTGCAGGCCGCGCTCGGCTTTTAAAGGCATCAATGCCCATGAAGCATTGATAAAACAATGGAATGAAGCCCCGTGAATGGTTCTCTTTGATAACTCAAAGGCGCGTAAAACGTCTTTCCTGGCCCTCGGCTTTCCTTCATTTTACAATGGAAAATCATTAAAACACCTGCAAAACACAAAAAAATTTAAGAAATCCTGCATTTTTTAGGTTTAACTGCTTCAGAAGGCGGGAAAGAGCATGGTCGTTGGATGAAAGCATCCAACGGTGGAGATCTGCGTAGAAGAGGCAAAAGGAGAGCAGGGAGAAGAATAAGGCGGAGTGATTTTGGACCGTCCGATCTGGACACGTGGACGGTCCAGATCTAATCAGAGGATCGCAATCGAGGGTGGCAGGCAAGTGCATGCGATTGAAATAAGTGATGTGACGAAGTGCAGACCGTCGATCTAAGGAGTAGATCAATGGTGGAGAACGAATCGGGGGACTAGTCGATCAGAGGGGGAAAACAAAGCATGCGATGTAACTTTGCGATGTGATTGAAATCGCCGATGCGACGGAGCGCTGGCTGTTTGATTGGTGTATGATCAACGGTGGGGATTAGTTTTAGAGTGGAGCGGCGGAAAGCCTTTATAACATATAAAACCCAAAGTTTTAACAAACAACAAAGGTTTTAGCGAATTGGGGCGGAGATATTGATAAAGAGGATAGGAACCCGATTGCGGGGCCTGAAGTTATATGGAACGTGACGGGCGTGGGGCTTAAGTAAAACAAAGGCCAATCGCAATCGGGGCTGCGGGCCTAGTCTTTTTAATCTACCCATTCTGAAAACTTGTGATGCGATTTCAGCGCTTGGGACTTCAACACTCGGTCCCAGGCATAAGTCATATGAAACAGTGGTCGGGCGGAATTATAATACATAAGACCCAATCGCATCGGAACTTTGGATGCGGGTCTTTTCGATCAACCCATTGAATTTTCTCCAATTGTGATTGCGCGATCGGTCTTTCAATTTACCCATAAAAATATTTAACACGTGATTCTGACTTTTTAGACCAAAGTTAGGATAAATGGGTTTTTGGGTTTTACAAAGGAAAAAATGGATCGGGAAGGATTATTTACAAGGTTTAAGTAAGGAAGGTAGGCCCATGGTATATACATATAAAGGCTAATTGCATCGGAAGTTTGATGCGGGTCTTTTTAATCTACCCATTTGATTTCTCCGATTGCGATTGCGCGATCGGTATTTCAATCTACCCATTTTAAATATTCAACATGTGACTTTGGTTTTTTAGTTTAAACTTTGGAAAAATGGGTTTTAAGACTTTACAAAAGAAAAACAGATCAGGAATGGATTATATGGAAACGACAATACGATCGGGGGTTTTAAACACGAAAAGGCTAATCGCATCGGAACTTTTGGATGATGGAAAAAGACTTGCACACTTTGAATTTGTGTGATGCGATAAGCGCCGGGAGGGGCTTAGCACCTGGTTTCCAAGTGTAGGCATGTGGGGGAAGTGGTTAGGACCTAGCCCAAGGGGCTCAATTCCATAGGAATAAAAATTTGTTTTTTATGAAATTTTCAAAGCTTTCAATGGTTTTTAGAGGTTTCGGTAAAGCTAAAGAATGGGTCTTTAACCTTAT